>CM042314.1:5402405-5499905 GCA_023566125.1 Zingel zingel | reverse complement strand
AACATGACATAGAGAGACTAAAATTAAAGGTCCCATATTGTTAAAGTGGGATTTCCTTTTGTCTTTTGATGTCTTTTAAAAAAAATTATAAAGCATGTTGAGGTGCTTTATAAATACTGTGAAAACGCTCAATCCACAGAGAAATGCACACAGCCTGTATTCAGAAACAGGGCCTTTAAACGAGCCGTCAGGACTTCTGTACTGTTGTGATGTCACAACTATACTATATATAGGTCAAAAATGCCACTACTGTCATTCCCCGGCTGCAATGACGGCGCAGAGACTCCGCGAGCGCAGTCGGGAATACCTGGAAACGTTAAGCAATCAACCAACAGACTGTACTTTTTCTTTTAGGAGAGAGGCTTAAAGAAACAGACGCTAAAAGACAGAGGGTGAATACAGGTATATTCAGGCAGACAGTATGAGAACAATAATGTGTTTTTTGAACATTAAAGCATGTAATCATGTTCTAGTAGAAACCCAGAATACAAGTATGAAACTGAAAATGAGCTGTGGTCAATGAGGTATTGTCATGACCAAAACGTTCTGTGCCTTGACCATCAGATATGACAGGCAAGTGGATATACACACAGCAGGTGTCCAGATATATAATTGCACACACCGTAAGGTGCATTACCCATGAGAGTGTAGCTGAGAGTAGTCTAGACTGATCCCGTCTAACGCAGTTTCTGTGAGGTGGTGCAAGAGAGAGGCTTTATAGCTTTTCACGTAAGCTCTCAGTCAGTGGCGCAGGAAGTTCCCAACACCAGGAGAGAGAGCAGGGCGAATAACAGGATTTATTCTCTTTGTCCAGCGACACACTCACCTCTCTTCCCCCTTAGCCTCACCCTCTGTTCCCCCACTGTCCAACCCTGCTCCCCACCAGCTCTAAATCCTTTTTTGATGGATTTCCCAGCAATCTTTCCACTTCTGGCATGTGTGTGACACATGCTCACACACACACACACACACACACACACACACACACACACACACACACACACACACACACACACACACACACACACACACACACACACACACGTGCCCCTTGAAACCACCTCCACACAAACTTGCACACATGCATTTGCTCTCCCTCTGTCACACACACCGGTTATCATCTGCATCAATTGATTTTGTCTGTATCTGTCAACCAACAACTTCTAAAGCTGATACAGTGTCTTGTTCTCCTCTCTAAGCTGACAAAGTGATTGATGGATGGTTGCTATTTAAACACTCGCCACTACTAAGTAAAACTCAGATTGATATAACAGTAATGGAACATATGAAATGTCCAACTTTCCTAAATGATTTCTGCTTTTGAAAAAAAAGGGAACCAAACAGCATGACTTCATCCACCGTAGCTGCTGATGTTCTTTTTAAACCTTGTAATTAAGAGCACGTTTATTTTTTTTTAAAGACCTTACGTGTTCATACCGTTGGCAAGGCTGTGTGGTGCACATTATGAATGGGATGGGTAAGAGGCAGCAGGGAGGGGAAAGACAGGACAGAGTGGCTGCAATTTAGCTATAAACTGGCTCCACCCCACTTGTCATGCTGTGTTGTTTTGTTGTGTTAACCATGACAACTGTCTCAGTGGCTCCATCCAGATTTAAGATTATTCTGGGTGAGAGGAGAGAGGAAGCAGAGGACATAAGGAGAGGAGACAAGGAGCGAGGAGAAGAGAAGTGGAGGGAAGAGGGGTGTAGAAGAGAAGTGAGGATGATTGGAGGAAGCAGGCGGGCAGAAAAGATAATTAGAGAGAGAGAGAAGAGTGTGTGTTGGCAGCGCAGAATTGCACGGGAGGCTGTCCGAAGCGTCACGCTGAACTACTGAAACTATACCTCAAGTGATACCGTTTATATTGTGGCGTGACTGCTTTAACAGTTATGACAACACGAAGACAACAGCCATTGAAATTGTGGAGTAACGTAATGAATCATTTAGACCATAATGGCCAGCAAGCCTGCCCGCCAGCACGGCTGCACATTTTCAAAAGCCAGGCCATCTGAACATCTGGCCACTCCATGCTGCCTGTAGATCATAATCATTTTAATCTGCCGACTGGATATTTCTTACATTTCTTGAGGGTGATGTGTAGGCGTTCATATACATATACATTTTAGACTTAGTATTTGTGCAATATTATGGAGGATTAGAACAGATCTCTAAAACATCAAATCTGAAGTGTATTTATGTAGTCACTGGATGAACTAAAAATCTACTTTCTGTAGTTTTCCCAAACCCCTCAAAATATACCCGTATTGGCCCCTGCTGTAATATGCATTACGTTTATCTGTCAAGTCCTCTCTTGACTTATTTTTAATCCCCCTTTTACTGCTTTTTAATCCAGTCTTGATTTAATTCCTTCTCTCCTAACTTCCTATTTCTTGACTTGACTTTAGTTTATCATGTCAGTTGTTTTGTATTACATGTTGTGTTATTGCTTGTTACGCACCTTCTATTTCTGTAATGTTTTTTTTAATCTGTATTGAGGCAGGTTTTAAACCATCTGCCTCGACTGGAAAGGTAATTGGGTCAACTGCTGTTGTTTTAAATGTGCTATTTAAATAAAGATGACTTTGACTATTGTTGACTGTTCCTGCACATGCTTTCCCCTTTTTGTAGGAATGCTCCCTGTCCTGCTAGCTGGGTTGATTCTGGCTCTGTCCATCCCTGGCACGGCGTCTGAGTCAGCCACAGTGCAGTTCCTGGGGCCGACCAACTTTGTTGTCAACGAGAGCAGCACGTCGGTGATCCGGCTGGTCGTGGAGAGAGTGGGAGACCCAGTCAATGTGACGGCTTTGGTTCTGGTAGGTCACGGGACAAACTCATCACTGATGACTCACTGTGTATCCCCACTCATCAACCTGTCAAGTCATCTCTTCTGTCTGTATCTGATCACCTCGCTGTGTTGCTGAGCTGCCACCTTTATGTTCAGTGAAGGAGAGAAGCAGTGACCGTTTCATCTCTGGCAGGCAGTGGCCAGTAAACAGACCTCTCGTGTCTGCAGAAACCGTTTTTGAAAATCACAGAGTGGGTTTTGGCTTTACGTCCACCACATGGGGGCAAGTGTCAGCTGCTCACAGTTGGTTGTCTGGTAAGGCGAGCTGGCCGCGCAGTGGATTGTGGTCGGGGGGGGGGATGGGGGTTTCCTATGCTTCTTGATATCTTTACCATGTTTCTTCTTACACGAACTTTTATATCTGAGCTGCCGTATTAGTTCATGAAATACAGTGTTTTCCCTAGGTTTGTGGAAGACTTAGGTGCACGTACTTGGCGGGGGGTTTAGGGCTCCACTCTCAAGAAAATGGTACGTTTTTCAATAAAGTGTGCAATTTCACATTATTTTGGACCATTATTATGACCATATTTGTGTCTAAAATGTTGGAAAAGCTAAAGCAGATAATAAATAAATAAATAACACTCAAAAAGAGTGGTAAAGAGCTGAAACCGCCAAAAGGCATCCTATATGCTCAGTTGTCTAAGGCAGTCTTTCTCAAATGGGGGTACTTTGGAGTACTGCAGGGGGTAGCGCTGTATTATAACTCTTTTTTTATTTTCTTATTTTCTTTCAAAAAATGTTTTGCACTTGTCAGATGTTACCTGGCTTAACAAAAAAACAATTCAAAGGGGGTACAATATTAAAAAGTTTGAGAACCACTGGTCTAAGGCACAGATCGTGTACCTGCAGCATCCTGGGTTCAAACCCTTTGATCTATCGCGCCACGTTGTCTCCATCTCTCTTGTGCCTTACCTGTTTCTCTCCATTTCACACTTTTAAATACATGTAAAAAAAAAAAAAAAGTATTTCAAACAAACAGAAAACACACAAAGAAGCCAGAATTTTTTCTTTAAGTTAAACGGCGAGTGATACAAATGAATGTTTGCTTGTCTCACCCAGCTAGAGGGAGTGGACACAGGGGACTTTGAAGCCATTGATGCTGCAGCCTTCCTGCTGTCCACTGAGTCCAGTAAGATCATCTTCATTGCTGTGGAAGATGACGACTTGCCTGAAGCCGATGAGACATTTACCTTCAACCTTGCCCTACAGGTAAATGCCCACTGTTTGTCTATGTGTGTGTGTGTGTGTGTGTGTGTGTGTGTGTGTGTGTGTGTGTGTGTGTGTGTGTGTGTGTGTGTGTGTGTGTGTGTGTGTGTGTGTGTGTGTGTGTGTGTGTGTGTGTGCGTGTGTGCGTGTGCGTGTGCCAACTTTTCTTTTTCAATGTCTGCTTCTGGATTGATGATGACTTCCCTCTCTTCTTTCTCCCTTCTCTCGGGAGCTCCAAGCTTCCTTTCCACAAAGTCCCACTGTTGTAATTCTGCCCCTGACCGTCTTAAACCCTAACTCCATCTACTAAGCAGTAGAGGGTGGGGGGCATCAGCCACAGAAAGCCTGGGCGTCTCTGAGCTACAGGGTCTTTGATGTGTGTGCTCTGTAGGACTTTTCCAGGGCTGGCCTGGGTGGGGCCTCTGAGGTTCCCCCACTACAAGAGACCTTTGTGAAAAGAAAGTAACTTTTGACAGCCACAGCCCCACCACACAGTAGATTCAAGTGATTCTCTCATTCACTGTCCCCATTCACTTCGATGAGCATGTCCGTTCCGAGGATTTCATTTCTGTTTAAGTTGTGTGTTCACCATTGCAACTGACACGCTGCCGTTGATGAAAGCTCAGTCTGTTACAATGAATCAGTGGATTCACAACTAAGTACATTCAAATCTTGTCATGCAGTTTGAGACTTTTTTTTTTGCTGACGCTACCAAAATATCATTAGAAGGTGCAATCAGCTACTTTCTTCTAGTCCTGTTGTTGTAAGATTAAAAAAAAAAAGAAGAACAAATGAAAAAAGGACAGAAGGCTTGCTTTTTTCTTTTCTTTTGGAGAATATTGTTGTGCTTTTACTATTGCACATAGTAGGGCTGTGCAATTAATCAAAAATTGTATTGTGATTACGATGTTTCCTCCTAACGATCACAAAAACCGAAATCGAGAAAATCGTTGCATATTACATTTTGCAGATACACTCTTATTTTGTCTTGTGTTCTGAATAGAAAAATCAAATGTTCAAAAGTATTAAAAGTATTAATTAATTAACGGGAAAAGTATTAAGGGAAATGTCACAGTTCAACGTGTTTTCACTGTTGATTTGTTTAACTGTTGCAATGTTTTTTAAGTTTAATAATTGCAACATCTTTCCAAAAGACAATGAGTAATCCATTACTATAGCGTACTACTTTATATTCCACAATACTTTACCGTAAGGTTGTTCCATAATTGAGCAGCCCTAGAACCTCGTCATGTACATAACAACTCAAGACGTTATAAAGTTTGAAAATGATTTTTAAAGGGTACACGTTGTAAATCCTTGTCAAAGGGAATCAGCATCACAGCCCAGGATGCCTTACACCTAGAGACTATCTCCATGGTTTCATGTAGCCTTTAGCTGTCAGCTTTGATTGATGAGCTCGGGGGGCCTGGTCCTGCTGTCTGCCTGTCTTACCCCTCACTAAAAGACCAAAAGCGAAAGGTCATTGTGACTCACTGATTGTCGGCTCTGCACATTTACAAAACGGCAAGCAAGAGTGACTTTCCTCACAACATTTTCAATTTGACGCTACATTTTTGGGACATCTGGTTAAAATCCAGTAGCGCAGGCCCGTATTTAGCCCGCTTCAAGAGTGAAAGACCAGATGAGGCCCACTTAGCCCTTCTGTTTACACTACAGCCGAGACAAAGCTTTAGCCAAATGCTACCCTATCGGCTTACTGAAGGACTGTCTGGAGGATGAATGGGCACTAAAAGGGGTTTCATAGATCAAGCACAAGCAAGAAATAAAGTGTTGACCAGGGTACATTTATAATTTTTGACAGTTTAAACCTAAGGGTGGGACAAAATATCGAAACGGCAACATATCGTCCTTCTTAGTGCGATGCGAGAATCGATACGCTGGCGCCAAATATCGATTTTCTAATTAATAAAATAAGTCGCTTTCAATAGATTCCCCTGTGCCCAGCGTCACTACTTTATGGCTCTAACAAGGTGGCGCTTAACACATGAATGATGGGAACTTGAACACAAGTTAACTAGCCGAAGAGGAAGTGGTTTTCAATGGGATGGCGGACGGCAGTTTGAGGAAAATAACAGATGTCCCAGCAGCGTTTAAGTCCAAAGTCTGGACCCGTAGTAGCTCTATAGTTGTGTAATTTTTTTCTGTTTTCATGTTTTCTAACAGATTGGACTTGCGGTGAATAAAGAGAGAAAAACCTGCACTTAACCTTTCCACCGGCATTTTTGTCTTCATAGTTAGACCGATATCGTGATGTATCATTATAGGATTGCCTAGCTATATATTGATTATCGCAGAATTGCTGTAACGTGATCTTATCGATATGGTGAGCCGTGTATCATGTATCATATCGTGAGGCACCCTGTAATTCCCACACCTAGTTTAAGCTATAAAATTAGTTTTGAAAGACAATATTAAAACAAACTTGTTAGAAGTGAGTACGACAGAACAAGACTTGTTATATAGAAAAAGTGTAGAATTGTTGGGGACCAGAGCAGGTGCAGCCTACCACCGCCGTGCAGGAAAAGAAGGTAGAAACACAGTAGGTCTTATATTATTAATATTAGATTAGGCAAGGCAGGGTTTATGTAGTGTGTGTGTGTGTGTGTGTGTGTGTGTGTGTGTGTGTGTGTGTGTGTGTGTGTGTGTGTGTGTGTGTGTGTGTGTGTGTGTGTGTGTGTGTGTGTGTGTGTGTGTGTGTGTGTGTGTGTGTGTGTGTGTGTGTGTGTGTGTGTGTGAGAATCACTCTACGTTTCAGTATGTGTATGTAGTTGGAAACAGATGAGTCTGTGCGTATGTGTGTGTGAGCAGCTTGGCTTTGTCAAAGCGTGTGGATTCTGTGTCTGTGAGTTGACCGCTACAAGAGCTCAGCAGCGGAAAGAAAGCTCCGTTACAGCTGGGAAAAAGCCCTGTTTGAATAGAGGGATGAATGCGAGAGGCCTAAGCACTTTTCTTGTTTTTCATTTCGACTTTGTCGGCTCTCACCTTGACGTGCGCTCGCATACAACTGATTCGCTAAGAACTTTCAATTCAACTTTCAACTTTCACTTTGTTTGGCTGTGAAAAATGCCTTTCAAAAGAGTTTTTGTCGAGAAAATTGTGTTTCTCTTTATCATACTATGTCGAGGCTCTCATAGTCGATCATTTCCCACATATACTTATTAGCCTATGTGCAGATTAGAGCTTGGTGTCAACTATTAAATTAATCGTGAACTATTTTGATAATCAATTAATCTGTTTGAGTCATTTATGAAAAAAAAAGAGGAAAACTTATCTGATTCCAGCTTGTTAAATGTGAACATGTTTTAGTTTCTTCTCTCCTCTGTGACAGTAAACTGAATATCTTTGAGTTGTGGAAAAAACATGACATTTAAAGACGTCAGCTTTAAATGTCGATTCATCGAGAAAATAATCGGCAGATTAATCAGCAATGAAAATAGTTGTTAGTTGCAGCCATACTGTAAATGTTTGTACGCTGCAAAGGGGTTTTGGCAGTTTCGGTGGAAGCCTGTGCACTTGGTGGTTGTCAGCACAGTTGGTCCACGAGAAGCTTGTGAAAACATTGGTTAGCTCACTAATGGAAACCTCTGAAAGTTACGCCAAATAACAAGGCTGTGGTCTTTCTCTTTAATGGTGTTCAGAAAAAGGAAAACCCTCCTTGCACGGATCATAGGTTATGGTGCTTCTTTTTATTTTTTTGGAAGTCGCTGTGTGATATTTAAGCCCGGTGACATTTGATGTTTGTCAGGTCTTAGTGCCGAATCACAGAGCACAGCACAAGTCCTGAAGAGGCCTCCCGCTGTGAGCTAACCTGACAAATGTACCAGGCCGAGACCAGCATTTCCTGTCTTTGTGCCTTCTCACCAGGGCCTCTCAGTGGGAGTGCAGAAATGAAGTGAAGACAATGGATAAGGCGGGCGTTCTGGTCTTTTGACATGAGCACGAGTGTCTGGGGGAGGTTAAGATGTGTTCAGGTACAATACTGTATGGCCTGGCTTCATCTAACCGTTTTATTCTCCCTGCTTTCCAGAGCTCCTCTAATGGCGTGACGCTGGGAACACCAAACAAGGCAACCATCACCATCCTGTCCAATGACAATGCCTTTGGAATAGTTGCCTTCAACTCGGTAAGAAACCCCGTCATCCACACGCATCTCCTATTTATTTGTTCATTCACTTTGGTCTCATCCGATACAGTCTATCGCTTCTACCTCCTAACTGTGATTAGTCCTGCATCAATTTGTCATAGTTTGCCACATGGTATTGTAATGCAAACGTGTTAACAGCAGCAGCTTCAAGAAATCTGTAACATTGTTTAATTCATGCAAATCATTTTGAGTAAGGGAGGCATCCAGAATGAAATCTTTGGGATTTTTCCTTGAAAGTGCTCTAAGCGATGTCACATGTTTTTTAGGCTACAACATTTTTTGTCACATACAGCAAACATCTCCTCACTATCCGCTAGCTGCCTGTCCCCTGAACACACTGTAAAAAAACACGGTCTCTGTAGACAGTAGAGATGGCCCGATAGCATTTTTTGCTTCCCGATACCGATTCTGATACCTGAACTTGCGTATCGGTCGATACCAAGTACCGATACCAGTGTGTCATATATTTTATTATGTTTAACAACTGTATACTAGTATGCCTGTATGTATGTGATATGATTTCTATCTTTGTTGTCGGCCTGGCTCACTAAACTCTTTGTGAAACATGAACAAACAATGAACGCCGCAGAACTTTCTTTTATTCTGCAGTTTGACAGTCAGTTATAACGGAAAAAGAACATAAATAAACTACTTTAACATAGATTTTCTTTAGTGCTTTATTACGTGGTATCGGATCGGTGCATAAACTCCAGTACTTCCCGATACTGATACCAGCGGTTTAGGCAGTATCGGAGCCGATACCGATACTGGTATCGGTATCGGCTCATCTCTAGTAGACAGCCCAGGCTCCACAAACGGCAACAAAAACAAACTGGGCCAACCTGCACCACCAAACATAACAAACAGCGTTCCAGCCAATAACCGACAAGAAGGATTTGGGTGTGGGGGTTGGGGGGTTAGTGCGTGGAAGGGAGGGGGAGGGGACGGGATGAGGAGGAGGGAGGGGAGAGCTAGCCTCCATTTTGGTTGACAATACTTCGAACGTCAACGAGAAGTGACGTCACCCTACATCGCTTAGAGCAGTGGTTCCCAACATTTTTTCCTTGGCGCCCCCCCTACTCATGTCTACCTCAAACCAGATAAAGACTTGCGCACCCCCTGTGATCTTTGCCGCCCCCCTGAGGGGTGCCCGGACCCCAGGTTGGGAACCACTGGCTTAGAGCACCTTTAAATCAAAACCAGTTTTTTATTAGGACAAGAAAAGCTTCCTGGATTCTCATGACCCTTTAGGGAATTGCCAGCTCCTTTTTGTAAGGCTATATGAGGTGCTGAATTGATTTTCAATTACTGAAAACTACACCTGCTGATAATGAATTCCTCTGACTAACAATATACTAATCCTGCTCAAGTCATTTTCCCAGTTTGTGCCCCGTACACTTGCACCATAAGCATGCACTTGCATTTGTGACCAATTACCATGTTAGTAAGTAGCAGTAGAAAGTAAAGGATTTTGGGGTGGAGTTATCTGGACCCACTACTGCAGAGAGGGGTTTAATCATGCCAGTGTTGTGGCTGTGGGTTCCCAGGGATAATTAAAACCCCAACACTTCCTGGATTCACTTATCAGTGGACGTTTTTAGCGTTTCCATGGTAACTGTTTGCCCTTCCACCCCCAGATGGTCTCAGATGCTGGATAATGATTGGGCTTTCTTAGAATCAATAAAGGCCTCCTGGCCTTGGGAGATGTGTTTATGTTAGAGGACTAAATGAATTCCTGTAAAGCATTCATTTGCTTTCTTTTCTCCTCATATGTATCCGGCTGAATTTCTTTGGCTATGGCAAATTGGATTTGAATTATGTAGAAAAACGAAATGGTTTGTGTCTGTTTCTTTCAATTATATTTCACTACTTTTATTAGCGTTGAGTACTGCTGCCAAAGCAGTACACGCAGTAAAAGATGGACATGAAATGCATGTATCAATCTAAACTAATGACTATTATGCGTAATGATCAGCAGCTATAAAAATGAGTAGCAGTACCAAAATTGAGAACAAAAAGTGAGGCCAACTCCAAATCAAATGAGTCAAATTAAAACATTCTCTTGGTTCAGCTCACTTGTACTATCTGTTCACATCCCATTTAAACTAAAATGTACTCTCTGTTTTGGTTTATTATTGCAATCTTGTTTGACTTTGTTTCATAATTCCATTTATTCTAATTGGGAATAAGAAACTGTGTTGAAATTGATTACGTTAAACTGACGGGGGATCTATTTCTGTCTCACCCTTTTCATCTCAGACTGAAGAGATTGTAGTCAATGAACTAAGAGGAAGGAACCATTCTGTGTCTTTCACCCTAATAAGAGAAAAGGGAACATATGGGACTGTGACAGTGAACTTCCAGGTAAGAGGACAATGCACTGCACGTAACAACCAGCACACCTGAGACACTGTGCTTTGTAGTATTCAAGAAGGACTGCCGATGTGCCTACATCCCTGTGTCCCCTTCTCTTGGTTAGATCTCTGAAGGTCCAAACCCTGCCATTGAGGACCTCAGTCCAGACAGAGGGAACATCACCATTCCTGTGGGACAGGCTGTAGTGCACTTCAGTATCCTCATCCAGGACGACCAGGTATTGAACAAAATCCTCATTTAAAGCTAATCCTTATATGTCCCATATGTGGATTAGCTTGTGCTAAACATTCGCGCTTTCTCTTCCGCCATAATTTTTTTTTTTTTACTTTTTAGATTCTTGGTTAAAGGGATGATATATTTAGAACAATCTATTGTGGCATTTTAAAAGACTATCCAGCTTGCCCTGATGGCTTTGCCATTTTTAAAGGTCAAATTGTCTCAAGTTTAAACAGGGTTTCTGTGGGGTCTTAAAAAGTCTAAAATTTCAAAATCTAAATGTTAGACCTTAAAAAGTCTTAAATTCGCTATTGTGTTATAGGTCTTAAATCAGGTCAAAATGTTCCTATCTCCATGTAACGCTACCGCCAATGCTAATTGAAATGTTCCTGCAGCGCTTTAGAATGTATTTTTTTTTAATTCTGTGATGTTGTACAGATGAGACCAACATGCAACTTATATTGCAGCCAATCTAGACACTAGTCTAGTCCTAGAATGCAAATGAGGAAAACGGGGAATTGTTTCAGACGATGTTTTTTTTTTTCTATGTCGTGATATACTGTAAGTCTCAAATTTCATTCATAATGGTCTTAAAAAGTCTTAAATTTGACCTGGTGAAACCTGTAGAAACCCTGTTAAAAAGAAAAGCAAGCAGTTTTTTAGAGTTTTGATGTACAACCGTACCGTGTGTGAATGTGTTTCCCCTTTGTGTGTCGGCCAGATCCCAGAGGATGATGAGGTGTTTTCAGTCAGGCTAACGGGCGTGGCAGGTGGAGCCCTGCTCAGCCCCAACGCCAGCAGTGTCCAGCTTAGAATCCGGCGTAATGACAGCCCACTGCGGTTCTCCCACTCCATCATGGCCGTGGCGGAGTCCGCTGGAGTCATTGCCCTCAATGTAACCCGCGGTCGGTTGACTGAGGATGGGCCACTCGTCGGCTCTGTTGACACCGAGGTTCCTTTCTTTCAATACAGTTATTTATTTACGTTTGACTGTTATAATAGGGCACAACCCCTTTAATGATATACGTACAGTATACTATATCCAATATGTATACATATATTGATGCAGAAAAAACAAGCATGAGACAAATCCATATAAACCAACTGGACTCAACTGTCTTTAGGTCTCTGTAGATTACATGGTGGTGAGCGGTGGAGGACTGGGCAGCGCCACGCCGACTGTGGATTTCGTCGACCTACAGCCCGTCGGAACAGTTAAATTCCCTCCATTTGTCTACAAGACCAGCCTGTTGTTCAAAATCACTGACGACACGGTGCCAGAAATCGCAGAATCCTTCCATCTGGTCTTGCTGGAGGAGACCCTCAGAGGAGATGCTGTGCTGGTGTCACCCAACGCTGTGCTAGTGACCATCGAGCCCAATGATAAGCCTCATGGTGTCCTGTCAATCAGCAGCAGCGCAGTCTTTCAGCCAATCAGCATCAATGAAGACCTAACACAGAGGTGGATAAGTTACGAATGGTTATGAGTGTGTCTGTGATGACATACGTCATAGTACTATTAGATATATATAGGTATATACTGTCTACAAGTTTCTGGTGCGCACCAGAAAGTATCTCGTGCTCACCAGAAAGTATCTAATGCGCACCAGAAAAAAAAAGAAGAAAAAAATTCCCCCTGTTCTTTTAGGGGCTCCATACTGTATATAGGTGCAAGGATGTCATAATAAAAAGAAAAACATCAATGCTTATTGCGACTTTAACCATCCTTTGTTTGCTCCTCTATCATTTCCCCTAGATTTGAAGGGATCATTATTGTAAGAAATGGAGGCAGTTATGGCGACGTGTCCGCCAACTGGTCCATCAGTAGAAACTCCAGTGACCGCTCCCCAGTGTCGGATGATTTGACGCCTGCAGCAGGGAAAGTGACATTTGCTGCCGGTCAGGTGACAGCTGTGATTCCAGTCTACATTACGGCAGACGATCTACCTGAAGAAGCAGAGGCTTTTGTTTTCAAGCTGCTGCCCAATACTGTAACTGGAAATGCAGAGGTCGACGAACCAATGGAGGTCAGTTTAGAAGAGATCTTCGATAGGCCAATTAGAAATATATATTTATTGTGTTGCTATAATGGATTTGTGGTTTGTAACAGAAAGAGAGAAGAGAGACAGACGCCTGCACTTATTAGGGAACATATCCTCCAGATGTTGTGCATGTGTGAGTGTTTGTGTGTGACCTACTGTAAGGTACAGTGGCAAACTTGGCACGTTCTGCATAAGTCGACCCCTTAATGTGTCACTTTGCTCTGTGGGTGTTCCCTTAATGTGGCTGAATCAAAACAAAGCGGAAACAGCAGGCGCGCTCTGTGTGGTGTCTGGGTGTTCTGTTTTTAAGAAAGCGTGGGCGATGTTTTTTTTTATAGCTTCCATCTTTGTCCAAGCCTCTTGGCCATGTGTGAAAGCAATGGGCAGATCTAAGTCTTGTTTATATTGAAGGCATGAGATGAGACGCATCCAAAACTCTGCTTTTGGTCACAGTGACACACACCAGATCGCCACCTCAGGTTGTGAGGTTATAAGGTCTGTTTGCCATCTGTCCAGAAAGAGTTGGCTCAGGATTAATACACGACTGTAGCAGTAGGACAAGTTAATCAGCGTTAATTGTTAAGTATGTATCACAGACATTATACTAAGCTGTAAATCGGCTATTGTGAGCACGCCAGGCAACGCAACAGACAAGTGTAGGTTTCAGGAAAATGAATGAGCCTCAGTTAAAATGCTCATAAAAACTACTCTAGCAGACTTAGCAGAGTTAATTAAAGAGGATGCCTCTCTAAAGTTAGCGCAGGGCTCTTTTTTACTACTTTCAGTCTCACTTGTTTTCTTTCCTCTCGCTGTTCCTCACCTCTGCTTTCTTCTTCTTGTGACCTAAGATGCAGTCTTAGTAACACAAAGAAAACAGGATGCACAACACAGTCCTCCAAAGGATGATTAATGTGGGCTTAATTGTAATTATCCACACACACACACACACACACACACACACACACATAAGATCAATCACCTTCCTCCTCACTACCCAGGGGATTGCACCCAGCCCGGAGGTGCTCCCTCATAAGGCCCTGACACACCAATCCGATGGCCGACTGTCGGCAGAAAAGGCAGTTGGACTGATCAGTCGGCTCCCCGAGGTCCAAAAAGTGCCTCGGAACACAACGAAGCGACGCCGACTTGAGCGTACGTTCTGCGCGTGCGCAAGATGTAATATTTCTCCATAACAGCAGGCGGCGCTAATCTGTATTGTTGAAAAAAAAAATTAAAACCAGAAATGATGAACGCGTCACGTGGGTCTGGCTTCTCCAGCCGATAGTAGTGGCGGCTCGTTCGAAATACGATCTTGTATTTTACAAAAATAGTTCACTGAAACATGTTTCTGAAAACATTTTAAGCGAGAAATAGGCAATGCAGTTTCTGAATCTGTCTTCATTTCAGATCAACAAAGGTCAGTTTAAAAGATTTTCGTCAGATTTTGAGAGGCGTCCGTCACTCATCCCGCTCGTCATTTCTGGGTTAGCACTCCACCAATCAGATTGGTCATTCAGTCCGACTGCCCGCCCTCCGACCCAGCAAGTCAGGTCGGCCAAAATGAAGGCCGATGGCACGGAACACACCAAACAGACTCAAGTCACTGACCTCGCCAGACTGTCCAACGGCCGATTATCGGGTTGGTGTGTCAGGGCCTATAGCAGTGCAGCTAAGGCCCTTCTGTCAAACTCCCATTCAAAGATCCCATTCTCTTCCATGGCAAAGTATATAAAGCCAATTGTACTAATTTTAAATATGACCATATTATAATGTCAATCATTATTAGTTTCAAAGCATTCATTTCATTGATGGAGCTTGGAGTCTGCCAGTGTTGTTTTGAACACACACATCTTAACCACACCCGTAGCTGCCAGTAGCATCTCACATTGGTGCGGTAACACATTTACTTGGAGCCTGACAAGATGGATTTTCATGTGATATGTGATCCCGCGTTTCTCGCGTGATTTTGTGATATCGCGAGAATCCAGCTGCCGTGCAAGGTAAGGGTTAATATGCAGACTAACTGACAAACTAACTAACAGGAACCTGTGAGGGACTTTTTGAGGCAATACATAGCAAAGTTAAAGTTAATCAACATAACTATACCCATTCCCAGTCCCAAACTAAGTTTTGTGTTTCATGCAAGATATGTAGAATATATGTGTTTTTGATCTTTCTCTCGTCAGTCAAAATGTAACATATGCCCACTCCTCCTTTCTTTTGCTGATTTGTTAATTTTATTCGTACTCTCCGTCTGGTCTTCCTCCGCTCTGCCCCCAGATGGTGTTCTACATCCAGGACAGTGACGACGTCTATGGGCGTTTTGGGTTTGATCCAGCAAAAGAGCAAAGCATCCAGAGCCAACCTGAGAGCCGTTTCCTGTCGCTCAATTTCCTGCGAGACGGTGGCACACTGGGCAATGTGTCTGTGACGCTAACGGCCCTCTACATTCCTGCAGGCCCGATAGACCCAGCACTGGCCCGTGACCAGGTTCTGAATGTTAGCAGGTCCGTTAATGTAGTGTTTTCCCGTCAACGGATGGTCCACCTCACACTGCCAATCAGGAATGATGCTTTTCTGCAGAATGGAGCTCATTTCCTAATACAGGTAACAAGACTGGAAACAAGCTACAGAGCAGTGGTGGGATATAACTAAGTACTTTTACTCAAGTACTGTACTTAAGTACAAATTTGAGGTACTTGTTACTTTCTACTACTACATAGCTACATTTCAGAGAGAGATATTGTACTTCTTACTCCACTACATTAATCTGACAGCTTTAGTTACTTTAAAAGTTCAGATTTTAGTACACAAAACGCGTGTAGTTTATAAAATACCATGTTTTGATATAAATTAAACTCCCCAACAATTTACAAGTCCGGCTGAAATGATTAGCAGATTAAACAGAACTGTTTGGATCGTTTCCAGTTTCTAAAATGTGAGGATTTTTCTGCATTGAGTATTTTTACTTACTTACTTAATACTTTAGGTACATTTTCCTGATGATTCTTACATACTTTTACTCAAGTAACATTTTCAAAGCAGGACTTGTAATGGAATATTTTGACAGTGTGGTAGTAGTAAGGATCTGAATACTTCTTCCCCCACTGGTAAAGAGCAACACATAAGTGACACACGTGGATGAAATAAATACATTTATATATATATATATTTCACTTTGAATGACATTATATTTTTTAAGGTTGTAATCCAGGCAACATTTTGCTTGCACGCCCAAAAATGTGCTCTCTCTTTGTGTGTTCACTTACGCCAAATCAGTGCCATCCAAACTTTAAGTGCCTCATTTGCATGTGTGAACGGTTTGACACTGGCACTCAAAACCTGGCATGTTGCTATGGGATTTGCCCAACTGTCCAAACTAACAACACCACCTAGTTTTTAAAGCAAGCAAAAATAAAAAGCCTCCTTCACATTCTGTAGACCCATAATCACGTCACACACTTACAGTCAAACACATACATGCACAAACAGAAAAGAAAGGGAATGGAGCACTGACCGGTCATTCAATACAACTGTAAGAGCTACAAAACAGAAACAACCAGATGGTTAAGACAGAGCTGTAGCTGCCTTTTTGAGCCTTATATTCATTGAGTTGTTTCCTCTATTTCCCCTAGTTGAATTCACTGGAGCTGCTTGATATCAACCCCCCGATTCACTCAAACAGCCCCAGGTTTGGAGGAGCTCTAAACCTGACGTTAACCGTTACCCCTGACATTGCTAACGGGGAAATCGGCTTTACGAGTAACACCACAGTGGTGGTTTATGAACCGGAGGACAGCAATACCAGCACAGTAAGACATGAGCCCTATTTTGTTAGCAGTTGTACATTCGAGTAGTATCAGTTCTGTGATTGCTTCTTTTAACTTCCAGTAGTTCTGTCGGGCCTGAGTTGTTGTTTTTTTCAGAATTTTGAGGGTTTTTTTGTTTTTTTTTAAGTCAGACTGAGTTTAAAGTCAGAGTTCACACTTTAATCTCAGAACTCAAATACGTTTTTCACATGTGGCCCTAATCCTCTTCCGTAAACAGCATATAATTATATATATATTTTTACTGTATGCTGTTTAAATTCTAATGTTCAATTGTTAGAGATCTTAATTTGGATCAAAACTACTCAGTTGTCGCATAGTCTAAATTTAATAAATTAACCACCGTTGTAATTGAAAAAGATATGTTTACTATTTTGCCACTGTAACTAACTGAGAAGAGTCTCTAATTACTGACTTTATAGCCACCATGCTGCTAGTCAGAAAACTCGCCTTATCCTTGCCAACTGTAATCTGTGTTCAGAAAGTGAATTTTCTGTACGTGCATACAGTCTGTATAGGTGGTTCATTTGAATGACGTCTGGTGCTGCAGGTAACCCTTCCCCTGCGACGCGACGGGACAGACGGTCGGGCTGTAGTGTTCTGGAGTCTTCAGCCAATTGGAAGCAATCGTGTCGATATAACTGTTAAAGACTTGGAGCCCCTCAGTGGCTCTGTGGTCTTCCTCTCCGGGCAGAGTGACGCTTCCATCAGCTTCACCATCATGGCTGACGATATCCCAGAAGTCAACGAGACCTTGCTGCTCACTCTGGATAGGTAGGGATATTAAAGTCCAAGAAAAGTTATCGTTAACCAACATAATTGTTCATTTAGTTAATTATCATTAAGGCATATTAGACCCTTCTGTTCTGCCCATAAACACAGCCGTAATATAATAACCAATATCGATATCGAGGTATTTGGTCAAGAATATCGTGATATCTGATTTTCTCCCTATCGCCCAGCCCTAGTGTGAAGCTGATATTATGTAATGTTTTAGATCCAACTTCTACAACAAGTCCAGTGGAATTGGGAGGCTGAGTGGGTGCTATCTCACCCTCCTGTGGTTTTCTGGACATATTTTTGTGTGTGTTTGTGGTAGTGGTTTGGGGGTGGGTTCATCTGTTAGTCAGTGTTCTGATGAGAATGGCGGCTCTCTTTCCTTCCCACTCCTCCCCCTGCAGGGTGGAGACTGCACGCTTTATAGTGTACTTCGGGTAAGTGGAGAGTGGAATGAACCTGGGCCTTTTGTGTGGCGTGAATCAGGACTCTGTTTTTCAGAGAAGGGCCTACTTCAGGATTTCTGGGGTCTTTGGTTGACCTGGGGATGAGGGGGACTGGGGTGGGTGGGTGGGGGGGGGTCACTGATGGTGTGAAAAGAAAGAGAACCCAAAGGAGAGTGGTTGTTGGGAGCAAATAGAGAATCTTCTCTATGTGTTGCGCTCTAATTTAACCAGGCTTGATTGTTGTGTACCTCTTTAAAGATGTCAGTGTTTGTATGCATGCAGCGCCTTGGCTGTGTGTTTGGAGTGCCTCATTCTGTCACGTCTTTGTCTCTAATTTACCCGTTATGTGATGCTTACAAATGTTCTCAACATACACACACATACAGACCCCCCGTGGAGTAATAAAGATGCAGGCATAGCATTGATTGACATTGTTATTAAAAGTGGTCTAAACAGCAGGACCTCAACATATGGAGCCAATAATGAATGAGCATCACACAATACAAAAGCAAAGGAATGCATTAGAAGTTTAGACTAAAGTTGAGCTGTATTCTGTTTTGATAACATTTAATATTTCAAAAGCTCCAAACACACAACAAAAGAACACGTTTTAAGTAACTTGCATGTCAGAGTTTTCATCTTCTGCACAATGTAGGTGCAATGACTTGGGATAGGTTTCAGTAGTGGTCATTGCTAATACTGTTTGTGTATTTGTGTGTATGTGTTCTAGGAGTAATGTTGAGAATCAGATCCTGAAAGCTGGCTTCACCAGCAGAGAGATTGTCATCATGGAGAACGATGACCCTGGGGGAGTCTTTGATTTCTCCCCATTCTCCAGAGGTCCATGGGTCATTAACGTAAGCCTTGAAACTGCAACTTCAAACTATAAGATTATATCTAAATGTCTTTGTGTAATTAGAATATCTGAGCAGCTGCAAACAATGTGAAGCGATTGTTACATTAAACTCCACTAAGGCAATTAATCGCGATTAATCGCATTATTGTTCGTAGTTAACTCGTGATTAATCGCAAATTAATCACACATTTTGTATCTCTTTAAATGTACTTTTAAAAGGGATATTTTTCAAGTTTTTAATGTTCCAGTGATTTTTAAGACTCTACATACTCCGGTAACTCAATTCACATCGACAGTACATGGAAATAACTTTAGTCTTGTCCCGAGAACCATCTGGAAGGGCTTTGAGACTGAACTTGGCATTTAAAAGACCCTTTTTGCTTCTCAATTTCTGCACAAGGAGGTTTGTTGCTGTTAGCCATCCACAATGTTACTGCTGCATCACTTCCTGATTTCCCAAACTACGCGGCGGCCCGAGGCCCCATTCACAGAACGCAGATGCGTATATCGCGTGTCAAAGGAATTTGCGTTCGTGCTCGTTATCACGTTAACTTTGACAGCCCTAAACTCAACATGTTGTTATTTTGTCTGTGGTCTCTGGTTTTGGTCAGCTTAATACACTTTAAACGTACCTACTGTAGGAGGGGGAAGCAGTGGAGCTGCATGTGGTCAGAGCCCAGGGACAGCTGCTGAAACAGCTGGTGCGATATGCTGTCGTGCCTTCAGGCAACACTGAATTCTATGGCGCCATGGGCATCCTGGAGTTTAAACCAGGAGAGAGAGAGGTGGTAGTGGCACTGGTGGCAAGGCCTGATGGGGTGCCTGAGGTAAGAACATGGTTGATTTCAAGTTTGAACTATTTAAGTCACTACTAAATGAAGTCCTCCCAGTCACTTTTTGTTAAGCTAGTGAAAGAAGTCTTCCAATAGACTTACAGTAGATAATAAGAATTATGCTTTAAACCTGTATTTGCTAAATGAAAACTCTGTGTGTGTGTGTGTGTGTGTGTGTGTGTGTGTGTGTGTGTGTGTGTGTGTGTGTGTGTGTGTGTGTGTGTGTGTGTGTGTGTGTGTGTGTGTGTGTGTGTGTGTGTGTGTTTTGGTGCGCGTGTATGTGCATACAGCTGGACGAGACTTTCTCTGTGGTACTTAGTAGCCACAGCACTCCAACCAGTCGCCTAGGCAACCACAGGGAGGTGAACATCACAGTGCGGAAGAACGACGACCCTTTTGGGGTCATTGAGTTCGCCCAATCAGGACTGACTGTGGCCATCAATGAGAGCAAAGGGGACGTGATGCACCGGGGTACTTAGTAGCTGAAGGAGTCCTTTAGATAATAGTGATACTTTTCCATGTCAATTGGTATCTCATTGACACCTGAGATAGACCTAATTGGAGTGAAACACAGAATGGGGAATGACTGTGATTAAAGGTTGTATTTAAAACCTACCATGTATGTGTAATGCATGATAAAGAAGTACTTTGGTTAACTTTTAGAGCAGGAAGTTTGGGCCCCACACAGTGATGATGCAGTACGACATTCAATCTGGTCCTAAGAACAAGGAGAAGCGAAAAGCTTCTCTTAGCCTCTAGCGCATCGGTTCTCAACCTGGGCTTGGGGAAAATATCCACAGAGCCGGGAGCACGTTGGACAAGGCTAGATGCTAGCTGCTGAAACTAAAACTAAACTCTCATTAAAGCAAAACATGATCTGTTTACATGTTTAAATCAGAGCATTCATAGAAAGCACTCAAAGTCAGCAGGGGGAGGCATGTAAAAACAGCTGTTTGTACCATTTTGCAGCTCTCTTTCTCTCGTCATCGAGGGGGGGTGGGAGGTCCGCGAACGCCAACCTCGAAAAGGTTGAGAACCATTGCTCTAGTGAGTGTATCGCTCGGGGGTTGCTCTTAGCGTACACAACAAAAACTTGTGAAGTTTAGCTGCGAGCCAGGAAAATACATTGTTACTGTGCTGTAAATCAAAATGATATGATGAGTAAAGGGCATACGAGTGAATACATTTCAGTAAGGTTTTAAGGTCTAAATGGATCATCTCTGTCTCTTCTAAATTACATTCAGCGGTGTACCCTGTAGTGAGGAACAGGGGCCTCTTTGGAGAAGTGTCAGTTTCCTGGGTCTTGGAGCCAGCCCTGTCCAGAGACGTCAGCCCCCTCAAGGGAAACATCACCTTCATGGAAGAGGAGTACCTCAAAAACCTCACTCTCTTCTCTGTACCTGATGAGGTAAAATGATAAACTAAACCTCAAAAAATGCATGCAATTCAAAATTGAGTTACATTTCCTTGTTTCAATTTGAATTATTCATTTTTTTATTTAAGATCCCAGAGGACATGGAGAATTTCACCATCACAGTGTTAAATGCGACAGGTGGTGCGAGACTGGGAAACATACTCAATGCCAATTTACAGATTAATAAGAATGATGACCCCATTTACTTTTCTGGTAAGGATACTGTTTGTGGAGGATCCTTTGAAAGACTGTAATATTATATTGATATATATTATAGATACAGTCATTGACTCCTTTTTTTGTCTCTCCTCCCTCGCCTCGCCCTCTCCTTAGAACCTGTGGTCGTGCGGCTTTGGGAGGGAGGCGTGGCCAACTTCACTGTTCTGAGGGCAGGGCGTGCGGACTTTGTTGCCACGGTGATGTACCGTGTTGAGTATGGCAAGGCATCTCCAGGTGACCTCACCATGCTGAGTAATGACACGCTGCTGGTGTATGGCGTGGGTGAATGGATGAAAAACATCTCTGTGGCTGTGGAAGACGACAACATACCGGAGACTGATGAACCCTTTTACATTGTTCTCTACAATGCTACTGGTGAGTATAGGCTTCCTTTTAAGTGGTTAGCACAGGGGTGTAGGGCAGGAATTTCATGAGGGTTCTGGCTGCTGTGCCCCTCTAAATTTGGCCTTATGCCCCTCAAAAAAGGATGTGCCCTATGGCTACAGTGGCCTTGATGCCCCGCTCGCACTTTCCCAGCTATTTTTGCCTTTTTCTCCTCTGCCTCTTTCTCCTCTCTTCGTTTTTAGACACAGGTTTCTTTTGTTGAGATTCTGAATTCTTATTGGGCAAACATCAAGTGAAATGCTGCACACATAACCAGCGGTGGGTTCGGAAAACTGAGCTGTTTAATATCGATAGTTTGACACAAATGTAGTACCGCCGGCCAACCAGAAGTAGGGTTGCACGATATTGACAAAATGTGATATTGCGATATCGATTATGAACATTGTGATATTGATTATGAATATTGCGATATCGCTATTCATTTTTGATATTTTTAAACATATGTAAAATTACAAAAGTTACGGGAAAATGCATAAAAATAGATTCATAACAAATTAAACAAGTTTTCTTACAACACAAGGGTTATTTCAGCTGACTGTATAAAACTGGTCCGACATGAATAAATAAATAAGGACCATGTCTGCAGAACAGGACATGTTTTACTGGTCGGACAGTATCAAATATATAAATAAAGAGAACAGGACATGTTCTACTGGTTGGACAGTATCAAATAAATAAAGAGAACAGGACATGTTCTACTGGTGGTACAGTATAAAATAAATAAATAAAGAGAACAGGACATGTTCTACTGGTGGTACAGTATAAAATAAATAAATAAAGAGAACAGGACATGTTCTACTGGTTGGACAGTATCAAATATATAAATAAAGAGAACAGGACATGTTCTACTGGTGGTACAGTATAAAATAAATAAATAAAGAGAACAGGACATGTTCTACTGGTTGGACAGTATCAAATATATAAATAAAGAGAACAGGACATGTTCTACTGGTGGTACAGTATAAAATATATAAATAAAGAGAACAGGACATGTTCTACTGGTGGTACAGTATAAAATATATAAATAAAGAGAACAGGACATGTTCTACTGGTGGTACAGTATAAAATATATAAATAAAGAGAACAGGACATGTTCTACTGGTGGTACAGTATAAAATATATAAATAAAGAGAACAGGACATGTTCTACTGGTTGGACAGTATCAAATATATAAATAAAGAGAACAGGACATGTTCTACTGGTGGTACAGTATAAAATAAATAAATAAAGAGAACAGGACATGTTCTGCTGGTTGGACAGTATCAAATAAATAAATAAAGAGAACAGGACATGTTCTACTGGTTGGACAGTATAAAATACTTTTCTTTCTCTTCTCTGATTCGTTCCGTCTTGTTGTCTCTGTCTATTTCTTCACTTACACTGTCACGCTCTCAAAATATACACACACGTGGTACGCTCCATAGGGTTTTTCACGTAGTGGCCCCTTGAGCTGACTGCACTAACATGTGCAAGTGGCACAGTAACTGGCCAATGAAACATGATCATTATAGCGTTTCAAGCGGGCTCTAAATCAAACACAACTAAACCACACAGCCAACACGGGACGCAGCGCTCCACAAAATAAACAAAATATTGCATACTTATCGCAACACTTCCAATATATTGCGATCACGATATTAAGTCGATATATCTTGCACCCCTCGATATAATATTGCGCAACGTGATATTGCGATAACGATATTGAGTCGATATATCTTGCACCCCTAACCAGAAGACTTAATCAAACTCATCTTGATGTAACAATGCCACAAAGCTGTGACGGAGTGAACTTCTGAGAAAAGAAGCTCAACTGAGCTGGGGTAAGAACGTTTGAAAATTAGCGAACGAATAAGACAAGAAACTCAACGTGTTAGGCAATGCTTGTATATTATGTCGCTACAGCATTGACTTAACTGACCCACTCGCCTATGAAGTGGGTGCCTAATGAGTATTGTAACAAAACAAATGTAACGTTACCCTCAAGTTAAATTCATTGTTTCCATGGACTTAAGATCATTGTTTTAATGGCTTTGCTGCCCTGGCATTTGGCCTCTGTGCCAAAGGCCAAGTTTCCCCTAAAATGAGGAAATTCCAGACCTGGTGGGTCATACTGTATATTATAAGGATATCTTCTGTAAATCAGTGAATATTTTAGGTAATATAGTGGATGTGTCATATATTTATATATGTTGGTCTCTTGAGATAACGAAAACAATATAATCTGCATCCCCTCCAAGTATTAAACAAATGAAAGTAATTTGCTTTTCTCATTTTTCAACATGCTTTGTAGTAGCCGGGCAATCACTCATCTCAAAATAGCATCACCCCCTTCTCCCCTCTTTATCCTCTTGTCTTAATCCCAGTTGTGTATGTAAAGAGAGGAGTAGCTAGGTTATTTAGCATTGTCTGTGTCTAACACTGAAAGCTCTCCTAATACCAGTATTGTGTGTCAGGGATGGGAATAAAAGACCAGTGGGCCCCAACAGGGACCTTAATTACCAGACTCCAGACTTTCTAAGACACAAAGAGCGGCCACTCCACCGGCCTCTCTCTGTCTTCTGATTGACATGGAGTAGAGTCGAGTGAGGGTTGGCCTGGTTTATGCCAGGGGATGTTCCTTTTATAGTGATTGTGTTAAAAGTCAATAACCCTCATGTTAGAGGTCAATCAAACTCATTCTGGGACTTTAACACTCTTTACCTTTCCTGTTTAATTAGGAGCAGATTTGCATGCCTGTTACAGTGTACTCGTAGTCCAGCAACCTGAATGGTGTGCTTGTGTGAGAGGTTACTGCAGTTGCGAGAACGCTATTTCCACAAAAGAAATATGCCCCTGGAGTTTTTTATTACTTCCTTATAAAAGAAAGAAACTTAAAATATAATGGTTTGGGTTTATTGAGGGTCTGTCCTTGGTGTTGCTACTTTATAAGTTTACTTTTATAGGTTTTTCATGAATAAGAAGCCCTATCGTCCTGGGCTTGGTTACCATAGATATTATGTGCATTGCAATATCTATCTGTCTGTCTGTCATTTATCTATCTATCATTTATCTTTTACTAGTGCAATAACATTACAAAAAAAACACAGGACAATTGGTGCAATAAACCATTACAAGAAGACATAGGACATTTGGACGGCGATAACATATACAGACATTAAAGCAACACTAGAGAACTTTTCCTGCTTCGGTCCCCCTACAGGTTGGAAGCGGAAATGTCCCATTATGTCTTCATTCGAACTACAGATCCGCTAGCCTGGTCCTACCAGACTCTAGTACATTTCATTAGTCCAGAGTGTCTGGCCTCTCTCCATTGACAAATGTTAACTTCTGGGTACTCTGTTGAAGTTTAAAACTATTGGATCTGCCCAGAGCCACTCTGGATCTGCCATAACCAATCGCTGACATTTGGTCGTGACGTATGTCATGCGCATGTGCAACAAGAGGGGAGACCGACAACAACTATCGGCTTATATTTAGCATTAGCACCGCTAGCGTTAGCCTTAGCAAACGCCTTCAGCACTAACGGAGCGAGCTGGAAAATGTAACTGTTCCCGAACCCTGTAGGGAGGAGGGCCACAACATCATGACCACCACCACAACTCAGCAAAGATTGTTCTTGCTCGGGCTTTAACTTCTGGATATTCGGCAGCGTTGCCACAACGGACCGGATGGCTTCACTCACATCTTTCTAGTGCACGTCCTCAACGTTATCGTTCTCAGCCACTCCCTCTGTTCACTGATTGGACCGCCAAATATTTGACCGGAGAAAACCCAAGAATATACCGCAAACCCTGACGAAGTAGTGAAGGAAAATTAAAATTGAGCGGAAGTACGTAGGAGGGCGGAGCCAGGCTACAAATCCGCTACCCGATCTGGCAAACTTTCATAGTGCGTTTATAGCCGGTAGAGAGCCACAAAGCGAATGCAGAAGTGCCGTTCACCCTGTTAGGAGTTGATGAACCACTGAAACGATTTTGGAAATATTATTTTAAAAGTTCTCTAGTGTTGCTTTAAAACATAAGACAAGTACAACTACAATGATTTATGTATATTGGCCTGGGAGTTTGGATTTGGCTGGTACTGTGACGTGACATGTAAGGTGAGGTTTATTTGTGACGAGGATGGTTACTGAGTCAACGTCGACATGTAGGTCCTGCTCTAACCTGATAATGTGAATGGGTCCACAGGTGATGCAGTTGTGTATGGAGCAGACACAGCTACTGTGGTGATTGAGGCCAATGATGATGCCAATGGGATTTTCTCTTTGGAAGCCATAGAGAAACCTGCCAAGGAGGGCAAGACCAATATGTTTTAGTAAGGAACAGGCCTTCAATTCAATTTTTTTTTGTGCAAAACATCTTGATCTAAAGAGTTGTATACTTGTTACATGCTCATTTAATCAAAGTTTTTCCTATGCATTGACAAAAATGTGAAGTTGACATTTTTGAGGTACAAAGTCTTCACCTGTATTTTCTCTTCTGTCCCAGTGTGCTGCGTGCAAGGGGCCATTTTGGAAACGTTACTGTCTTCTGGCAGCTGTTTGCCAACGACTCAGTGACTCCTCTGGAGGAA
Organism: Zingel zingel; assembly: GCA_023566125.1. Taxonomy (NCBI): domain Eukaryota; kingdom Metazoa; phylum Chordata; class Actinopteri; order Perciformes; family Percidae; genus Zingel; species Zingel zingel. The sequence continues at coordinate 5,473,706 of CM042314.1, read as the reverse complement.
CACCAAGAGTTTAGCAACACATCTGGCTCCATCACCTTCACTACAGGAGAAGAGGCCAAGCCTATTGTCCTGGAGGCCATCTCAGATAAGCTCCCAGAGTTCAATGAGTTCTTCGTCCTCAGGCTGGTTAATATCTCAGGTGAGTGCAGGATAAAAGTGACATATTTGTTAGATTTGAGAGATATATTTAGAATAAGAGATGTGAATAAATGAATCACCAGAGAAAAGTGGCATTTGCCATACTTGACATGACGTTTCATTTGAGTCATGAGCTTTAAAATCTCGGTACTGACACATGTTGGCAAAGAAATGACAAAGAAGGATTCATTTCATTTGTAATGTTGTCTTGAAAACCCTTCAGCTCTTGTCCATAATTTCTCTAAGGTGGTTACCCGAGGGAGGGCGGACGACTAGCCAAGACTTCTCTGAATGCCTCGGTTCTCATCCCTTTCAATGACGACCCATTTGGTGTCTTTGCCATCACTGACAGCAACCTGGACCAAGAAGTAGCTGAAGATGTACTCTCAGAGGATGATATGGCTGACGTCACTTCCTTCACCATCCTCCGTCAGCAGGGTACTTTTGGTGATGTGCGGGTTGCCTGGGAGATTGTTACTGGCCTCTTCCCAGAGGGCCTTCCTCTGATGGATGACCTGCTCCTTCTAGCCTCCTTTCCAGACGAGGTTGAGCTCAGGCCTCATGCCAGGCGACACCACTCAGCCACAGACACTTGGTTTTTCTCTGGGCGTCCAGGAGCTTATGGGACCATCTCCTCTGAAGATGGGCCTGCTGTTGTTGGAAACTTCACCTTCTCTGCTTGGCTCGTGCCCAGACCAGACACCGACGGCTTCATAGTCTGCAAAGGAACCAGAAACGGGACCTTGTATTATGGAGTGAAGGTCCACACCAATGAGTCTCATGTCACGGTGATGCTATATTATACAGTGAGAGGATCAAACAATACCCAGGTGGCCCAGGCCACTGCTGAGAAATTTGTAGAGAATAATGCCTGGGTGCATGTCATCATTACTGTTGATGATGGGATTATTGAGTTCTTCCTCGATGGGAACCCTATTCCCGGAGGACTGAAGAGCATCAAAGGAGAGGGTATCAATGATGGTGAGTTATTTCATCAGATATTTATTAAACATAGCAGAGTGACAAAGGTCAGGTTGTTGAGCATAAAGTGTCCGTCATATCCCATTTAGTTTTACGTTCAGCTTGTGTCTGCGGTCTCTTTGTCGGCACATGTAGCATATGTTGTCATGACATGTTATTGTGTGTGTGTGTGTATGTGTGGGAAAGGACTTCAAGATTATCTCTCATTGTTCACATGTGGAAGTCTTAACTTCTTACAACACATCATGCATGCACACCCTCACGCACACTAATACACACACACACACACACACACACACACACATATCTCTCAGTCACTTCCTCATTGTTCAGGACTACTGGGACTCTGCTATGCTTGAATGAGCACTTATCCTCAGCACTGCTGGATATTGTTACTGCTAAAGGGAATCAGCCGGCATCTTTTATTCTGTCTATTCTCTCTAATTATTGGAGACAATAGTCGCAGCCTGTCTTGCTCCAAAAGCGCCCCTTGGGGGAAATATTCTGATGGTTCTTTGGCTAACTTCATTCACAGTAGATGTACACATAATCATCAATCATGTCATGTGTTATTGTCCTGCTACTGGTAACTCAACCCACAGAGGAATTGTTTTGTGTCAGGGCTTTATACTTGCTCACTGTGGCAGATTTCAGATGTGTCCCATTTTGTGTAAGTAAAAGGAAGCGATAGGCACGAGAGGTGTACGTATAAATGAGTAATGAGAAAGAGCCGGACCTGGGCATTTAGCGGCCTTAATCAATATTCTGTTTGTGATCCCAATACATTCCAACGTAGCAACCACGTTTGTTCCACCGTTAACAATAATATTATTATATGAGCGGTCAAAAAAGTCTGAAAAGAAGTGTGAAAATGATTTAATGTATATTCAGTTGCTTTTATCGCACCAGATCTCAAGTCAACTAAAATGATAAGTTACAGGATTTCAGGTGTTAGTTAAATAAATCAATTAGAATTGTTATGTAATGTAGTAGTGTTATTCTATAAAACTAATGTATCAATCTGTGATTTTTAAAGCATGCAAACGATGCGCTATGTGACCGTTATTTCCCAAAAGTGGTTGGAGTTTCAGGAATTGATAACAGTAAGATCTGTATTATTTCAAACTAAATCATGGGTACAGCAGCTTTGAAACCTCTAAAAGTACACTGAAACGTGTTCAACACACAATGATCTTGTTTGACATGTAGGGAAGAGAATACATCAAATACAGCCACAGTTAATGAATTAGAACTTATATCTGTGTGTGTGTGTGTGTGTGTGTGTGTGTGTGTGTGTGTGTGTGTGTGTGTGTGTGTGTGTGTGTGTGTGTGTGTGTGTGTGTGTTTGATTGCAGCTTGTGACCCAGTACTACATTAATCTACTGAATATCAGTTTTTCCTTTTTTTCAACCTCATATTTGTCATATCATATCCTGTACGAAGTTGATCTTGAGGCAAAGATTGTGGTTTGTTTACTTCTGTATCCAACCAGTTCCAACTTGCACATCTTAAACATAAATTGCCAATTAGCCATCTGTTGTATACAAGCATTGATGCACTGTTTTCTTGCATGTCTTTCTACTTTAGGACCTGCGTCAGTGTTTATCGGGTCAGATCCTTTGGGCGAACAGCGGTACACAGGCCTTCTCCAGGATGTTCGCTTGTACAGGACTAAGCTGAACCGAAGTCACATCCACGAGCTTCACACCCAGCCTGCTAAAACCGACCTGCGTAACATCTCCGGCTACCTATGGTACCGGCAGGAGGAGAGTCAGAAGTCGTTTGTGGTGGAAGTCAGGGATGATAATGAGGAGGAGGGCGAGGAGGTGTTCTATCTACAGTTGGTAGCAGTTCATGGTGGAGCGCGCCTCCCTTTCCCCAGACCCACTGCTACTTTGCGAGTCATGAAGAGTGACAATGCCAATGGGCTTTTTGGATTCACCGGGGCCTGCATACCTGATGTAAGTGCAATTTGTTTAGTCAGTGGCATTTAGTGGACCGTTTTTTGCCATATCTTTTAGCCCCTCACAAACTCTGCAATTACAACATTTGGAATGTAAACCACACTTGTAATCAATAAATTAATCATCTTCAAGACCACTACTACAGTAGCATTTGTTAGTGTCCTCACTTAGTTGTGTCTACAGAAAAAAAAAACATAAGCATAGAAACACATGTAACGTAAACCGACTGGTTTGTCGGCCTCTATCCTGCTGCATATTTCATCAGTCTTCATGCCTGGCTGGCAGGGAGAGCATGCTCTCTGTTTTTAGTTGGATTGGATGCGTGGGCTCTCATGTTGGCCCCTCTCAGGTAGAGCAACAGCTGGTGAGGCTGCAGGTCAAGGCATTCCTGTAGAAGTGGATCATGAGTTCCAGCACTGGAAATGGGAGATCTAGTTCCTCGTTTCCATCAGCGCAACAGGTGGCAGGGCTGGGGATGGCATTCCATCAGAACTAGAGGATCGTCTTTATATCCTTGATCCTTTGGGGATTAATAGACATAGAGGCACATGGGCTATCAGGTGCTTCCTCTCTAAATCACATTATTACTGTGCTGGAATTAGACCTGCTCATTAACATAGTTGGTAAGACTAGCTCATTTAAGCATTCAATATTTATCATTTTTTCCTCCAGCTGTTCAGAATTAATCAACATTTGTATTCCCTTGTTTAGACCACTGGTGAGGGTTCCACCATCTCTTGTGTGATTGAGCGTATGCGGGGATCTCTGGACCACGTTTATGTCAACTACAGTGTTACCCAACTGGACAGCTTGGACAGTGAGATGCCAGCCCATCAAGATTTTGTTAATGCCACTGGAGCTGTGCTTTTCATGCCTGGACAGCGCTCTGAGGTGTGTGTACTGTGTGTGAGAGTGACTCAACGGTCGGATCTGTATTGATGTGATCTTTTTTGAGCTGTGGGAAACCTCTCTGAGTTTAGCCAGGGTCACACAAAGCAAAGGCACTCAGTCGGTAAAAACAAGTGCGATGTACCTTGTGTGCACTGTATTTACTGTATTTACACATCAGTATATTGATTTCAAATATATATTGTATGTCTAGTTTAAAAGCAGGAATTTACAGTTACCCAAATGCAAATGTTTATTTGACAATCAGCCCCACCTAGTGGTTGGTTGTTTGTGTATTTACTGACGAGTCAACAGGTGCCAGCTCAAGCTTTTACATTTACTTTTACCGAAATATAGATCTTCTTTTCATGGGTACAGCCTGGACTAGAACATAAAACTAATGTATGCACATTTTTTTGTTAGGTATTGAACCTGTTGGTGTTGGATGATAACCTCCCAGAGCTGGCAGAGTCCTTTCAGATCACACTGGTGTCAGCAATGTCCGGTGACGGGAAGCGTGGCTCCACCCCCACCAGTGGTGCAAGCATCGACCCAAATAACTCTGTTAACACCATCACTGTCACAGCTAGTGACCACCCTTACGGTATTCCCTCACATGCCCAAAAAACAGCACTGTTGTACTTTCAATGTTGCTATTTTTTTTAGCAATAAGCGATCCATATTTCTAAGATTATGATGTGACAAGTGGCTTATTGGGTCAGCTAAATATAATTCCAATTTTCTCTCTCTTCATCTTATGGGCATTATTCTATTCCTCCCCCACTCCTTGCCCTCCTAATTCAATCACACCTTTCCCTTCTTTTCGTTACATTCTCCCCTATTTCCTTTCTTCTACACATAACAAAAACATAAACACACAAACACACACCCTTCCCTAATCCAGGCCTGCTGCAGTTTCAGCCTAGCCCTCCAGGAGAGGGACTTATCGCTCCATTGTTAGAACCTGCCCATGTAACTGTTAACGAGGAAGATGGAGAAGTCCGTCTGCTGGTGGCCAGGGCCCAAGGCCTTCTGGGAAGGGTCATGGTGGGATACAGGACAACCCCATTCACAGCTTCCAGCCCTGAAGACTACAAGGTTTGTTTTTACTACAGTCTTTGGGCCTACTGATGTATACACGCAGATGATGTATCAATAAACTAATCCGAAGATAGAGAGAATACATTTTGCCTTCTTCCCTTGTTTCCTCCGGTAGGACTCAGAGGGCATGCTGGACTTTCTTCCAGGGGAGAGGTTAAAGTTCATCAGCGTGACCATCATAGACAATCCTGTCCCTGAGCTGGATAAGATTTTTAGAGTGGAGCTCTACAATGTTGATGGAGGAGGTGAGAAAATTATCACAACCCTACTGTCTTCATTTGTTTGAGTCGCATATTGATATATTTCTTTTCATTCTTTGCCTATTTTAATTAGAGCTCAACTGACCCTGTAATCTGCCCTACTGTTTTTGTGTGTTTTGTGTGCTGTGCTCCTGTGTGCTTCCTCATACCTACCTTCCTACATGCCTACCTACCTTCCTTCCTTTCTATTTGCCCTTCGATCTCCACTCTTCGGGTGTGATTCTTACCTGGTGTGACACTTGTTTGATCCTCGTGTGTGATCCATCAGTGGATCAGTTTCTGCGTAGTGAAGGAAGTGGTAGTGGGGAAAGTGACTCTGACTTCCTCCTTCCATCCTATCATCACCATGGTAAGTATCCCCCTCCTTTTCTCCCCAAACTGCTTCTTGTCTCCATTCCTTCACCCCCACACCCACATCATTTCTCACTCCCCAGGGCTGCAGGATGCATATTTCAAAGTCAAGTTAGGGATCAAGTGACGTGTTGCGGCTGCTGACAAGAATATACATTTATACATGACCATTTTTTGTCCTCACAAATTGAAAGTGCTATGTCTTTCTTTCAGAATAATATTTTTGGCTGGTTTGATAGAATTGTAAACCAGATTTGCACCATAAAAGCTCAGAAACTCTCCTCTGAAAACTTCATTACTTAAATTCTTTGGCAAATTGGACTACTGTGTACTATCAGACATAGTACACATACAAATCATCCTTAACACTTCTTAAATTATTATCTTTCAGCTCAGTCGTAAGTGCATATATATGTGTAGGTGTGTGTGTGCATATGCATGTGTTTAATTGTGTGTGGTATTTATATTGTACTGTGACCCCTGTGAGAAGTACCCAAGGAGAGGGATGTGGGAAAAGCAAATAGTAGTAAGAGTAAGTGGTTGACTTAAGTGTCAAAGAAGTTTGGGCTGCTGTCAACCATTCTGTCACCACACACTATGAAGCTGCCATTTCAATCTGATTCTCTTGACCAGTGGTTCCCAAACTATTTCACATCAAGGACCCCTAGACTGAAACAAATTACATCACTGACCCCCATTTGATAAGATTTTGTCCCAGGGTCTGCAGTCTGATAGGAATTTTGCTTTTAGATGTTTTATTACAGAAAGTGTATGAAACTCATGACCAAAATAGTCATACATTCTGTCATTGTGTTACTTATGGATGTAATTATAGTAAAAATTAATTATACTCAAGGACTCCTTGTGGTCCCCCCTGCGATAGATTACATACTTCCTTTAAAATGTCATTAAATTCCATCCAAACGTGTTGGAGGAGTTCCTCAGGGATCTATTCTTGGTCCTTTACTTTTTACATTTATAACTATAATATTTAAAACTTAATTTGAGTTCCAGCTTTCAGTTTCCTCTCTTTATTTACTGCTGAAACATGTTTCAGCTTTGCTGATCTTTTACTGGTTTCAGTTCAACAAACTAAACCTGGATATTAAAAAGACAACATTTATTATTGTGAGCCTGAAAGTTTATTTTTCACATAGAAACAGAAGATTTTAAATGGAGCTTCCAGCAGATGAGGCAATACAGATACATGTTTGTTGGGTATTATTATTAGGCTATTTATAATAAAATCACCAGCTTAATTGATTAAAAGATCATCGTCACATTTCCATTCCCTCCCATTGGGTCCTTTTGATTTGGTTACATTGAAAAATGCAACCAAAATGTATCACCAAAAAGTAACAGAGTTTTATCTTGTATGTTTATGTGTAGCCAGCTTGGGAGTTGCATCCCACATCACAGTGATCATCGCTGCTTCTGATGATGCCCATGGAGTGTTTCAGTTCAGTCCTACATCCCTGACTGTTAACGGGACAGAACCTGAGGATGGACGCAGCTCTGTAATTCTGCAGGTCAGTGTAAATCAGTTTAAAAATTAGGAAGGGCCCATCGAGGCTTGTTTTTATTACAGTGTATTGTTAAGTATTGTTCATCAACATGCCATGTTTTTTTATTGTTCTCTCTTAGGTGGATCGGTCCTTTGGCGACCTTTTCAATGTAACTGTGTACTGGGAGGCTGATCCCAGTTCTGAAGGACAGCTCCTTAGCAGGTTTGGGAACATCACCTTTGGTGTAGGTCAGAAGTCAGAGAACATCATCATCAATGTGGCCCAGGATGAGATCTCTGAGTTGGACAAGAGTTTCAACTTGTCCTTGGTTAATGTCTCCAACGGTCGTCTGGGTGTCCAGACATCTGCTACCCTGACTCTGCTCGCCAGCGACGATCCTTATGGTGTTTTTGTATTCGCTAGTGTAACAAGGTCTGTCCGACTTTCTGAAGCTGACTCAACTGTCTCCCTCACCATCCTGCGACAGAGAGGCCTGATGGGTCAGGTGTGTACTTCTGTAAAAGTATAGAAATTGAAGCCACTTATGATTCTGTGACTTTTAATAAATAAATAAAAACGGATTCCCACATGTGATGGATGAAACTATTTTTTTCCCATTTTTTATTTGTCTAGGTGCGAGTCACGTATGGGACACTAAACGAGGCAGATCCGGAACCTTACAGGACCTCTGGGGTGGGCCGAGCCACTGAAGGGCAGGATTTTGTTCCCCTCCTGGATTCTGTTGTGTTCTTGGCCAATCAGAGTCAAGCAAACATCACCCTCCGAGTGCTGGATGATAAGGATCCAGAAAGAGACGAGTCAGTGTTTGTGAAGTTGCTCAGTGTTCAACTCATCAAAGGAGAGCAGAAGAGGATCAGTAAGATACTGACACACCCCACTGAGTGGGAAGTTTTACCTGAAGAATTCATTTAAGATATAATGATATTCAACCTTACCACACTAAGCTGATTAAATATCCTCTCACTGTTCTTTTTAGTTTCCAATTCCCCTTCTCTGGGCCCCATGACTGACATTGTAGCCCAGGTGATAGTGGAGGCCAGCGACGATGCTTTTGGAATGCTCCAGCTGTCAGCTTCTGCTGTCAGTGTCGCTGAGGACTACGTTGGGCCCATAATCAATGTTACACGTGTTGGGGGGATTTTTGCTGACGTATCCGTCAAGTTCCGAGCAGTGCCTTTGACCGCCAGAGTCAGTAAGTGTTGGGCATGGAACATGGATTTAAATCTGTCTCTTTATGATTTGTGTGTGAGCAGGCAGGCCATGTCCATATGTATGTGCATGTGTGCCATTCTATAGGTGAAGACTACAGCGTAGCCTCCACTGATGTGGTCCTCCTAGAAGGGGAGTCCAGTAAATCTGTCCCCGTCTATGTCATCAATGATGCCATCCCTGAGCTGGAGGAGACCTTTCTCATAGAGCTGATCAACCAGACCACTGGGGGAGCTCTCCTCGGGGAGCGCACACGTGCCATCATCACCATACTGCCTTCTGATGACCCTTTTGGTGCCTTTGGTTAGTTGGCATTATCCACGATGTGTTTGTGTCTTATTATTTCTCCTTATTTTGGACAATTTGTCAATGTTAAGTGAGTTCTTGATTTTATTTCTACCTAGTCTTCCAAGCAGTTCCAGTTACCATAGAGGAGCCAGGGTCTAATTCCATTGAGGTCACGTTGCCTATAGTGCGTCAAGCTGGTACTATTGGCACAGTGGTAGTCCAATGGCAGGCCACTGTCGATGGTAAACTAGCAGTGGGGGACATCAGACCCACATCAGGAGAGGTGAGATTTGCTCCCGGAGAGACCATGAAGACGCTCCAAGTGGAGATTTTAGCTGACGACGTACCTGAAATCACTGAGGTAAATAGCTTACATTGAAAATGCCACTGTGAATTGCGTAAAATGATACATCCGTTGAAATATTTTACATAATTTAAGCCGCATTGTTTATTTATTGAACTCCTTTCGTCTTTTCTAGATAATTAAGGTGGAGCTTACTGGTGCCAGTAATGGAGGAAGCCTTGGAGCCGATAGATCTGTTAACATAATAGTGCCTGAAAATGACAATCCATATGGGATAGTATACTTTGAGCTGTCTGTGTACCGTGTTCAAGAGCCACTGGAGGGGGTTTATAGAGCCAATGTTACGGTCCGCAGGAGGTACTTTTAATTATTGTTTTCTTCTGGAATAATGTTTTTTTTTAATGTACTCACATTAAACACACTTTTCCTATCTGCTGTCTTTTCTCTGTCATCCCCTTTGCCTTTATTCCAGAGGTGGTCTATTTGGTCGCTTGGAGATCGTGTACAGCACCTCTGAAATCGACGCTGTTGGCTTGGCTCAGGCTGATGGCCGGAATCTGCTAATGTACTATGACCTCCCAAAACCAGGTGTCCCATCCACTACCTCCCTTAGGACTGTTAACATCACCGGGCAGACAGACCCACTGGCTGCATGTGCTGCTGCCTGTCTGAGAGAGCAAACCTGCCAGGCCTTCTCTCTGTCATCAGGGGTGAGCCCACCATCCTGCACTTGGGTGACTTCAGGGGTTGATCAGCTGACCGTTAAATCTCAGGTTATGACTTATGTCAAAAACAACACTGCAGCTGCTGTCCTGTTCAGTGGCCAGGCTGTGGCAGGGAGTGATTACACCCCTGTAACAGCTCAAAGTGCCTTCATGGAAGATGGGTCAGGGGTCGCCAACCTCACAGTCCCAATCTTGACTGATAAATTCCCTGAAATGGATGAGAGCTTCTCCATACAGATCCTAAAGGTAAAACCCAATCATATATATATATATATATATATATATATATATATATATATATATATATATATATATATATATATATATATATATATATATATATATATATATATATATATTGCCCTGTGTTATTTATGGTTTAATTTGTTTTACATGCATTCTAGGGCTGCTAACTAACGGTTATTTTCATTCTCGATTAATCTGTTGATTATTTTCTTGATTAAGCGATTAGTTGTTTGGTCTATAAAATGTCAGAAAATTATGAAAAATGTCAATCAGTGTTTCCCAAAGCTCAAGATGATGTCCTCAAATGTCTTGTTTTGTCCACAACTCAAAGATATTCAGTTTACTGTCACAGAGGAGAGAATAAACTAGAAAGTATTCACAATTAAGAAGCCGGAATCAGAGAAATATTTATTTTTATTTTTTAAATAAAAAATTACTCAAACCGATTAATCAATTATCAAAACAGTTGGCGGATTAATGTAATAGTTGACTACTAATCGGTTAATCTTTGCAGGCCTAATGCATTCTATTTCAACTGTATAACGGATCAAATGTTTTACCATGTATTGTTTAAAGGTAGGCCTGATGAATCTGACTGTGGCACAGAAGAACCTGCCCTCGATTGGCCAGCCAGACAAAGCTTTGGTCACTATAGGGATGAATGGAGACGCGTTTGGCGTATTTTTGATATACAGCCTCAGTCCCAACACCACTAATGAGGGGCTCTATCTAGAGGTCCGAGAGGAGCCTACGGTTGTGGTGCCCCTGGTTATAGAGCGGAGAGGAGGGAATCTGGGCACCGTCACCGTAGAGTGGAGGTTTGTTGGAGGAAAGGCCACACCAGATGTTGACTTCACTGGGACTGGAGGGATTCTGGTCTTTGATGGTATGTGGATCACTCACTGAATTTTTGCACTGGTAGAATGTAACTAAGTACATTTATTTAAAAGTGCTCTAAGCGATGTCACACGTTTTTTAGGCTACAACATTTTTTGTCACATACAGCAAACATCTCCTCACTATCCGCCAGCTGCCTGTCCCCTGAACACACTGTAAAAAAAACACGGTCTCTGTAGACAGCCCAGGCTCCACAAACTGCAACAAAAACAAACTGTGTCAACCTGCACCACCAAACATAACAAACAGTGTTCCAGCCAATGACCGACAAGAAGGATTTGGAGGTGGGGGTGGGGGGGTTAGTGCGCGGAAGGGAGGGGGAAGGGACGGAATGAGGAGGAGGAGGGAGGGGCGAGCTAGCCTCCGTTTTGGTTGACAATACTTCGAACGTCAACAAGAAGTGACCTCAACCAACATCGCTTAGAGCACCTTTAAGTACTGTACTTAAATACACATTTGAGGTACTTGTACTTTAGTCTTTTCTTTTCGTGCCACTTTCTACTTTTTACTCCACTACATTCATCTGTTAGCTTTAGTTACTAGTTACTTTACAAATTAAGATTTTGTACCTAAAACACATGTAGTTTATAAAATACAATGTTTTATTATAAATTAAACTACCCAACAATATATAAGCTTTCAAGTAGAGCCGAAATGATAAGCCGATTAAACACTTAGACTGACAGAAACAGTTTGGATCGTTTCCAGTTTCTAAAATGTGAGGATTTTTCTGCATTAAGTTCTTTTACTTTTAATACTTTAAGTACATTTTCCTGTTGATACTTACATACTTTTACTCAAGTAACATTTTCAATGCATGACTTTTAGTATGGTATTAGTACTTTTACTGAAGTAAATGATCTGAATACTTGTTCCACCGCTGATTATTTGGCACAACTTCCTATTAAAAGCCATGTTTGTCCTTTGTGTCTACAGGTGCTCTGAAGAAGACAATAGAGATATTAATCAGAGATGACATTGAGCCAGAGGACAGCGAGAGCCTCATGATTGGTCTTGTTAATACGGAGGGAGGAAGTCGGATCCTACCGAGCTCTGACACTGTAACCATAGTGATATTGGCTAACGATAATGTGGCCGGGATAGTAGGATTCCATCCAGCCTCACGTTCTGTCATCGCCAGAGAAGGTAGGTGGCTATTTTTTATATTCTATAGTATGTATGTCCAAGCACATTATCACCCTTCTACTGTAGTAAGTTAAATGTATTTATAGAGCACTTATCACAGATAAAAATCACAAAGTGCTTTACATAAAAACGCACAAGATGATACATATTAAAAACACAATACACAATTTAAAGTTACAAAGTAGTACATGAAAAATAAAGTACAGGCGGGTCAACCAAACGCCTGTTTTTAATAATGTAGGTCTTTATCTGGTTTTCAAAAGAGTCCACAGAAACAGCAGACTGTAAGGATGAAGGTAGAGCAGAGATATTCCCAGGACCCCTAGGGGGTCCTCAGAGTTAGTGCAGGGGGGCTGCCAAATTATGTTTACAAAATATTTTTTCAAAACTTTCTCTTTTTTTTAAAATTAATATATGTCTGAAAATATACATTACCATGCATCTACCATTTTAATAGCAAAGATAAATTGGTCTATTTGTGAAAGAAAATCTTATTTACACATTGAAGATAAGCGTCCTATGCCTACTATGGTAGCCATACAGTTAATCTTAAGGATTCAAAGGCCCAATCCCAAAGTCCGGACTCACAGACTCACGGACTTTGGTGCGCGTTCTCGCGAAATTCGTAAGGACTTAGGGTTGTCCCAGGGTCGAATTTCAAAGGGCGTGAGGGTTTGAGTACACACTTACCGAGCCCTTTCCGTGAGTCTGCATCGATGCAGACTTCACCAAAGGGAATTACCCACAATTCAAAGCATTGTGGCGTTTACCGCGGAGACCAAAGGGAAAACCGGAAATTACAAAGGTAAACAACAGCATAGACAACAGCACGACACACGACCACGGAACAGAATGGACCTTTTGTCCAGCTTGTAAAACAAGAGTTTGAAAAAATTTGGAATTAGGCAGCCGTCTCCTGTGCCTTGGCCACGTGGAAAGCAACAAACTTAAAATGAAAATTCCCGAACCGTCAAGCTTAAGCACGATCTTTGTTATTAAACGTCGCCAAGGTAAAGTGATCTTGTGAAGTGCTGTCCCAATCCCATTTCTACCTATCTGAGCCCATGTGGCCTCACACACTCACTCACTCAGCACCTGAGATCAATTAAGTCTGTGAGTCTTTAGTCCTTAGTCCTCAGGGCTCACTTTGGGATTATGCATTGCCAATTTATTTTCATCCATGCGGCCCAGTTTAATGCAACTTAATTCTATACAGTAAATATACAGTAAATGTAGTAGGGGGTCCCTTCTCTGTCTCTCTTTGAGCTAAAGTTCTTGACCTAAAAATGTTGAAGACCCCGGAGGTAGAGCATTCCAAAGTCTCCGTCTCTTAAGCCGGGTGTGTGGAACAGACAGTAGATTTAACATAACTAGACCTAAGAGAGCGAGCCGATAATAAATACATATGCTTGAAGTAGCTCGGCCCCCTATTACATTACATTCCAAACCATTACCACTGTCCCTGTCACGAGAGATGTGAATGATGTATGAGTGCAAACGTAAGGGAATGCACTCATAGTAATGGAGGCATGTAGCAACAGGTGGGTCCTATGGTCGTCTGTCATTATCTGGAAATGATGTATGCATGAGCGGTTGAAGTCTCCCTGAGTATAATCCATACCATTAGAGACCTTGAGTTTCCTCTACTGGCATCTACAGTATATTGCTGGACAACATATCAATATTATATCGACATCGATATATGAGGCTAGATATCGTCTTCAATTTTGGATGTCGTAATATCCTGACACCAGTGTTCTCTTTTCCTGGTTTTAAAGGCTACATTACAGTAAAGCAATGTCATTTTCTGAATGTACCAGACTGTTCTAGCTGTTTTATTATTCACCTTTACCCACTTAGTCATTACATCCACATTATTGGTGATTATTTATCAAAACTCTCATTGTGTACATCTTTTGTGAAAGCACCAAAAGTCAACCCTACAATATTGCGGCAATATCGACATCGGTGTATTTGGTCAAAAATATTGTGATATTGGATTTTCTCCTTATCGCCCAGCCCTACTGCAGTTTAAGACATGCATTTCACATTAAAGTGCTCATATTAAGCTCATTTTCAGGTTCATAATTGTATTAAGAGGTTATATCAGAATAGGTTTACATGGTTTAATTTTCAAAAACACCTTATTTTTTGTTGTACTGCACATTGCTACAGCTCCTCTTTTCACCCTGTGTGTTGAGCTCTCTGTTTTAGCTACAGAGTGAGACCTCTCACTTCTGTTCTTTGTTGGGAGTCGCACGTGCGCAGTAGCTAGGTAAGGACTACTAGCCAGTCAGAAGCAGAGTATGAGGGCGTGCCCTGACAGTAGCTAGGTAAGGACTACTAGCCAGTCAGAAGCAGAGTATGAGGGCGTGCCCTGACAGTACCTAGGTAAGGACTACTAGCCAGTCAGAAGCAGAGTATGAGGACGTGCCCTGACAGTAGCTAGGTAAGGACTACTAGCCAGTCAGAAGCAGAGTATGAGGGCGTGCCATGCTAGCAGCTAGGCGAGCATTATAACGTGTGTTACAAAGTGACCACGTTTGTCTCTGAAGTAAAGGCTGGACTACAACAGAGCTGTTTGGAGCAGTTTGTGAACAGTGTTTTCTGTTGGAGATGGTAAGTCCTTTTGGGGTGGACTTTGGGCTTTTAACTTTGTAAACCTATAACGTGCACAAAAAAGATATATAACACAATAAAGGAAAGGGGAAAGGCCAAAAAGCATAACATGAGCACTTTAAGAGTCAATCAATCCATGACAAGTCCATCTTTACACACCTATATTTGAACTTATATTTCATATTACAGGTGAGAGGCTGTCCTTATTGGTGTTGAGAACGGTTCCAGGTCTGGGTAATGTCACTGTGGACTGGACTGTACAAGGGCCGCTCGTACACCGGACCTTCACCCAAACCTCAGGAACACTTTTCTTTACTTCGGTAAATACAGTACTAGATGGAGATCATTGAACATCTTGTTGTGGGATCGTAGTTAAACACAATTATTGCACAGTATAGCGTATGTTGTCATTGTTGATCTTCTGTGAGAGTGGTTGAAGATGCCAACCACAGAGCTTATAGAATCAACTAGAAAAGATTGCATTGAAATTTTGCACACTGTAACAACTTTCTTGTAAAAATACAGTCATTTTCCATAAGTAAAATATAGTTTTTAGCTTTTATTTTACATGAAATCTTATGCATTGTATTTTTTTGGCTTTTTAATCTTTAGCGAAGGATATTTACACCCATATTAACTAATTTCCTCTATTCAGTAATGTTTTAAATCTAATTTAAGACATGTATTTACAGTATTAAAATTAATTTTTAACAGTTTAATTTATTAAATAAAAATAAATGAGCTTTTTATGTGAAAACAAATTCATTTTCTTTAAATAACAATTCTATGGTTATTCACAGTTACAGGTTTTTCATGTTATTGTACCACATACGTCTTTTTTTGTGATTTTATGATATTTTCATGTTTAACAAAGATAATACGGGAACAAATCTGTAAAATAAACTGGAATGATTCCGTGAAAATAATTCGTTTTGGTTGTCTCCAGTAATTATGGATGTTGGGATGTGTCTCCTACAGGGGAAACTAAATGACACCATAGTCCTGCAGCTCCTTGATGATGCCACACCAGAGAACAAAGATGAATACAAAGTGTCCTTGTCCAACATACAAACGTTTGGTAATGCATCAGCTCCCTACTGTCTTAGTGGTAGAGATGCACTCACTTTTGACTGTCACACATTTCATCACCCATACACTTTCACTGTTATATTGAATTCAGTATAGATGTGGATGAATAATGTCTTCATCATCATGTATTTTTGTTTTGTTTGTTTTGTCAATGTATATTTCACCATAATGTGTACCTTTTAATGTATAGTGAATGAGTGCTGTATGACTGCTGGCTGTCTCTATGTTAGTCCTACGTCACCTGCCTAGGGACTGCAGATGAAAACTAGTTATTTTTACTAATTCTGGCATATTTACATTGTGTTTTTTAAACAATGTTCATAAATATGCATGGTCCCTATCAAATAAACCAATAAAAAAAAAATTCTGCAAGAAACCACACACACACAAACTCAAAATAACCCTAGTCAGAATTATGACCCAGATTAACATTCCCCTCACTGTCACACACAGGCGTTGTGGTGACAGGTCACGCTGCCCTGGATGTACAGGGCAGGGAGGCGCTGCTTACTGTGGACACCAGCGATCAGCCCTATGGGCTGCTGAGCATCGCCCCGTCATCCCTTAGGGTGAGCACGGAGGAACGGGACCGAACTATAAACATCTACGTCAATAGAGAGTTTGGAGCCTCAGGTCAGTGGGAACAAGACTTGTGTACACTAAAACACGTACTGAATGAATAGGTTTCCTTTTTCCATTCCATTCCTTACCCTGTAACTGATATCACACCTACATCGTTTATCTGCTGGTTTCACAGCCTCACAGTGAAAGACAGAAACAACCTGAACAATATAGTCAAAACCTGCTCTAAAATTATTGGTGTGAGACAAAGAGATTTAAATTCTCTTTGTTATCAACAAATCTTTTGTAAAGCAACGAGCATTTTGTCTTCTTTAGATCATGTTCTTCAAAATTAATTTTCTCTGTTGCCATCAAGAAGTCGTTATAGTCTGCTTTTAAAATGACTCGCCACTGTAATTCTTTTGTCTCTTCTGCAATTCGACTTTTAAACGGATAAAATCATAAATTTATTTTATTATTATGTATGTGTGTAGGCCTATATGTACGCTTGTGTGCTGTTATGTATGTGTGTTGTCTGTAGCTGCTCTTAACTACAGCAATTGCCCCTTTGTGGGATTAATAAAGTTATTGAATTGTAATGTTTGTGTACAGGAGCAGTGAATATCACCTACGAGGTCATACGGGGATCTCTACAAAACTTGTCCCAGGTGGAGGGTGCTCTCGCTGAACCGGGAAAAGACTTCATCTCTGGTACTGGTTCTGTAATCCTTCAGGATGGACAGACTTCTGTCGCCATCCCTGTCACCATACTGGAGGTAAAGACCTTGGCTGTCTTCCATTCTTTGAATGATGAAGAAATTAATGAAGAAATTTATTTCAGACATATCAAAAGTAAACCAAACAAAACATCAAAAATGTACTAATAAGTTAAATAAGCAAAACATTAAATAAGCAATCAAAACATTAAATAAACAATAAGTAACATTAGCCAACATAGACATGTCTGAAAAGGAGTAGGAAGAAGTATACATTTATTTAATCCTACCCCCTTTTCCATAACTCAGTTTATTATTATTATTATTATTATTATTATTATTATTATTATTATTATTATTTCATTTACCACATATTTATATCTTATTTATATTTATCACATTGATCTTATATATATATGCCATGGGAACGTTATGAAGTGACGTCATATATATATATATATATATATATATATATATATATATACACACACGCGCACACACACACACACACACACACACACACACACACATAATCATGCACATACGTCAATGAACACATATTGCAACTGTTAAAACCCTCCTTCTTTCATATATTTTTTGAAAATAATTACTTTGTACCTTTTTTTGGACTGGATTATGTTTGGACATTGCTTTAGTTCTGTGCACAGACCATTCCACAATTTCACACACAATAGTCGTGCGAACAGCTAAAACCTTGAATTTAAACTTATCCCTTAAATTATAACCCCCCTCTCTATCAAAAAATATCTTCTGAATATTACCTGTTAGTAGTCTGTTTTTTGCTTCCTTCATAATTTGTGCAACTTGAAATTCAACTAGATCAATGAACACTTTCAATTTGTCTTCCATCAAATGTGATACCTAAGATCAGTCCTTCCAGAAAAATGCAAAAAAAGAGTTTTTTTGTGATTGTTGCGGGCAAAAATCCTTGATTATGCGGCACGTTTTCTTAAAAAATGCGATGGAATATGCGGGATATTTATGCAATTTTATGTGATGAAATTGCGGGAACTTGCAAAAACGGCGGTTTCATCGTGGCTTCATCGCGGGGTTTGCAGCTTTTCGATGATGTTCACGTTGCGTAATTACGTCACTTCATAACGTTCCCATGGCAACAGGGGAAAATGGCTGCTCTTGTGTGAAGTAAACGCAACATTTTTCAAATTTCTGCTAAGATATGTGTGACTTTGTTGCAACGAAAATGCGGGGATTATGAAATCATGCAAGCCCCGCATATTTTGCGCAGAAATCTGCAATTTATGCGGCGAAAATGCAGCATAGTTAAAAAAATATGCAGACTTTGGATAATTATGCATTGAATTATGCGATCGCATAATTGCGTTTTTCTGGAGGGACTGTAAGATGAGGGGTCAAACGGTTTGTTAGCTCTTCTTTATCTTCCTGACGCTAGCTGTACTTCCATGAAGCAGATCTGTTTGAATGTGGGATTTAAAAGCTTTTTAATTTCCATTTGTTTTATTAGGACGACATTCCTGAGTTGCAGGAGTTCTTCCTGGTCAACATAACATCAGCAGTGTTCATCACAACTCTTGCCACAGTTCCCCAACTAGGTATGGAGCAATTTAAGCAGCGTAAAGCTGAGATGCCGGTACTACTTTGGCCATCGTAGACAGTTGTGCTATTACGGTGTCAGATTACATGTTAAAAATGTTGTTGTTTTTTCATTTTATGAAATTACTTTCCTTCTTTTCTCTTCATACTTTCTCACCATTTGCTCTGTGTGATGAGTAGAGGTTGTGTATTGCACATTGCCAGGTAAAATACACATTTGTATGTTCCCAAGCTTTGCCTAAAATGTTGTGTAGTTTAATGTACAACATTCCTGTACGGTACATTAAACTACAACATTGTAGTTGACTGTCAAAATGCACCATGGAAGAGCTTGGTAGTTTCTGCTACGGCTTTTGCATAATCTAAACCGCAGTCCAATTTATGAATGAGTACATTTAGAAAGTGATGAGTAGACAGAATACTACAGGCACAAGCAGCAGGCTCCCAGAATACCATCTGGCCTTCTGCGTGGAGACACACAGTAAACACACAGCCGCTCTTTTGGCAGCAGTCATTATGTGGCTTGGATGGTGAGATTGATGCTTTCCATGATTGAGGAAGCCTGGGGATTTGGTGGGAGCCGGGTAGCACCGTGTGGTGAGGAGAGAGAAAGCCAAACTAAACCTGTAGCTGGCCTCCCAGTGTCTTGGCCGTGGAGTGAATGGGAGACGACTA
Source organism: Zingel zingel (assembly GCA_023566125.1). NCBI lineage: Eukaryota > Metazoa > Chordata > Actinopteri > Perciformes > Percidae > Zingel > Zingel zingel. Next base: position 5,454,429 of record CM042314.1, on the reverse strand, counting down.
TTCAGGGGGTCATAAATCAGTCCACCCAAAAGACTTGGCTACTCAGTCTCCCAAGCCACTTACAGGAGACACTTCTTAGCTGTAATGTGCTCAAATATGCCGTGATGAAAAGCTAGAAGTATACACCTATTTAATCCTACCCCCATTCCATAACTCAGTTTATTATTATTATTATTATTATTATTATTATTATTTCATTTACCACATATTTATTACTTATTTATATTTATCACATTGATCTTATATATATATATATATATATATATATATATACACACACATACATATATACAGTATATACACATATACACATACATACATATATATATACACACACATAATCATGCACATACGTCAATGAACACATATTGCAACTGTTGAAACCCTCCTTCTTTCATATATTTTTTGAAAATAATTACTTTGTACCTTTTTTTGGACTGGATTATGTTTGGACATTGCTTTAGTTCTGTGCACAGACCATTCCACAATTTCACACACAATAGTCGTGCGAACAGCTAAAACCTTGAATTTAAACTTATCCCTTAAATTATAACCCCCCTCTCTATCAAAAAAGAACGTCTGAATATTACCTGTTAGTAGTCTGTTTTTTGCTTCCTTCATAATTTGTGCAACTTGAAATTCAATGAACACTTTCAAGACTTGGCTAACTCAGTCTCCCAAGCCACTTACAGGAGACACTTCTTAGCTGTAATGTGCTCAAATATGCCGTGACGAAAAGCTAGAAGTATACACTTATTTAATCCTACCCCCAGTCCTCGACAGTTTCCTCTTGCATATCTTTCTGTTGACGCTTGCACTGTAGTTACAGCCCTGAGGTCAGCGCTGACGCTAATGCTAAACTTTTTACTACAGTCATAAAAAGCAATTTACAGTCTAAATGTTTCCTCTGTGAATGATGTTATTTCCCCAGACACCCTTGGTTTGGTGGCAGAGATTAGCATTGCTGCTAACGATGGAATTAGAGGAGTCATTGAATGGACAAACACCATGTAAGAAATGCACCCACAAATAACACATCTCTTATGTCGATTTGTACATACATACAAATATGTTCTGGTTTCCAGGTTTGAAGTGAATGAAACGATGGGAGTACTGACTCTAGTGGCCTATAGGAACAAGGGGACGTATGGAAATGTCTCTCTCTTCTTCTATGCTCAGAACCTGGAAGCTCAACAGGGACTGGACTACAACACCAGTGAAACGGTCAGCCATACACAGTACTCAAACACTGCACACAAACTCACAGACCCATACTTACACAATACATATTTAAAATACTTTTAGTAGCATGACTATTAGTCAAGAGCAACTGTACTTGCTTTAGATTATTGAAGATGTTTCACCTCTCACCAAAAAGGATTCCTCAGTTCTGAAGAAGCTGAGCTAAAGAAGCTCAGCTTTTGGATGAGAGACAAAACTAAACTGAAAACCCCCCTCTGTCCTCACAGATGCTCAGTTTTGTTGATGGCGAAAGGCACAAGTTTGTAGAAGTGCAGATCATCGATGACGCCCTTCCAGAGGGAGCTGAGCGATTCCAGCTCATCCTGTCCAAGCCGTCCCCTGGGCTGGAGCTGGGCACCAATACCACAGGTAGATTGGAGGGCAGAATAGACTAGAATAGAATTTCTGAAATGTCAAAGTAAAACGACATAAGAGAGCGACACATTCAGTTCAAACAAACAATAGATAACTTCAGGTTCATGGCCAATACTTGAATGGAGAGAGATTTCGGCTAAGAGAGTTAGGAGTAAAATAAATGAACATGTCAGATAAAAGAGGTCTCATACCACGGCCATAGAAACAGAGCACATTTAAGTCCCGCCCCCACCGCTGATTGTTTTCCCCTCCGGTGGGCGTGGCTTTCAGAGTATGACGATGTTGTGCTCTGTCTCCATAGCAACTACTTATTTCTAATTGGCTGGCAGGTTTTATAGGATTTGTTGGAGTTTTTTTTAAATCATACATCGTTTTAGTGAATAGTTATATTCCTCTTCTGTATACATGGGCAAGGTAAATGAAACTGTTGGTAATCATAGCATTACAATGGAACATGAAATCCTCATACACAATGATACAAGATTGTGTACTACATCTATCAGTTTATTTCGGGTCATGTCTGTTAAAGAAACTAAAGCCCCATATTACACTGAAAACTGTGTAAGGTGGTAGAGACGCTATTAGCTTTATGAAATTACCGTTAACGTTTATAAGAATTGACAGCAGATGTATTCTCATGTACCCATACCGCACGTAACTATGATATTATTTTCCTAAACTACATCTTTTTGTTTTCTTACAGCCACCGTGAATATCCTGGCCAGTGACGATGGACACGGTGTCATTTCCTTTAACACCAGCAAGCATTTCTTATTGAAGGAGCCCACGTCTGTGTCTGGGCTGAGTGAGAGTGTGGCCACCCTGTACGTGGTTCGGAACCCTGAGAAAGGCACATTTGGCACCGTAACTGTTCAGTTTACCATTACTGACGCCAACGGCAGTCTAGCAGAGGGCGATTTGAGGCCAGCACAGGGGTTTGTGGTGCTAGAGGACGGAGTCCGATTTAAGGTGAGGGAAAGTAGATTTTTTTTACCGGCTATACAGAAATTCAACAACACATACAGTACTTGACCAAACATGTATATTGTATAATATTTCAGATGCTGGAGATCTGGGCAGTACTGGATGCTGAGCCTGAAGCCAATGAAACCTTCACAGTGACCCTGTCCAGCCCAACAGGTGGTGCACGGATGGGTGACCAACTGCGAACTCTCATCACCGTCCTGGAGAACTTGGCTCCTTCCGGCTTGTTTCGCATCGTACCTACTATCAACAGGTTCTCAATATTCATTCAACCTTTATTTATACTCGAGAGATCATCAAAGGGATGGTTCGGAGTAGTTTCACCCTAGGGTCCTTTGTGCCATGACCTCGAGCCAAACACTGTCTACAAACTACAACAGCAAAAACAGATAGAACAAAAATATTTATTAATTTATTTTAATTAATTATTTTTTTAAAGTAAGTGCTGTAGTACAACTAGCAGGAGACAAGTTATAAATGAGGTAAGTTACCTTATTTAATCATTAAATTAATACATATTTTTGTTGTATCTCGTTTCGGTGTTGTAGTTTGTAGACGGTCCCTAAGCACTCGTCATACTGCCGGTAGCGGTAGCAGCAGAGAGTAGAAGCCATCAGGCAAGTGTTATTTAAATAAACTCCTGGTGTACTTACAAACTTTCCAATGCCTCATTTTATGAGTACAGAACCTATTTGTACTACTGTAGATGTTTGGTACCATTCCGGGCATTATTAGTGGGGTAATTTACGAGATACACCTTTGGTTCTATTTAGCGCCTGCACTAAGCCATTCAGCTGATATCGCTAACTCGCCCAATGTTAGACCAAGGGAAAAAAAGCTTCTGGGGGGGTGTTGGGCTCGAGGTCATGGTGCAAAGGACCATAGGGTGAAATTACTCCGAACCATCCCTTTTAAGGGGCGACCCTCATTTACAATGACATCGAGTCAATACAGTTGTACCAAAGGATCTGAAACTTAAAATATCATATACACTTGCACTAAACATGGTTTCCCCTACCATTATAAGGCTTAGTCACAGCACCCAAGCCATTTTGGGCACTACCTAAGCCGAATGAATCTAAAATCAATGTGTGCATCCAAACTAACTAAATGACTTTGTAGTTGGTCCCCAGTGTACTTCTTTAACACGGTTTCTCTTTAAGCTTTTTTAGACACACATATGGTAATAATAATGGTCCATAATGATGAGAAATTGCATATTTATTTCATTGAAAAATATCACTTTTTATAAGGGGGGGGGACTCCACGCAGAGCTTTCGCCATAGCCTATGTGAGTGGTCTGAAGTTTATACTTGTGCGTTGGTGTGTGCCAGAGATGTTCACAAGTCATTTTTTGGAAGTCCAAGTCAAGTCTCAAGTCTTTGAGCTCGAGTCCAAGTCAAGTCTCAAGTCTTTGAGGGGAAGTTCAAGTCAAGTCTCAAGTATTTTGCCATGAGTCCAAGTCAAGTCCAAGTCAAGTCTCAAGTCTGATCTGTCCCTAACACTGTATTGTTAAATCTTATGAATTCAAAGCATGTCCTGTAGCTACCATCCATACAGTACAGTATCAAAATCAGTTGTAGGATAACTTTATGAGGTCTACTGCAATGCAATCTGAAGAAACACAAATTAAGGACTCTGTTTCAATTTCATACATGTATTTTTCAACATTTTGGTATCTGCACCAAAGAATACATGTTTGTCTGTGTTACTAACTGGCTGTAAAGCCCAACCTCATCATGCATTACATTTTTCAGTGTTCAAAGTTTGAGGAAAACATCTGTATTGAAAGTTAATACACCAACCATGGTGCAAACATGTGAGAACTGATACTTTCCGTATTGCTATTTAACAACAAGAAAAATAAAAATTGGAATGAAAATAAATTGGAAAAAAATGAAGACAGTCTAATCTTAGTCTTAGTCTAATCTTCTGCTACTGGTGAAATATTAACCTAAGTCTGTCACATCATATGGATACAACTATAACAATACAATTTGCCTGTCCCCAGCATTAGCACAACACTTTGCGATGGTTAGCTTGTTACCTGTGGCGATATATGCTAAATGTAACGTCTCTTTCACATTAGCGTGAGTGACTGACCTATCTGGGTGCTTTTCGAGATGTCTGATGAAGTTCGATGTTGATCCAGCGTCATGTATCTTGGCGGGTCTTTTGGGTCGAGTCGCAAGTCAAGTCTGAAGTCTTTTGGGTCGAGTCCGAGTCAAGTCTGAAGTCAGCTGTTTGTGTGACTTAAGTGTGACTCGAGTCCGAGTCTCAGACTCGAGTCCCCATCTCTGGTGTGTGCGTCGATCTCAGCAGGGCCGGCGTGTGCGCGTGTGTGTGTGTGTGTGTGTGTGTGTGTGTGTGTGTGTGTGTGTGTGTGTGTGTGTGTGTGTGTGTGTGTGTGTGTGTGTGTGTGTGTGTGTGTGTGTGTGTGTGTGTGTGTGTGTGTGTGTGTGTGTGTGGTAAAGCGAGTGAGAAAGTGACAATGATCCACTTCGGAGCGACTACCGACTCTAGAGTCATAGTTTGAGTTTGAGTTTAGTTTATTTATGGAAGGGGACAGCGCAAATTAATAAAACACATGATTTCCCATGGGTTAAAAAAGCCAGAATTAGCCAAAAGGCTATTTTTAATCTGTAGTCCCCTGAGAGAGTGATAGTGAGAGAAACAAAGTGTCTCCCCTGTTGCTTTCTGACCACGGCGGGAGATCTGTAGCAGGAAACGTTAACCCTCTCCTTGATTTCATGTTGTTTACGGAGAAGGAGAACAAGGAAATGAGTAGGGGGTAATGCAACGCTACCAAGCCACGGCCAAACGACATGTAGTTAAATTTTTTGAGAGGTGCATGTCAGGCTACAGCGTGGGGTCCAGCGTGGGGTCCGTGTCTCCACGTACCAACGTATGTAGATTTAACGCAGAATAATAAATCACGTTTTAGTCTGGATATAATATCCTATGTACATGTAGCTGTAAAAATGTGAAAACTTATACTCATATTCAATGTGTGTTTTCTGTACAGAACTAACACAGAAGTGGTTGCTGATGAAGGCAGAGCAGTCTTCCTCACCGTGTCTCGCAGTAATGGTCTGGAGTCAGCTGTCAGTGTGGAATGGGAGACCCAGTCTAAAACAGCTATTGCCTCTGGTGAGACCAATACATATCTAAAATTCAAACTCACCCCAACTTCCCAAATACTCAGAAACACCCCTCTTTTCTTTTAATGTTTCTTAAATCCCCCTTTCCGTCCAATAAGCAATGCAATTATGATTCCTTTCTTCTTCTTTTTTTCTTCAAGAGGGTCACCTCCCAGTGATGGGGGTGTACCAGAGCTTTGAGGGCAAGCCCACCTCTTCTTGGTGCTCTCTTCCCAAGGGGCCTTCCTTCCTGGCTGTGAGGCTGGATAGGAGGCCCATTGTTGGATCCTCCAACACCTTGGCCACTCTTTATCGGTGGCAGGGTGTTTTTATGCCTGTAAAGGTAGGCCAACAACAGCACTGTCCCTCAACAAGCACATGATGTACCTACTGTAAACACACATACTTGAGAGTAAAAGTCAGTATGAATTGAATACTCAGTGAACCCCAAGCTAATTAATGGCAAATGACATTGTTAGCGTACATCTCTCTCTCTCTCTCTCTCTCTCTCTCTCTCTCTCTCTCTCTCTCTCTCTCTCTCTCTCTCTCTCTCTCTCTCTCTCTCTCTCTCTCTCTGTGATCACAGTCTGTTAGGATTCAGGACCCAAGCTCTTGTGTGGGGTTTTCAATGAATGGCTCTACCTACATAGGCATTACACACAGTGGCCCCCCCTTCTCCCCTGCTGCCAACCTCAGCATCTTCAAAGTGCAGATGGACCTCAATATCACACTGGTAAGTACAAACCCAATCGCGGTACAACATTACAATCACACTTTGTACTTAACTTTAACACTGTAGTATTGTCTTGCATTATTAGCCTTCTTTTGTTATTGTTAAGCAGTTATACTGTACATATTTGTTTATTTATGTTCTTGTTTCTTTTACATGTATTGTTTGTTTCCTTTATGTATGCACCATCCACCAAAGGAGATTCCTTGTTAAGTGTTACTTACTTGGCATAAAATCCTTTTCTGATTCATTCTGACGTCTTTAGGAACAAACTGTAGGTGTCGAAGCTCTGGATGTGAAACACTTCTCCGCTGAAGGCAGAGATTATCTTATAGCATCAAGCCAGGTGAGGCTGTTTAGACAGATATTTAATCGTTTTCAGTTATGTCAGGCTCATTAAACGCATCATCCGATCGTCCTCGTTGCAAGAACTCAATGTTTTGTTATTCTGTTTCTTTCACGCTACAGATTTTTGTTTGGACTGGGCGCTCCTTCGCCCTCCACCAGACTCTTGACTTCGAAAAGGGCATCCTCAGTGTAACTCCGTTCACTCGTGCAGCTGTTCCCCACCTGTTAGCGTGTATAGACAGACAGAATGTCAGCTGCCTTCTGCTTCAATGGACCAATGGAAGATTTCAGAATCCACAGCCTGTCCAACTCACCGGCAGAGCCATTCAGGTGGAGACAATCAACACGAGAGCAGAGGACACTCTCCTGTTGGTTGTTATCGAAGGTAACATGTCTTGCTGTCTTGCTTTGACATCATATAATATAAATGTATGCTCTTATGTTTATTTTTCACATGTAAATACCTACTGTCAATCTCTTTGTTTTTGAATGTATGTCTTAAACAAATTTAGTAAATGTAAGATCTATGAGCCAGTTTTTTTGTTGTTGAAAGGACTATGGTGTATAAATTACATTTAAAAGTAGCTTAACATTGGAGGCAAGTGCACTTAGTCTACAGTATGCTCACATGATGGTTTTTGCAATAATGAGATGCTATTTTCTGTGGTTGTACTCTCAGTGTACCTGTAGTGGATTTCACGGTGGTTAGATGTTAGTTTGGATTGTACAAACAAATCCGTGATACTTTAGAAGGCACACAGAAACAATCAGTCCGCGACAGACAAAATTCACAACGTAGGCCAGATCATATATTTATACTACGCTCTGTATATTTTGATGAGAGATAATCCCTCTGAGTCTGCAAAAGTGGTGAGTTTTCCTCGATTCGGACCTGTTGTGGGTTTACGGGAAAGGCCTCAGTGTGGAGCAGAGCAGAGCCACAGCGGGACTCAGAGGTTGTAATTTTTCAGTCTTGGGTGTGTCTGTCAAAGCAGTCCTTCACTTTACACAAACGTGCTATTACAGCATGCTTACAAAGAATGTAAATCAGTGTGTGTTTCTGTGGATTCCTGTGTCTTTCTCCAGGTCTCTCTCCATCCTGCGAGGTGTTCCAGTGGCGCTCAGGGCAGCCTTTGCCACAGCTTTATCAGTCCATTCCTCACCCAGGCCTCACCTCTGTTCACCCCTTCACTGCTGCTTCTGGGATCAGTAAGCACAAATGTCCTAAACTGTTTTGTTTGTAAAGGTAGCTTTTGTCCTTTTTTATTCAGTTGCATTTGTACTTTTAAAATCTAGTGAACGCTTGTACCTGCAAAATGGAGTTTCTCAGGAGGGTGGCGGGTATCTCCCTTAGACATAGGGTGAGAAGCTCATAGTGCGTCCCGTTTACCTCGGAACTCGGAAGCCGTAGCTAGGAATGACTTCACACCCGAGTTGAATGCGTTCCATTTACAAGTCGGATTTCCATTGTGGGGTTAGCTCTAGCCAGGTTAGCCATTGTTAGCAATACCAGTAGATAACAACGCATTACGCTGTTTTTTTTGTGCATACAAACACTACAGCAAAATGTCCACACATAGAAGTTGGACAGAACTGTGTGTATGAATGACTTAGTGGGACACAAATAAGACACAAGTGCTAATAACTGTATGTTACTACAGCTTTCACTACTAGGTTGTTCGACTTCCCAACTCGGAAATCCGAGTTCAGGGGGCTTGTTTCCGACTTTGAGCTAGGAAAATCCGACCTCCGATTACAAATGAAAAAGTTATCCATGAGAAACTCGGAAGTAGAGCCGCTGCTCCTTTGCGTTGAAACAAGCCAGCTGAGGTGGTTTGGGCATCTGGTAAGGATGCCCCCCTGGGCGCCTCCCCAGGGAGGTGTTCCAGCCACGTCCAGCTGGGAGGAGGCCTCGGGGAAGACACAGGACTAGATGGAGGGATTATAGCTGCATCTCATTACCCTTATTTGATAGCTCCTCGACTCCTCGGTCCTCGGCTGAACTGTTGAAGATGGATGGAACTTCAATTAACCAGAAACCCTGAGTAGATATATTTCTTCCTCATAGCTTATGTCCTGCTAGCTGGAAGAAATGGCTCATCACTCTACTCCTGGAGGTCTGATGTCAACCTGCTCGCCATGATCCTAAGGACCCGTCCAGCCATTAGCTTCCTCTCTCTCGTGGTCCCGTCCCTCAACACCACCAAAACCCTCTTGGCTTCTACTGAGGAGAATAGCTCAACTATTTATGAACTCACTTCTGTCTCCAATCAATCTGATTTCATACCCAGGTACCCACATTTGTTTTTACAGTATATAGGCTATTTTTTTTCCCCAGGAAACCAAACCATGAAAGTTAAATAATGCATGTTGTATTTTCTTTATTTCCCCTAAATTTCAGTTTTGGGCAGTTGCACTTTGCACCAGGTGACAGCCAGCTTGAAATAGCAGTGAACATATTAGATGATGATATTCCTGAGGAGCAGGAGCACTTCCAGGTCAGCCTGAAGAATCCAAAGGGTGGGGCTGAGATTGGATTTGGTGGTCAGGTGACTGTCATTGTCCCAACCAACGATGATGCCCATGGAGTCATCGGCTTTGCTCAGGTAAGCAGATAAACATTTTGATATTAGGCAGCTTGTGCATCTGTCATGTTAAGTAGTCGTCATGTTGCCATTTTGTTAAACCTTAATGCATTTAGACCATATCAGAATAATCTCAAGGGGTATTTTGTATTACCACAAGTTATTGCAATATAGAAATATATATTGTCGTTGCCTCTCTGCAGAATTCTCTATCTGTGGAGGTAGAGGAGCTGGAGCAAAATAATCAGATTTCTCTCAGTGTGGAGAGGAAAAGAGGGACTTTTGGCAGACTGACTGTTCACTGGGCTGCCAATGGCAGTCTGGCAGACATTTTCCCCACTTCAGGAGTGGTGAGTGAGCCTTACCCTCCTATCATACTTTAGACACATTACTATATGTAATAAACATGTTTGAAAATGAAATGCTTACCAAAATAAACAATTGCAAAATTATAATAGAGTTGTATCTGAAATTCCTCCAATACTGCCTAAAATGCTGGTATCGGCTAGTATGCGAGTCTATGCACCAATGCTACGTAATTTAGCCCTGAAGAAAATCTACTTTAAAGGTCCAATGTGTAGGAATTTCTCCCATCTAGCGTTGAGATCATATATCGCAATCAACTCTCTTGCACCACACAGTTCAAAGTACGTATTACAGCTACGGTAGCCTTCACGCTTCAAAAAGACGGTCTCTTGCTCTTTTCAATATCCTTTGTCTTTTTCTGGGCAAAGAAGAATACTTCTGTTCCTGAAAGTTGGATTTTGTTTCCTTCTTCAAACTTGCCAGGGCTGGGAATCTACGATACCCATTAGCAGCATTAGCAGCGTGTGTTTATCATGTGACAGAGAAAAAGGCGGAGCAGTATGTCCTGTATGATGGCGCATGAATATGGAGCGTCTACCCCAGTTCATGCAAATGCAAATGTAAAATTTCAAGCCAAAAGGAATACTTAAAATTGATGGTGGTGGTAAATATTCATTAAAAAGGACAAGTTTGTGAATGGGCAACACAGATTTTGATAATTACATTACATGTCATTTAGCCGTCATTTTATCCAAAAGAGACTTACAATTAAGTGAATTCAACCTTGAAGGTGCAAACTCCAGACAACAATAAGTAAGTGCAAGTACATTAGCTTTAAATAGGTAATGCTACAAAGAGCCATATGAAAGTGCAGTATCAAGAGAGATTTTTTTTCCTTCATTATCTGAGGCGCAGTCAGAAGAGATGTGTTTTTAGCCTTTGGAGGAAGAATCACAGGTTTTCGGCCATCCTGATGTCAACAGGGAGCTCATTCCACCATTTAGGAGCCAGGACAGCAAACAGTCGGGATTTCGTTGAGTGATTAGTTCTCCCTCGCTGTGAGGGGGCAGCAAGCAGGTTGGCTGATGCAGAGCGGAGCGGGCGGGTTGGGGTATAGGGTTTGACCATGTCCTGGATGTATGCTGGGGCTGATCCGTTCATGGTCCTGTATGCAAGTACTAGTGTCTTGAAGCGGATGCGGGCCGCAATTGGTAACCAGTGAAGAGAGCGGAGGAGCGGTGTAGTGTGAGAGAACTTGGGGAGGTTGAAGACAAGTCGAGCTGCTGCGTTCTGAATGAGCTGCAGGGGCCGGACGGCACATGCAGGCAGGCCAATCAGGAGGGAGTTACAGTAGTCTAGATGTGAGATGACTAGAGCCTGAACCAGAACCTGAGCCGCCTTCTGCGTTAGAAGGGGACGTATCCTTCTGATGTTATGCAGCATGTATCTACACGATCAGGTAGTTGCAGCGATGTTGGCAGTGAAGGTTAGTTGGTCATCAAGTGTCACACCCAGGTTTTTAGCAGTCTGGGTAGGGACTACCACAGAGTTGTCAGTTGTGATAGTCAGGTCCTGGGTAGGAGAGCCTTTCGCTGGAAGGAAAAGGAGCTCAATGAACAACTTAGTCGGTTAATGAACAACTAAACACGTTACACACTGGACCTTTTAACGTAGTTTATTTGTTATTTTTCGGTAGCAACTGACTGCCAAACAAGATAATAAAGAAAGTAATTTCAAAATAAAAAAGAATCAGTGTATCGCTAAGGAAAAAATGTCGCTGAATTATAATGTATTAATGTCACAAATTTGTGGAAGCAACGTCAAATTTGCGGAAGCAAGTTACATTTTGTTTTGATATCGTAGATAACGTTTTCAGAGGGCCAGTCGGTGGCCATCATCTCACTGACTGTGATAGCGGATGGCGTCCCAGAGTTGAGAGAGAGCGTCACCATCGCTCTCATGGATGTCACCACCGTGGGGCTGCAGGACCTTCGACAGGCTGCAGTCATTGACAAGCAGCGGGCACAGGCTCTACTCACCATCCTACCAAATGGTTCTCCCTACGGGGTGATTGGATGGCATCTGGACTCCCAGTTTACACTAACACAAGAACCACAGAGTAAGGGTGGGATTTATGTCGCAAGAAATGAATGAATGAGCGATGTGTGTTTTTACTGGAACACAGTGCAGAGGAGTCTCAACTTAACTTTATGGGATTTTTACTGATTTAGAATATTATTGCCATCTTCCGTGACATGACAGGTCTGGGAAATATGATTTTTGTGCTGTGTTTTAACATTGGTTTATGTAATCGCCCTTTTTCCCCAACCCACAGGGGATCCAGTCAATGTGACTCTCTCTATAGTGAGGGAGCAGGGCTCTGCAGGTGAGGTGGAAATCCATTACCAGACCAGGCCGGCCCTGTACCTGCCCCCACCCAACCAGGCTACTGCAGGACAGGACTACACCCCCAGAGACAACACCATCGTCATGATAAACGGTGCTACAGTGGCCCTTGTCACTGTTACAATCCTACCGGTAAGGAGAGAGAACGCTGAGTAATAGAGACATTTATTAAATATACTTGAGTAAAGAAGAATATATTAGGAATAGCCCTAATGTTTAGCTTCTTCCAATAACTCTCGGTCAGTTTGGTTCACTTTAGGTGAGAAAGCAATCTGACCCGAATATAGGAACAGAACCTAAAAGCAATGCATTTACTACATACCTGCAAACTAGTCGCTTTTCGGCGAAAATCGCTGTTTTGAATGGGAAAATGTCATCTACGTGAATCGTGAATCTAATACGGCACCGGTGCCTTAACGACCATTATCTACCGGACCGAATAGCAACGCGTCACCTTTTTCAGCCCTTCTGAGTTTGCAGGTATGTTACTAGCTTGCAATTTCAACTTGTATATGATTCAAGGGGTAACTTTAAAATCCATAACCTTCTCTTTATTCGCTGTCTTGTCAGCTGCTTATTGTTCGTGTTCTTCTAAAATATTAGAAACACTAAAGCAAAACCAGAAAAACCAAGACGTTACAAATTTGGTGGTGCTCCATTATTCCTGAGACCAGGAAGCGTCAGAGAGTTTCACTCGGATATTCTGTAATAGACCAGCGACCGTTTGATTACGTTTGGTGCACTTGACAAAGTGTAGCGTGAGCGCTAAATGAACATGTGAAAAATGCAACAGTGTTACAACTACAAAGCCGAATCTCACCGAGTCTCCAGAATTAAAGGTGTGAACCATAGGCTGTTAAACGTCAAAAGGTGTGAACGTGCCCTTAGACTCCAGAATCACTTCATATTGTGTTAAGGTGAAAATGAAAGATCATCTTCAGTTCAGTCAAAAAAGGTAAATATGAAAGCAGAGACTAAATACAGCATAGCGTCTTCGTCCTTCTGTAGACTGGATTTCCCTCTTATATTTCTTACTTTTTTTTACATGTCATATGTTCATGCCAATATTCTGAAATGTATGACCAACCCTGTACTTATTATACTCTTATATACTCTACTACTGCTATTAAGAATTCAATAAAAAATTTAAATGAGAAAAAAAAGAAAGGTAAATATGTGGAACATTTGTGGTCAGGTTTTCACAGTAGATGTGTGTTTTGTTGAACCCATTTAAAAAGACAAATGCACAGGTAAGAGATTTATTTAAAATATATATATATATATATATATATATATATATATATATATATATATATATATCTCGAGATCGAGGTGAAGTGGAGGAGAGCAAGGTCGATGATGTTAATCCTCTCTCTTCTCCTTCTGCTCCTCTTCCGTCGCTCTCGCCTCCTTCTCTTTCTTCTGTCTTTTCAATCCCTCCTCTCTCTTCGCCTGCTCCTTCCTCTCTTTCTTGACTTTTTTCTCCATCTCCTCTTTTTCCTTCTTCTGTCTTTTCAATTCTTCCTTCTCTTGCTTCCTATTTTCCTCCTTCTGTTTATTCTCTCGCTCCTCCTTCTCTTTCCTCTCCTTTTTCAGCCTCTTTTCTGCTGCCTTCTTGGCCTTCTCTTCCTCCTTTTTCATTCGGGCCTTCTCCTTGTCAGGTTTTTGAGCCAGCTCCTGCAGGCTAAGGAGATTGACCTGAAGTTCAGAGTTTTGTGCTTTTAGGATCTTGATTTCGTTCTCCATTTGGCTCTCTTTGTTGTTCCACTCCGTCTCTCTGCTCTCTCTTTCCAGCTCATGCCGTTTCTCAAAGCTCTCCTCTTTTGCAGCGAGCTCACACATCATTTGGTCTTCCAGAGTGGCGAGTTTTGTTTCAAACTCTGCCTCCATCTGGATGATCTGCCTTTCCTTCTCCAAGAGCTTGGCTTCCCTCTCCAAATACTTTACTTCTAGAGCCGTCTTTTCCTCCGTTATTATGTTGATCAGGTCATCCTTTTCCTGGACGACATGGCTCAACTTCCTATCATTGTCCTCTGCCAGAGTTTGGAGCTTTGCGTCCTTGTCCATCAAATTCTGGTTTGGTGTGTTTGATAATATACCATAAATCTTCTTCTCCTGGGTCTCTCTGTTCCTCTCTTGCTCTTGTTTCAAGAGCCCGACGACCCGGTTGAACTCACCACTCCAGTGAAGTTTGGCTGACAGGGAGATGTTCTTCTCTGCCTTCAAGCTTTCTCGGAGAGCGTGAAGCTCTTCATTTCTCTCCTTCTCCTTGATTTTACTCTCCTTTTGAGCATTTTTTCTTATGGTTCTCTCTGAACGTAGAGCCGTCAGGATTTTCCTTTTTTCTTCCTCAAGGCCAGCATTTTCGGAGACCAGCTGGTTGATCAGTTCTTGAGTTTCCAGTTGGTCTTTTTTCAGGTCCTTGAGCTGTACGCTGGGAGTTGGGCAGATGACTGTCGCCGGCATTGTTGCCATGATCGCTGAACAAAAGTATTTGTTGCGATAGCGGAGTATTGCAGTGTAGAGTAGTATTGCTCTATCGTTGTAGTACGGTAGTATTTTCAACTCTGTCACACAAAGAGATGTGTCGTTAATGAGTTCAGACTGTTAACTGCCTGTAAGCACCCAGGGTTGTATTCTAAACGGAGCCATAGAATGCCGTCAAAGGTTTAGAATGTGTCACACGGTGTGATGTCACTCTGCATGACACGTTCCAGAATGTGATGACCATACATAGATCATATACAGAACATGTTTCTCATCAATTCAATTAAATTCAAGGAGCTTTATTGGCATGAATGTTTCAATAACAATGTTGCCAAAGCATCAGACAAAACACAATAAACTGTTATACTGTATGTACATTAACACAATATTAGGATGGGTTTATATCATTTTATAAATCTTATTTGTATGGTTATTAAGCAATATGAAACAAAAAGTATATTCTAATAAAAATGTAAAGACAGTCAAATTTGACATTAGACATAAATATGTACAGATATTTAAAACTGGGATCTTTGTGTGTGTATATCTATGGTGATGACACACTGTGTGATGTTAGTTCATGCATCACATGACTGGCCAGACTGAAAAAAACGGCAAAATAGAAGTATATAGCCCAACATGGCATTTGATATGAAGTTCCCTTAGGGTTATTAAACACAACATTATTACAGTAAAGACTATGAATAAAGTCCTATAGACCTTTTCAATTGAATTCAATTGCAAGGCAACAGTCTGTGCCCTTCTTGTCATAAAAAACTGCCTTTTTTTCCAGTGGTGGAAGAAGTATTCAGATCCTTTACTTGAGTAAAACATACTAGTACCACACTGTAAAAATACTCTGTTATATGTAGAATTCATGCATTGGAAATGTTACTTAAGTAAAAGTATGTAACTATCATCAGGAAAATGTACTTAAAGTATCAAAAGTAAAATTACTCAATGCAGAAACGATCAAAACAGTTCTGTCAATCAACTAAGTGTTAAATTGGCTAATCATTTCAGATGTACTTGTAGGCCTATATATTGTTGGGTAGTTTAAGGTATTATAAGACATAGTATTTTATAAACTACGTACACTTTCCCTTTTATCTTTTAGTTTTTCTTCGTTTCATTTCCTTCTTTCCTCTGATGGTCCAGCCCAGGTATCAGCCATAACTACAACAGATAACTTCTAAAATAACATTAAAATACAATTAGGCTTATATAAAGAAACCTCCTGCTTACTTTTACATGGCTCCTGCCATAAGTCATTCTGTGACTTTGCGGGAAAAATCGGACCTGGGCAGATTCCTTACTAAAAACTATATAAAAATAGTGTTCTTTTCACTGTTGTAGTCTCGTTTGCTGTAACAGGTCATTTACGACCATTGTATGAAAAATTATAGAGCTTTAGAAACATTAATAAGTTACATATAGTCACATACATAGTTACATTACACCACTGCTTCTCTTACTTGTCTTCTCTCATTCTTTCTCACCCTTGCAGTATAAGTTATGAATACATTTGTAAGATAGAGTGAGAACATCTAAGATTTTGTTTTCCATTATTAAGTGTATATGTCCATGTGTGTGTTTCTAAGGATGACATCCCAGAGCTGGCAGAGAGTTTCCTGGTAAATATCACCAGTGTGCAGCTAATTCAAGGTTCAGCGGGAGCGGGGCAGCCCAGTGTGAAGAGGCCGGGTATGGAAGTAGCAGAGGTCACCATCCAGGAGAATGATGACCCTCGAGGCATTCTGCAGTTCAATGTTTCTAAGGTGAGCACATGGCTCTGTGATATAGAGATGCAATCTTAAGGGTGATATAAGAATTTATATATTTTGAATGTAGTTTGCAAACCTCTGGCTTGGTACCTAGAGAGCTTAATTTTAAATAACTTTCAACTGACGCACTAGTGACAAAAAACTAAACAGATATTTAACTTACAATAATATTAAACCCTAATAATTTCTAAATATCTGCTATATAGGACATCACTGGAAGCGTGCTGGCATTTGAGATACCACCACCAAACAACATCCTCCTTCTGTCAGTTGTGCGACTCGCTGGTACAACTGGAAGACTGGTCATCTACTGGGAGGCTCAGCCAATCACTGCAGATCTTAACGATTTCAGCCCGACATCTGGGAACATCACCTTTCAAGATGGGCAGGTAAATGGATAAATTGTCCTTATTTGAAATAGGGCTGCATGATTTGAGAAAAATATCTAATGGCGATTATTTTGACTGCTTTTGCGATATGATTCATGATATTGGAGGGAATGATCATTTTTGTATCATTCTCATTTTCATTGAAAAATATTCAAATTAAGTACGCAGTCACGGAAGGCTTGTATCATGTGGCCGCGCCAACAGTTGTGTTGTCGTTACTTAGAATTGCTCCTGAGGGTGGCAGAAACTATGCACTATACAGTAGCTTTAACCTGCCTTTTATATTACATCAAGCCATGATGTGAAGCTGTCCACAGGTTATTGCATACAGCTTCCAGGGTGTTAGCTTGTGTTTTTGCCATCCTTATTTTTAGAAAGAAGCCACGATTGCCATCACCATCTTGGATGACAAGCTGGTAGAGACTTCGGAGACGTTCAGAGTGAATTTACTGCGTGTGATTGGTGGTGCTCGACTGGGAGAAGAGGCCTCTGTAACTATCAGCATTCCACCCAACGACTCACCTCTCGGACAATTTGGATTTCAGAAACTGGAGGTGAGTCTAAATGACTTACTGTATACTTATGAGGACATTTTCTCCATCAACAGTTCATTGAGTGGCAACCCTCATTTACAATGAAAGAAAGACAAAGAGAGCAAAAAAACACAGAGAAGAAGCAATACCATCATAAAAATAATAGAAAGCCACTAAAACTTTCTGATTTGGAAAAAAAAAACGGATAGATGATTAGGATGTAGAAGAAAAAACTGTTATGTAACCCAATTACAAGTAGTTGAAGA
The DNA here is from genome assembly GCA_023566125.1 of Zingel zingel. Taxonomy (NCBI): domain Eukaryota; kingdom Metazoa; phylum Chordata; class Actinopteri; order Perciformes; family Percidae; genus Zingel; species Zingel zingel. The sequence goes on along the minus strand of CM042314.1, from coordinate 5,436,854 downwards.
GATACCAGGAAGTATTACGTCTTTCTTGGAAGACGTGATATTTTTTCTTGGAAGAAAGACGTAATCTGTCAGCTGCAGTGGGTAGAATGCCCAAGAATTTTTGCCCAACAGTGCCAAAAATAAACTACCTACCACAGCTTTCAGACAAACTTATCTAACATATACATACTAAACACCATCTGAAAGTGATCCTCAACTTATTCATAACTGCATATTCTACAGAGTAGGATTCATTTTTTTAATTTATTTAACTTTTTCAATATCACAAATAGTCATCTTACTCAATCCCCTCTTAGGTTGCTGTCAGCGAGCCAGAGTTTGTGGATGATCCCGCTGCTATGGCAACACTAGCAGTGCTGCGCAGTGCGGGCGGCGAGGGGGCAGTGACATTGCTGTGGCAGCTGGAGGACCAAGCTAAAGATGACCTCTCACCTTTCAATGGAACTCTTGTCTTCACCGGGGTATAGTATAAAAGGGGTGGTGTTACGGTCCCACCACATATTGTAATAATAATATTGAGCAATACTAATTTTTTTTAATTTTTTTTTATCTTGATGTGATGCAAAGTTAGCCTGACAAGCCAGACCCACATCCAGATGTTGGGTCTGAGAACTCACCATTGACAGGGCTCAATCCGAGGGGCGGGATAAATGGTTGTCTTTCAAATTCCCTCTGCACTCATAGCCAACCACAGCAACGCTAGTTGATAGATTAAACTTTTGCCGTATCCGGTCGGGCAAAACTCTGAACACATCTTCCTTTTTTAAGAATGACTTCAGCGCTTAACTCCAAGTCTTCCAGAGTCGCGGCTAAAGCCGATTCCAAAGACCGCTGTTCGCCAGCAGCAGCTGCCATCTTCTTTGTTTTCAAGTAGCAGGGAATTCACGTGGAACCGTCGCAACTCTGCCGTCATTATGTTAAGCCCACCCACCGACTCTATACACGATGCGATTGGCCTGACCAGAATTTGGTTTTTCTATCTTGCAAGTCAACGGAGAGTTGCTAGACTGACCCTGGCTGCAAATTACATTTACTGTCACTAGGGTGCGTCTAGATTTCTAGGCTACTACAAAGTATGTTGCTTTTCTGATTGTACTGTATTTGATCTTCAATCTCCTTGAACTGTCTTTTATTTCTTTTAAAGTGCTCATATTATGCTTTTTTCCTTTATTGTGTTGTATATCTTTTTTGTGCACGTTATAGGTTTACAAAGTGAAAAAGCCCAAAGTCCACCCCAAAGGGACTTACCATCTCCAACAGAAAACACTGTTCACAAACTGCTCCAAACAGCTCTATTGTAGTCCAGCCTTTACTTCAGAGACAAACGTGGTCACTTTGTAACACACGTTATAATGCTCGCCTAGCTGCTAGCGTGGCACGCCCTCATACTCTGCTTCTGACTGGCTAGTAGTCCTTACCTAGGTACTGTCAGGGCACGCCCTCATACTCTGCTTCTGACTGGCTAGTAGTCCTTACCTAGGTACTGTCAGGGCACGCCCTCATACTCTTCTTCTGACTGGCTAGTAGTCCTTACCTAGCTACTGCGCATGTGTGACTCCCAACAAAGATGGAACAGAAGTGAGATGCCTCACTCTATAGCTAAAACAGAGAGCTCAACACACAAGGTGAAAAGAGGAGCTGCAGCAATGTGCAGTACAACAAAAATATGACGTTTTCTGAAAATTAAACCTCACCTCACCTGGTACAGCGCGCACCCATATACAGAGGCTCAGTCCTCAACGGAGCGGCTGGGGGTTCGGTTACAACCTGCGGCCCTTTGCTGCATGTCATTCCCTCTCCCTCCCCCTTAATGTCTAAGCTGTCCTATCAAATAAAGGCCTACAAATGCCACACACACACAAAAAAAATGTTTTTCACTTACCTACACTGTACAGGTCTTTTGTTTTTACAGATTACAGGTTTTAAAAAGCTGATGTTTTTATAACTGGTCGGTTTTATTTTGCTGTTGTGTGAAGCACTTTGTAATGTGGATTTTGAAGAAGTGCTCTATCAATAAAGATTATTATTATAATATTATTTTTATTCATGAAGTCTGCTATGCTTTTCATACTTTCCAGACTGACTCTATGAAGACGTTTGTGATTAGAGCCCTCGCTGACACTGCGCTGGAAGGAGATGAGCATTTCACTGTCCGGCTGTTTCCTGCTGGGAGTGGTGCTGTCATCGACCCCTTAAAAGGTCAGTATATGAAGAAAAAAACCTCACACACCCAGTGCATCGGTTGATTGAAACAAATGTACAGTATTTACAGGATTTTCTTTCATTGATGCAATGATCATATACCCTGGTCTCTCCATGTACCCCTCTAGGCATGGCCACCATCACTATCCAGGCAGACAAGGCCGCCTTGGGAATTATTGGAATACAGGAGTCCTCCAGAAATATCCTCATTGGAGAACCTCAGGCTGATTACAATGGGAGTGCGGTGGTCAGGTGAGATAAACATCAAACTGTATCCCTAAACTAGGAAGACAAACAATTCAATTCAATTCAATTTTATTCATAGTATCAAATCATAACAAGAGTTATCTCAAGACACTTTACAGATCAGTAGGTCTAGACCACACTCTATAATTTACAAAGACCCAACAATTCCAGTGATTCCCCAAGAGCAAGCATTTAGTGCGACAGTGGCGAGGAAAAACTTCCTTTTAGGGAGAACCCTGGGACAGACCCAGGCTCTTGATAGGCGGTGTCTGACGGTGCCGTTTGGGGGTGTGATGAACAGTGGCAATAATAGTCACAATAAAGATAATGGAACAGTGACTAGAAATAGTAGTTGTAGTAGTTCATGGCATAGCAGGGCGTTACAGGACGTAGCAGGGCACTGCAGAGCATAGCAGGGTGTATCAGAGAGAGCTTTACAGCAAATATCACTGTCTCCATTTAATAACATAGACTATAAAAAACTGTGGACATAGCAGCAGTGACGTCACCCATTGGTTTGTGGACCTTGTGACATTTGTCGTTTTGAACATAATGAAGGTATTGTATTGAATATAATGAATGTATAACGGTTTTGGCCATTTCAAAGAAATTATATACATAATTTACAAAATGAGCATCATGCTGTATTGAAGAAGACTTCAAACTGGAGGCCATAAACTCATTATGTAAGTCTTTACTGAGGTAATAAATCAAGTGAGAAGTAGGCTCATTTTCTTGTAGACTTCTTTTTGCAAGCAGTGGAGTCGCCCCCTGCTGGAAATTAGATAGAATTTAAGGTACTTCAGCATTGGCTTCACTTTTTAGACCCGGAAGCTTCGTCCATTATTTTTTGCAGTCTGTTTAATAATCAAAAATGTAATTTGAAAATCCTTGTGTATAATTGTGTGTGTCCCCCAGTCTTGTGCGAGGGCCAGGTGTGTTTGGAGAGATCCACGTGTACTGGAACATCACTCCAGCTGTGGTCTCTGAGTTTGAAGCAATCTCTGGAACTGTGACAATGAGAGACAGACAGTCTGTGGCCGCCATTATTCTGAAGGTACTGAATAACATACTTTGTAGAGTTCACAGACAAATCCAGATATTGTATGAATCAATGCACTGCAAAATACACATATGCAGACCAAAAATGCATTATAATAAAGGCTTCCTATGGGCTTTCCATAAAAAATGTGTCCCTGTCATATCTTTCATGATGGCAGGCCCTGGATGATGATCTTCCTGAAGAGCGGCGTGAGTACCAGCTTACTCTGACCTCCGCCACCTCTGGACTGGAAATCAGTCCCGTAGCCAAGCATGCCAAGATTATCATGGCAGCCAGCGACAACCCCTATGGCCTGTTCTCCTTCACCCAGAACCAGATCATGGCGTCGGAGGAGGAGGGAATGGTGAGCTCAACAAAATGTCAATTTTATTTGTATTTCCCCTTTCATTACACGTAAACCAAAAGTGTGATACATTAAAAACAGCATACACATTAAAACAAAGCATGAATAGAAATAGGAATACGCACCAGACAATCAACAAAAACAAACAAGACATACAAATGCGACCATACAAATTCACACACACACACACACACACACACTGTGATGGCTATATGATGGAGGAGCCTCAACAAAGGAGGTCGTGTATGCAAACTTTATCCATGTCCGTCACCTTCCACTTTCTGTGTGTTGGCGTTCTAAACTCTGGCCGATCTCTGAGGACTATGGTTAACTGCTCCTCAGATCTCTGCAGGGTAAATCCAGACAGCTAGCTAGACTATCTGTCCAATCTGAGTTTTCTGTTGCACGACTAAAACAACCTTTGAACGCACACGTTCCACCAAAACAAGTTCCTTCCTGAGGCTGTTTTGCAGCGGCACCGTGGCTTTGGCTGGCGCTTAGCACCGCCCATGACGCTTGTGATCGGTTTGAAGAAATGCCAATAAACCAGAGCATGTTTTTCTCCCATCACTGAATGCTGTGTGGACTAGCCAGACCCTCTTTCGCAGCACTGTGGAGGAAGGTCTGGCAATGCAAGGCTACTGCAAACCTAACCCATATGAGTTTTTTCTTCTTTTACCGCCGCAGGTTAATGTGACAGTTAATCGCTCCTCGGGCAGTCTGGGCAGTGTGTGGGTGACCTATCAGACCTCAGCCAACACAGCGGTCAGTGGAGTGGACTTTACTCCAGCTTCAGGACGACTACTCTTTAGCCCAGGCCAGACCTCACAAAAAGTCACACTGCATATCCAGGATGACAGTCTTCCAGAGGGTCCGGAGATGTTCTTCCTCAACATCACTACAGTGGAGCTAGTCAATGCCAGGTAAATACTAGTTTTTATTGTCGTTGTATACGTACAACAAAATTGGATGCAGTCCTTTCAGTGTAAACATCAGCAAAAGTGCAAAACAGGTGAATACATGTAAATAACTATAAAAGAGAGTCTAAAAGTCACTATAAAAACAAATAAAAGACACAGAAGATGGTAAAAAAAAAAAATGAAGTAAAGACACAAACACAAACTTACCATACATAAAAGGCACAATTCATCCTTAATACTCAGGTAGCATTAAGTGCTGTTATGGCTTTTGGATAACAACTGTTCCTGAGTCTTTTTGTCCGTGTTTTAATTGTCCTGAAACGTCTGCCTGAGTGCAGTAGTTCAAACAAAATACAAGGTAATTTAATAAATTGAAGTAAATTAACAAGTTTTGTTGGTTGGAATGTGTATAATAGCTTTAACTGGTGGCGAGTTATTGTTCAAAAAAAGGATGTAGCAATCGAGGCTGGATTAGTAATAGTCATTCATAAAATAGGCATCGCAGAGGCTTCATTTAATCAAAATACTGTGTTGATGGGAGTTCATGTCAGTGACTGTTCATTCTGTGTCTCCCTCTGGTGGTCAGTGCTGTGGACTACACTGTGAGGGAGTCGGGTCTCCGGCCGGACCAGCCTCCAGCTGTGGGCAACATCTCTTCTCTTGCTGTGGTCATACTGAAGAATGACAATGCTGAGGGTATCCTGGAGTTCAGGCAGGATTATGCCAACATTACCGGTAAGAGTCAAAACAAGGGCAATTTGAAATATATTTTCTGAAACGTGATTTGGTCAAACACACAAATAGAATTAGAAACAGACACCATTTGATATAAAGATGTTAAAGGAACACGCCGACTTATTGGGACTTTAGCTTATTCACCGTATCCCCCAGAGTTAGATAAGTCCATACATACCCTTCTCATCTCCTCTGTCTGACGCCCCCACTGCTAGCCTGGTTAGCCCAGATCCTGGAGGTAACCGGCTCCATCTAGCCTACTGCTCCCAATAAGTGACAAAATAACGCCAACATTTTCCTATTTACATGTTGTGATTTGTATATTCACAGCGTGTACAAATAACAAGGTCACATGAGACACAGCCATCTTCTAACCGTATACATACTGGGAACTATATTCTCAGAAAGGCGAAGCTCTGCTACTTGGGCGGAGTGATTAGCGCAACACCTGAAAAGCACCGTTGTTACTCACAAATCACTCCGCCCAAGTAGCAGAAGTAGCAGTGCTTCGCCTTCTGAGAATATAGTTCCCAATATGTTCACGGTTAGAAGATGAAGAAGAAGCAACTGCAAAAGAGCAAACACCCCCGACGTTTGTACCTCAACCTGGTTGCTTGGATGGCCGCAATGACTTGTGATCGCAAAGGGTTCAAATCTGATGATTTACTGTATGTAAAATCTTCTTTCTTTCTCACAGTTGAAGAGCATGTGGGTACTGTGTTGATCCCAGTGGTGAGGAGAGTGGGCTCCTATGGACTGGTCTCAGCTCAGTTCACTTCCAGAGGCCTGAGTGCAACCCCTGCCCTCGACTACATCCTGAACAATGGCTCAGTGACGTTTGTCCAGGGCCAGAATACCAGCTACATCAATGTCACTATTATAGATGACCTAGACAGGTGAGAGAAGACATTAAAAAAAGAAGTGAAATAAATGTCTAGCTTAATCCTCAAAATGTTTATATTTTATATTTCTGGGCCAGCTACTTCAATGTACTGAATCTTAACTTTGATAGCACAGGTTGAATTGTAGAGAAAAAAGACTATAATGAGTGAAGACATGATTTGATTCTATTTTTTAATACTTTATTTTGAGATTCTTTTTTAACAATTAACAAATTATGGAACACAAAACAGCAAAGATACCCCATTCCCTTGCCTCAGAATAATAATAGTAATAATAATAATAATAATAATAATAATAATATATACAATAAATAAATACATACAATAATAAAAAAATAAATACATATTTTAATATTTCTTTAATAAAAATTATAATTAATAAAAATAATAACATAAATAAGAAGTTAGTGCATAGACTGATGATGATGATAGACTGAACAACAATAGACTGACCATACCTAGAGATCGGCATGGTTTTATTTCAGTTAGCCTAATAGCTGGTTTGATTTACATTGAGAGATGATCTTATGGAAAGATCCCATGCCAATCTCTAGGTATGGTGAAGGGGATGTGATGATGTGGGGCTATTTTAATTCCAAAGGCCAAGGGAACTTTATCAGGATGCATAGTATCCTGGATCCATGAAATAACTGGCCTTTCAAAATAAAACTCTGCCTGCCTCTATGGGAATTTAACATAGGGGTGTACTGACTTATGCCCCCTGTATTTTAAGGAAGAACATTTATTTATTTACGATACATTATTCATTCACAAAGACTTTTCCTATTTTTTTAATTAAGGCATTAAGATCAATTTCCAAAAGATGATTTTTTTAATTCCTCTTTTTAGTCAACTTTATGGGTTCATAAACGTATGAGCACCACTGTACCTACATACTTTAGATAAAGCTGCCACCATTTCTAGAATGGTGTTGTCTCTACTTCTTTTATTCCAACACTGAAATGATCTCCCCCCAGTGAATCTGCAGAGATATTTGAGGTCCTGCTGGTTGGAGCTACAGGGGGAGCAGTTCTAGGCTCTCCAAAAGTGGCTTGGGTAACCATCGCCAAGAGTGACTCTCCAAGTGGGGTGGTCCGTTTCCTCAACGAGAGCCTAATCGCTTTGGTCAATCCTAACTCCACTCTCAAACTCAGCCTTGTTTTGGAGAGAGCAGGAGGCCTGGTGGGCAATGCAACGGTATGAGCAACAAAAGAAAAAGACATCACTTCAGTTCTCTCAGCAATGGTAGCTTGCAGTTTACTCAAGGATACTTTTTCTTCACGGGCATCAATTAACTCCAACTGGTTTTACCTTTGGACAGGTTGCTTGGATCATCCGTGGCCCTAACAGCAGAGAGGTCCTTCCTCCATCCAATACAGACATTAGAGAGCCTGTGAACGGCTCCTTCTTCTTCAGGGATGGAGAGGAAAGTGCACACAACATAGAGCTGCGGATTCTCCCCCATGGGGAAGTGGAGGTGGAAGAGACGTTTGTTATAGAGCTCAGCGTCGTGTCTGGAGAGGTGGATGTCGATCCTCAGGCTGGGGCCATAACGCTAAAGGTACTTCATTGTATAATGTCTACAAGCTTGATTTCACCATCATGAATCAGTTAAAGGAGAAATCCGGCGCAAAATGAACCTAGGGGTTAATAAGACATGTGTACCGAGTCGACCGTTCTCTGAGATATGTTTTCATACAAGTCGACTATGACCAGTTTTAGCGCAAACTGCTAATTAGCTAGCTTATAACGCTAGTCGTCGGGGCACGGATAAAATAACAAGAAATCACTATTTCTATACCACTAACAAGGCTCAAAATAGCACCACACTTCCACGGTAGCATAATGAGGGTCCCTACATGTAAACCGAAGCATTGAGAACTTTGTAAGTGTACAGACAGTTCATTAAAAAGATAGTTTATAAAGACAGTACTGTTCACTATACAGGCAGGGAAAACAGTCACGACCAGTCGAACGACGAACGCCGTTTTTGAGCTACAGTATGTTACTGGTTACACAGCGTTTGATTTCTTTTTACTTTACCCGTGCCCCGACGACTAGCGTTTTGCGCTAAAACTGGTTACGTTCGATTAGCATGAAAACATATCCCAGAGAACGGTCGAGTCGGTACACACGTGTTATTAACCCCTAGGTTCATTTTGCGCCGGAATTGTCCTTAAGTTAAGATTGTCGAAGAAGTATTGTCAGCACTTTTTGCTGAAAGAAAATCTAATGGGATGTAATCCTTATGGTACGTGTCCATTTGGGCGTTGTTTTCACGGAGAGGATCGCCCTGCTTCCCAGCATTGCAAGCTAGTGGGCTCGCCACCAGCAGTTATCAGTTTCTTTTCACTGACCACTGACAAGCAAAGAAAACAGGCTGCAGCCTCATACAAGCCCGATGGCTGCACCTGATTGGACGAACGTGTCCCGTGGGACTGTCTGCTCCCCGACTTCAAAGCGGACCGTAATGGCGGCTCGTTTGGAATATGATCTCTTATTTTACGAAAATAGTTCACTAAAACGTGTTTCTGAAAACATTTTAAGCGAGAAATAGGCCGTGCAGTTGCTGAATCTGTCTTCCCTTCAGATCGACAACAGTCAGTTTGAAAGATTTTCGTCAGCTTTTGAGAGGCGTCGAGCCAAGCCGGCCGCTCCTCATTTGCATGAAGTTGCCTGGATTCAACTTCATGCAAATTTGGAGCGGCGACTCAACCTCCGCTTCTCCAAAGTCCCTGTGGTGCCACCAGAACGCATTGCACGGCGGCTCCCATAGAAATGAATGGGAAAGGTGAAAATGACGCTGATAATGGACACGTACCATTAGAACCGTTCTCACCCTTATCTTAATGTGTTTTTCTCTCCCAGATAGGGAAGTTTGGTGACCCAAATGGTATAGTCCAGTTTACAGAGGATGCTCTCAGAGAGCGCATCTACAATGAATCCACAGAAGCAGAGGGCCCCTTCAACATTTCCCTGTTCATTACACGCAGAGAGGGTGTCATGGGTAACATCACGGTAAGATTAGAATATCAGTGCTTAAACTAGCTGGATTAAGTTCTTTGTGGCCACGGTTAAAAGTGTTGACACAACCCTGCATTCTCTCAAACCAGGTGCATTGGCAGATACAGAGTGACTCAGATATAGCAGGGGACTTCCTAGCCTTAGCTGGCTCCGTGATGATCCCGGAAGGCCAAAGGGAGGCGGAAATTGTCCTCCGCCTGATGCCTGACACAGTACCAGAGCTGGAGGAGATCTACGTTGTCCAGCTCAAGGCTGTGGAGGGTGGTGCTACTCTGGATGCCAACCCAAACCTCATCAGGACGCACATCAGGTTTGTCATGACGGCTCTGTAATATCAATAACATATATTGACTTTCAGGCATAAAGTCTTTAACGGAATTTACTTGAAATGAGTCTTCCTCTCTGACCCTTAGGGTGCGTGCTAACGATGAGCCGCACGGTGTCTTTTCCATGAACCCTAAACAACAGTTCATTCTGGTAGTGAGATCAGAGTCTGAGTTCGCCAGAGCTCTGGTTTTGAATGTGACACGGCTTGCCGGGCTGTTCGGCAATACTAGTGTGGGCTATAGGATCAGCGGAGGGATAGATGAAGTGATGGACATTGAGGTGATACTGGGAGGACAAGCTAAAGGACGGCTGTTCTTTAAAGAGGGAAAGAGCTTCAGTTCTATCACTGTGCCCATCAGCAGTCAGGTAAGAGATGATTATGCTTGTGCAGTAAAAACATTTTTTAATGGTTACAGAGAAACCTTTTTAAAATACTATAGTTTATGTTGTTTTTAAGCACCAGTTTAACACTTGTTTTCCTGATTTTCTCGCTGTAGGTGTTTTTGACAGTGGGTGAGAGCTTCACGGCAGAGCTGACTGATGTCAGACTAGTCAGTCCTATCCTTGGCCCTCCGCCTCGCCTCCTTCATGAGGCTAACGTTGCTACGGTGACTGTGCCCGAGGAAGCTGCCAGCTCAGAGGTGATTTGTGGTGTTGGGTGTTTTTGTTTGTCAATATATGTTTGTTTTTTTTTAAGTGTCGCCACGATGCAAGACTTGCTACCTTGTTGCACAAAGACATTTCACTAGGTAGAAATCCTCTGGTTCCAGCTAGTTTCTTCACTCCTCTGTGGCAGTAAACTGAATATCTTTGAGTTGTAGGCAAAACAAGACATCATTGAGGACGTTATCTTGGGCTTTGGGAAACCCTTGATCGACATTTTTCACCATTTTCTGACATTTTATTGACCAGACAATTTATAATCGAGAAAATGATCAACAGATTAATCAACAGTGAAAATAATTGTTAGTTGCAGCCCTACTAGGGTGTGTGTTTTTTTCTGGTGCTATATACTCACTGGGCCAGATGTACGTACATTTGGCCAACCTGCAGAAAGCACACGCTGTGATACTTTAGCTTACGTCGTATTTACCAAACCTGCAGTTCATCGGGTAATCAGCGCCTTTCTCTGCCCACTATACTGTAAATTGCACTGTAGCAAAGCGTTAAGTACCGGTGCTATGATACGGCTGAGTGCAGACTGCGATATTCCCTGCTGATGCTATGACTTTTGAAATGATCCTGATGCCAATATTTGTAATGTAGCGAGGAGTTTAACAACTGCTGGACTGGAATGTGAACGCTGAGTCGGAGATTCAATGTCATCTTTGATTTCTTTCAGTAACTGCAGCGTTTTTAGAATATACCGCGGAATACATAATTAGGCGCACTTTACGCCTCATCTCCCATCTCTTTATGGGAAACTCCCACTTTCCCCTTCACCCACCCATGAATGCATATGCATGACACGGAAATTTGTAATTTGCCATTTTCAGTTCCCGCGAGAGGCAGTCTGCGTTTTTACCTCAGTGCGGCCTGTTCGTACATCCCTCACCATGCTTTTACGCGCACGTTGCGAAACAAATACGCCTGAAGTGGGTGCAAAAGCGCTAGTACATCTGGCCCTCTGAGTCACTTTGCATATCTCTACTGGAGATCTCTATGTTAATTAATAAACATCCGGTTGTTTAATTCATTCTCGGCCACCAGAAAACAAACTAAGACCTATCGCACCCTATGTCTCTGGAGTCGCTTGCTTCTCACTTCAATGTCTTTTAGACTTAATATAACCGCTATAACAGAGTTAGTGGGGAGTCTTTGACTGCTATGTTAGCACTCACCTGTTTCTTGTCAAGACATTTGAAAGGTCCATGTAACACAGCAGAGCTAACTCATTTAGCTTGCTGTTTCATGACAAACCTTGTGCACAACACAAAAAAAGACTTCAGAACATATAACTTTCAATGTGCGACATAATGTTGTATAATGTTTTACACCCCTCTTTAATTTGATTTATTTATGCATAGCCTTGCTGTAAAAGATTAAGCATTTTAAATGTATTAATTTAGCAGGTTTAATGGTAAAGGAGGCAACAATATAACAGCATTATTAACCGTCTTCTCTCACATACGTTGTGCAGGTTGGCTTTGCCTCCCTGGCTCTGCAGGTTTCAAGTATTGAAGCAGGAACATGTGAACCAATGGTGACACGAAAGGGGCTGTTTGGGGACGTCAGCGTGCAGTGGAAAGCTGGCTATCCTTCAGGACAGGCTCCACCGGGGCTCAGACTGGGAGCTATCACCCCAAGCTCAGGTAAAACACCCAGGGAGGGAATGATCTCTGAAAAGCTGAATTATAGCCATGTAGACTCACGCATTGTCTCAAACGGCTTGCATTATTAAGTATTATTGAACAAGCAGTCGTTTAATACTTTTTGCATATTTTAAATGTCGAGTAATGTACTGTACGACTTTCCGTTTGGTTAATCATGAATACAAATGTAGTTATACCTGGACGGCAGTGAACCAATCTGAGGTTTTTATCTCTAAAAGGATGACCTATCCTCAAAGAATATAAGAATATATACTCTGTAGACCACAGACTTGCAATCTGGTGTTCAGGCTGATACCAAACACCAACACGGACTAATGACAGCCTGCATTCTTAATGTTGGTAATGTGCTCCTTTCCTCATATTCAGGCTCACTGACCCTGGCCCATGGAGAGAAGACGAAAGCCATATCTCTGACAGCGGTCGCTGATCCATCTGAGCCGGCTTCCTATGCTATACACCTCACTGCTGCTTCCTCCAGCACTTCTGCAGCCAGTCCTGTCAAGCTCAGGTAATGGTTTCACAGCGGTCTGAAGTTGTCATAGAGTAGATTCATGTTAACTTGGAAAGCTGCTGCGAGTTCCAGTAATTACTTTTTATTCTACAGATCATCTGTGTTCATTATGCTCCCATTTTTAGTATGTACTCCTCCTTCAATTTCCTTTGCTTATTATTCCGACACCAGAGGAGGCGATTTTCTAACATTACCATTAACATTGCCAGACTTATCTCCACAGCGCTGTGGAGTAAGGTCTGTCTACACCACACATACATTCTGGGATAGGAGAAAAAAAACGCTCTGGGTTGTTTGCATTTCTTTAAATCCATCACAATCATCTTGGGCGGCGCTAAGCTCCAGACGCAGCGACGGTGGCTCTGCTAAATAGTCTCAGGAAGGAACTTGTTTTTCTGGAATATTTGCACCCCGCAAAAGAAAACGCCACATACCATATTAACTGAAGTTAACTGTTCTCACAACACGGTAATGTGAGTTATTTCATCAGCTGGATTTATGGTTAAACCTCATTTGCTCTTAGTGTATTACCGTGTCTACTTCATCCACAGCAATCCAACCAATCGGTTTCAAAACATCCCAGTTAGAGAGTAAATATCATAAACATATTATTTTTAAATCTTTACAATCATTCACTGAAAGAACCAAGCAGGCGTGCCTCTAAATATTCGTCAAAAATTTCCATCTTTTAGGATGTAGCTTGGTAGCTCGAAGGTGCGCGAACGCACCAAATGTCAGGCTTTATTCTGGAAATGTACTTCCGTTGATCCAGACTAAAATACAATTCACATATTTGTCTACTGTATTTAAAATGTAACCTCACTCTGATGTTTGTCTCCCTGCACAGGTCAGGATTTACTGTGGCAGAAGTGGAGCCATTGGGAATCTACCAGTTTGCCCCCGATTCTCGCCAGCTGGTCATTGCAGAGGACATCCAGACTATTACACTTTATGTTCAGAGACTCTACGGTTCTCGTAGCAACAGCACCCGCCTGGCCTATAAAACCGTAGCAGGCAGCGCAGCAGCAGGAGAGGACTTTATTGCAGTGCCAGACGGCCATTTAATCTTTGACTCGCCTCGCCAAACCAACGCCTCCTTCCGCCTTTCAATTCTTGACGACTCCCTTTCAGAGGCCGATGAGTACTTTCACGTCAACCTTACAGATGTACAAGTCCTTGCTCCAGACTTAGCTTGGGCAGATACCTCTCCTCGCATCAACCGTCTGCACAGCGTGGCCGCTGTCACCATCCTAGCTAGCGATGTGACTGGAGGAGTGCTGAGTATTGGACCCGGACTGGTCCAGATACCTGAAGACAGGGATGAGGAGAGCCAACAGGAGCGGCGGGTGGTTCTGAGGGTGCGCAGGTCCGACAGTGTGGCTGGGGCTGTGAGGGTTCGGGTCCAAGCATACGGAGGTAGGTGTTTTGTCGCACTGCTTTAAAGCTATAGCGCGCAACTATTTTTTATTAACAAACGTCCGTTACATTCAAGCCTTTGCCAGTTGAAAAGTTAGTTGAAAAAAAGCTAAGTAAGCCTATCAGCGCCACAGAATTCTCTCTGAATCTCTCAGTATGGATGTGTTTACAATATGGTGTAGTCCGGCGACTTTTGCGCGCAGAAGCTCGAGTGATGCATTTCACATCACCGCTAAGAAAGGACAACAGCAGCTTTAGAGACAAAGAGGACTTAAAAACTACAACATAATTACCTCTTCTGACGAGTCCATCATGTTTTATTTAATCCTCCGTGTCCTCCCTGATTTGACGGTTAAATGCTTCTTGCAACTGTGTGGAGGAGGGGTGGGGGTGGTGCGCGATCACCGAAGGCTTGCGTCACGTGGATGCTCCGACAGTGTTGTTGTCAATACTTAAAATTCCTCATGGGGGCGACAGAAAGTACGCACTCTAGCTTTAATGCTCCATTGTGGCGTTATTATGAATCTAACTGAAGTTCTAGGCAAGACCCGCCCTTCAATAGTATTTGCGCGCTACGATTGGCCAGGTGTCCATGTTCGCGGGAGATAACTGACCCCGATTTGTTCAGGTCCTGTCCACTGACCATTCGGCTGTCCTAACCTTAACCATTCGAGGTCAATGCCTAAACTCAGTCAATCGGGCTGCTTCATAGGGCGGATCTTGCCTAGAACTGCGGTGGGTTCCATAATTGCGCTCCATTGTGGTATATTATATTGTAATTTACTGTGATGTTTACAGTTTTTGCTGTGCCCTTTTATCCAGATGGAAGTACCACACCTCTCCCCTTCACTGTGGACCCTGTTGGGACCCTTGCAAAGGAGGAACAGGACTTCCGCCTGGAGTCCACCATAGCGTCCCTTCAGGCTGGTCAGAACGAGACAGAGGTTGTCCTCCACATCCTGGATGACTCCGAGCCCGAGGGACAGGAAGTATTCTTCGTTTACCTCAGTGATCCAGAGGGAGGAGCGCAAATCACAGACAGACCGTACCAGGGCTTTGGAGCTTTTGCCAAGATCACTATCCTTGGTAAAATGATAATAGAAAATACCTTTGTTTCAATCCGCTATAGATTGACAATATATTCGCTCGCAGTGTGTTCTAGCAAATAAGTGATGCAACATATTTATTTGTTGGTATGAATAGATGCTTTCGCCTTCTGTTTATAGCACCAGACTAACCCTAAGTGTGTCTTTCGGGTCTAATGAAATGGACCAGCAGACGTGTTTGTTTTCTCACTGAGTGATTCACTGTTCTTCTCCGGTTTCACTAATGCCATTTGTTTTGCATTTGGTCACTGTTACATTAGTCTCCAGCTGCTATTTTGGTCCTCACGTCTCACATAGTCACTAGAGTGGGCAGATTATTTGATCACTCTGCATGCATGATTGATAACAAAATGTAATATGTGAGGTTATGGGGAAATTAATTTGTGCTCTCCATCTCTGTTTTTTCTCTGTTTCTGTTATGTTCTCTCTATCCTTCTCTCTATCCACACCAGGGAGTGACTTCCATAACGGCATTATAGGGTTTAGTCTTAATTCTCTGATGGGTAAAGTCCTGGCTGAGGATTCAGAGAACAGAACTGCCCTTCTCTACCTGCAGAGACAGGAAAATAGGTAATCAAATAACAAATGTTTTTTTTTTATTTTACCTTTTTGGTTAAGAGTTGAGAAATAAAACTTCTCGCCGACAAGATGTTTTCTTGTTAATAGTTATTATGTTCTTTCTCCCTCTGTTTAGAGCCTTTGAGGATGTGCAGGTCTTCTGGAGAGTTACCTTCAGTAAGGCATCTCTAACTCTGGTCAACAATGGAGTCAACCTGACCAGACAGCTGGTGCAGACCTCTGGAAGGGCACTGTGTAGGAGAGGAGAGATAATCTGTGCTCTCGCTGTGGAGGTCCAGGACGATGAGGTGAGAGAGATGGTGAAAGCAGTGCTACCGCATGTTGGCATCTCACTAGTCTCGCCTCGGTCTGGCTCTACCACACATACATTCCAGGACTGTAGAAAAAAAAGCACTCTGGGTTGTTTGCATTTCTTTAAACCAATCACAATCCTCTTGGGCGGCGCTAAGCTCCAGACACAGCGACGGTGGCTCTGCTAAATAGTCTCGGGAAGAAACTTTTGTGAAAGAAAACGCTACATATATTATTAAATGAAGTTAACTGTTCACACAATACAGTAACGTGAGCTATTTAAATTAGCTGGATACATGGTTAAACCTCATTTGCTTCTACTTCGTCCACAGCAATCCCACCAATCTGCCCCAAAACGTCCTAGTTAGAGAAGAAATGCCGTAAACATATTGTTTGTGAATCTTTACAATCATTCCCTGAAAGAACCAAGCAGGCCTGCCTCATTGCACGATCCAAATTTTCTTCAAAAGCTGCCATTTTCGGCGTGCAGCTTGCTAGCTCGAAGGTTGTTGTTGTTGTTTCCCGAAGCGAAGAGTGTTTGAGAACAGCAACACATGTCAGTCGGATGTCAGGCTGTATCCTGGAAATGTACTTCAGTTGATCCAGACTAGTATCTCGCTGAACTTAAAGGTGCCGTAGGTAGGATTGTGAAGGTCCAGGACCAAAAATCTTGAACATCGACAACTTCTCAGTCCCTCCCCCCTTTTCGCTCAAGCCCAAAACGGTCTCCCAAGCCTCTCCTCCCACAAGGGAGACTGAATGCGTGTGCATGAGGAGTGATTGACACGCATTTAGACACCCCCCCTGGCCCTGATTGGTGTATCTGAACAGGGAGCGGTGGATTTTTGCAAATCACCTTACAGGCTGTAGGTGGTGCTGGATTTATTTTTTAAATGACCTGCTTCATGTAGTTCTATTTTTATTTTTTATTTTTTTATTTGTTGTTTATTTGAATAGGGACAGATACAAAAAACATAGATTATTCCATAAAGAACAATATGATGCCTGTATCACAGTGTTTATAGCCTTGGCTAATTCGCAACACCTGTCCCTAGAAGGGCTTTTAACAGTTCAAATAATAAAGGAGTCAAATGTTTACAATAAATACAATAAAATGTCCAGAAACCAGTTAGCAGCAATAAAAATAAGTATAGTAAATAAACACATTCACTCGAACCCACACAGATGCACACCTCACTTACACACAGCTATACATTTCATATAGCATGATCACACTTCTGCTGCTGTATGTACCATACTTTTGATAGTTTTTTAAAGGTGGACATTTTAGTTAGAGTCTTTATGTTTGTAGGAAGCCAGTTCCATAGATTGGCTCCTTTCACAGAAAAAGCATTTTGGGCAAAAGATGTTTTACAAAATGGAACTTTACAGTCTCCACATACAGCAGCTCTTGTGGATCTGGAGGATTCCAGCCTGTTCACAAATTTACAAAGTGGCTCAGGTGCAAGTCCAGCCAAACATTTAAAAAACAACTTTATATATCTAAGATTAACAAAATTAACGAAGTTTAAGATTTTATATTTATTTAAAATGTAACAGTGATGGAATCGAATGGGCTTTTTATCTAAAATGTTTAGGGCACGGTTATAAAGCCTCTCAATAGGCTTTAGGGTAGTTTGGCTAGCCTGAGACCAATCAATGGTGCAGTACGACAGGTGGGACAGGATCATAGTATTCAGAAAGACATGAGCACATTCAAATGTCAAACTGCTCCTGATCAATCTGAAACTGTTCATACTGGCCTTCATTTTTCTTGAGATGTTTTTAATATGACTTTTAAAATTTAGCTGAGAATCTAAAATCACTCCTAAATATTTTTCTTCTTCTACCTGATCAATGAGTTCACCATTCATTTTAATGTTAAGATCATGTATTATCCGCTTTCTTGTTAGAAGAAAAACACATAGATTTAGTTTTTGTCAGATTAAGTGTTAAACATGATTTGTTTAGCCAATCATACACTTTCTCAAGACTTTTAGTCAATGTACTGCCGATAACAACAGGCCTTTTGCCGGACACATAAACCACAGTGTCATCGGCATACATCTGAATGCCAAGTTCGGGACATACTTCAGGCAGCTCGTTCACATACAAACTGAAGAGAACAGGCCCCAGTATGGTTCCCTGCGGGATTCCGGTCTTAATTTCACATGGGGCAGATTTTGCATGATCAATAACTTCTACTCGAACATAGGGTCAGTTTCAGCAAATATGACAGAAAGTTAGTTTTATAAGTCTTACCTACTGCACCTTTAAATATCCACCCAATCCTACAGTATAAGGATAATTACAAATTTGGTAATGATTTCCTTTATATGTGTATTCATAAGAATTGCTGTGGTGCACAAAATCAAACAATAACTCATCTGTGTTGCTGTAGGAACCAGAGCTGCAGGCGTGGTTCTTGGTGGAGATTTATCAGGTGGGTGCTGGAGCTTCCATTAACGAGACCACCCGTTTTGCCAACATCACCATGGCCGAGAGCGACGATCCACAAGGACTCATGTACTTTGCCGTGGGTCACAGACTGCCCATCGCCACCATGACGACCACGAGGCTCAGTCTCCAGGTCTACAGACGAGCAAGCACAGCTTCAGTCACGTCTGTACAATATCGCACACTGGTAAGTCACAAACACGCGTAGGAATTAAGCACAGGCATACATTATTAATGGCGAACATGCATTAATATATGCACATGCACACAATATGCACAAATGCAAGCAAACATGCACTTAGCAAATGTTTGAAATAGTTTTTGTAATTGGTTGAATTTATGCGTAAAACTGCTATTTGTCTTATTTATTTTAAGCACTTTTTGATCATTCAGCTTCGCCTTGGAGGTGTCATTCTGCGTAGTAGGAGATCTCATTTTCATTCAAGGCCAATGTGATTCCAACCAATCACTTGCCGAAATAAACGTTGTCATTGTAACACCTGAACAATGTTTATCTGTTTGTTTACCTGATTTACCCCGAGTTTCAGCAGACACAAATCTAATGGTATACTGATCTAATTTGTCTTTTTCCTAACACTTTAAATATTTAGGCCAGTTATAAAAACTTGATTATGTGATGTCATGCTCTGTGTACTACAACCAAGCACGGATATTGCGGCGTACTCTACAATGTTGGACTTTTGTCTCACTGTTTTTTTCAAGTATGATGAGGGGCTTTTTATTTGAACTTAGTCTCAACTGGGACACTTCTTCAGAAGAATTTTTATTGTAATGCAGAAATGCTATAAAGACATACACCAAAAGTGCCAAGTCTACATGATATAATCCTGATACATATGTCTTTTGAAATGGAGGGCAACTAAATGTAATAAATTCTAAATGCAACTAAATTGTTGGCTGTGTGGTTTAGTTGTGTTTGATTTAGAGCCCGCTTGAAACGCTATAATGATCATGTTTCATTGGCCAGTTACCGTGCCACATGCACACGTTAGTGCACGTCAGCGCACGGGTCCACTACGTGAAAAAACACCCTATGGAGCGTACCACGTGACGTGTGTCCATATTTCGATAGAGATAACAAAACGGAACCAACATACAGACATGTCCTTTTATTTATTTATTTTATACTGTACCACCAGTAGAACATGTCCTGTTCTGTAGACATGCTCCTTATTTATTTATTCATGTTGGACCAGTCCAACATGACAGTCAGTTGAAATAACCCTTATGTTGTAAGAAAATTAGTTTGTTATGAATCTATTTCGATGCGCTTTCCCATAACTTTTGTAATTTTACATGTTAAAAAAAATATCAAAATTAATATCGATATCGCAATATTCATAATCAATATCGCAATATCACATTTTGTCAATATCGTGCAACCCTAGTTTATATGGATATATTAATAATTGGTCATGGATTATTTGATGTTAATGATAACAAAGGCTTCCTCCTCTCCTCACCTCTTTGATCTGCGGGCATTGATGATTAAAGATATCTCGGCTACATGCAGTTCAGAGGCATAAAGTATTCACAGGCACTCACACTTTTTGATATTAGAGATCAAAGTAATAGTATCTAGTGCACTCAACAAAAATCAAAAACCTTGCTGAGACACACGACCAGGTCATGTGCTTTCATCTCTCAGAACTAGAGCATATTGGGAGACAAAAGGTTTTATTGCATAGTAAAAGCCCACTGCTCATTATGCTCTCACAACATCAACTTCACTCATCTAAATGTGCTATTAGAACGCAGACCATAATGCATCATGAAAAATATGCTTTTAATCGTCTAAAGTAGGCTGACGTCTGTTGACTTCATTGTTTCTACATTTTGTGGGTATATTATATGTGTTGATCTTGTAGGTTTGTTATGAAAAATAATTGAAAAACTTTATTTAATCAGGAAATCACATCGAGATCAAGATCTCATTGAAATATCAAAATGAAATATAATCAAATGAAAAAATGAAAACATTTTAAATATCAAGTCGAGTAGACGCAGGCATAAATGGAAAAATATGTATACAATTATTTCATACAAATAGGGTGCACTCAGTGCTGGTTAACATGACTCCATCCAACCCGAAACATTTCTGTTTTTCCTCCAGGAGCTCGCCAGAGAAGAGGTACTCGGCCCCTCTATAATCCGGCCTGCTAAAGCAGGCATGGACTTTCCTAAACAGGAGGGTAGTCTCACCTTCAATGTGGGCCAGCGTAACACATCATTGGACATTTACCTCACACCGGACCTCGCCTCATCCTTGCCCACACCAAAGCGCTTCCAGGTAGAGCTCTACAATGCTACAGGGGGAACCAGAGTGCACCCCCAGTTCGGGCTCGCTAATGTGACTCTGGTGTCAAATGCAGCAAGTGAAGCTGTGTGGCTCTTACTGGAACAGTTACATCAGCCCCTAGACTCAACTATATTAAACCAGGCGCTGCAAGGACTGATCAATAAGGTCTCTACACCGCTCTCACGCGAGCAGATGGCCGCCGTGCTCGAAGCCCTGGGGAAGGTAAGAGCAAAAGCATTTCCTGTAAACTAATACCTAAACCTTATTTTAAGTAGGGCTGCAAATAGTCTGGCATTGCCAGACCTTCCTCCACAGCGATGCTCTGTCTGCTCTTAGCGGTGCTAAGAGCAGACAGAGCCACGGTGCCTCTGCAAAATATCCTCAGGAAGGAACTTGTTTTGGTGGAACGTGTACATTCAAAAGTTGTTTTAGTCGTGCAACAGAAAACTCAGATTGGACAGATAGTCTAGCTAGCTGTCTCTCTTACCCTGCAGAGATCTGAGGAGCAGTTAACCATAGTCCTCAGAAATCCACCAGAGTTTAGAATTCCAACACAAAGAAAGAGCAGAGTTCATACGTTTTGAAAAAACCTGGAAAAGTTATGGAATTTGAAAAATGCAAATTCCAGGCCTGGAAAGGTTTTGGAAACATAAAAAGACCCAGAAAGTTTTGGAAAAGTCATGGAATTTTTTTTTTAACACAATAATATGTGATTAATAAATGTATTTCACGTCGTCCTAACCGAATCCCACTATGAACCACATACATTGTCATTCATTTTATTGTTAAACCTCTGAGGGTAAACAACTTTAACACAGATTTGTATTCTTATTGTATAATGTATATAGACTAGGCTGCAGCTAACTATTATTTTCATTGTGGTTTAATCTGTTGATTATTTTATCAATTAGTTGTTTGGTCTTTAAAATGTCAGAAAATGGTGAAAAGTGTCGATCAATGTTTCCCAGAGCACAAGATGACATCCTCAAATGTCTTGTTTTGTCCACAACTCAAAGATATTCAGTTTACTGTCACAGAGGAGAGAATAGTTCAATAGTTGACAACTAATGGAAAAATCAATTATGCTTTGCAGCTCTCATTTTAAGACATATGTCATTCAATCTCATTGAAGGTGGAGGAGCAGATAAAACAGTGTGATCATATGTAATACCTAAATGTTCTATCTTCTCCTTCACAACATCAATATCATGGTGTAAAACTAGATACAGTATCACTGATATTAAAGGAGCATTTGCCAAAGCTTCATTTTTTTTTTTATTTTCTAATAATACAAGTCATTTTCTCTAGCATATGATTATATTGTCCATTATGTTGGAAACACTTGCTCCTGCATGAGTCAGCACGGCGGTCCGTGTCAGACAGATAGACGGTACACTTAATGGAATAGCCCCATCACCTCCACTTCACCGCTGCGCTCTGACAGATCTGAGGACCAGATTGTCATCTGAAAAGGTCTCAGTTGTCACTCTAAATGAGCGCTGCTAACATGACGCTGCTCTGATGTTAGAGTCGACATATTGCACTTCCTCAGCCCCTAGACAAGCGGAGACACCACTGTAATTTCACATGAAGGAGTGTGCGGGGGATGGAAGAGAGAGCAGAGACAGCAGGGATGACACAGCATGAGGATATGTTGGAGCACAAAGATAGAGTAGGAGACAATGTAGGGAAGGTGGCATTAATTCGCTATAAAAGCTGCGTAACAAATCAAATCAAAGAAAGTGGCAGAGCCAAGGGGGGTAGTTTCCACAGTAAATCACAAGTACATTATAGCAGACGGATAGGCTTTCAGGCAAGAGCAAAGCAAACTGTTCAATATGTTGTTGCTAAATTTCTCCATCCATCTATCTCTCTCTGTATTTATCTCTGTTTCCTCCGAGCCAGGTGCTTGCAGAGGCAGAGAGGGCTCCTTTACACGAAAGTAGCCGCAATTTGACCTACGACCTGCTGTGTGCCTTGGCCAATCCCAGCAGAATCGACACCCGGGGCCTCATCCACCTTGCTGAGGTGGCCGAGCGATTTGCATTCTCCCTGCTCACGCAAAGCCAGTGTGAGATGTGAGTGTTCCATCTCAACAAGAGTGAAGAGTATAAGAGAGATATCCCTATTTTAAGATGTCGTGAACACTTACCTTACCATGCGTGCTACATCAATATACCAAGGATTGTCCTTTTTAAATGCCATTTGCAAGCATCATCTTGGTATTATAAATGTTTTTCTTTGTGTTGTTTCTCCAGAAGGGGTACCATCCTGGAAACATGTCCGTACATGACCATCTCTGCCTTCCAGTGGTACCCCACACAGATCAATGGACACAAATTCAGGGGCCGTAATGCGGACTTCTTCCAGCTGCCAGATACCCTACTGGCAGTACCAGCAGCCTCTACACCTAACTGTGGCAACCTCAGCCAGATTCAACTGACCGAGTTTAGAACTGAACACTGGTTTCTCACCAGTGATACAAACACTGCTCTCAATGGGAAGGTAAGGAAGCACTGAGATAGTTTGACTTTTTTTTTTTTTTTTTAAGATTATTTTTGGGCTTTTCCGCCTTTATTTTGACAGGACAGCTAGGTGAGAAAGGGGAGAGAGGGGGGGAAGACATGCAGGAAATCGTCACAGGTCGGATTCCAACCCTGGACCTCTGCGTCGAGGAATAAACTTCTCAGGATATGCGCGCCTGCTCTACCCACTGATCCAACCCGGCCACTTAATTTTTAAACCAAAATGTCTTTTTTGTTGTTTTTTGCACAGAATTGAACAGAGGGTAATAATAAAAGAGAAAAAGTTCAGTGATTTATGTTTCAAGGCTACTTCACCAAGTACACAGAATGATATTGTCCCACTAGTCCCACCCACCCAGCTTCCACTCACACTACATGTTCACACTCTCACACAGCTTAGAGTAGACAGACAAATGTTAACAAGCGCATAAAACGTCATATAAAAATAAATTTACAGGTTCATGGTGTACTATATTTGATATGTTCGTCTAGATCTAAGAAATAAGGGTAAAGATTGCCGACAAGCAAACATGGGGGGGTTCAAGGCTCAGTTAGTTTTAGTTTCTGCATTGACTTCATTTTTGTCTCAAATAGTGTAACTTAATTAAAAACAGCAGGTGGCAGTATTACTCCAGCATAAAGTAGCCATTTGTTTTTTTAGTTTGTTCCACAGCTGAGCCCTCTTCTCTTCTTCTGTTTGTATAGGTATTCTCAGCCAGCCTCCAGGACAGAAGGTCACGGCCCCTAGAAGATGGCAATGAGGTGGTGTATCGTATCCACACCCCTGGCCAACAAGTTAAGCCAGGCCGGTCTCTGTGCCTTCTCTGGAACCAGACCACTGCAAGGTAATCCACCAGAGACTCACCATGCGCAACCATTCTAAATGAACTTAAAACAGCAAGTTGATACTCAAAATGTTTCTATTTTTGATGACACAACCACGATTGCCTCTGCATTACCTGGTAATATAGTACTGTATATATAAACACATACATACATACATACATACATACATACATACATACATACATACATACACATATACACACATACATACATATATACATATAATAATAAGTTTTATTTATTTATATAGCACCTTTTATCACAAAGTGCTTCACATTAAAGGGTAGCTACCGTTATTTTTTTCCTATGTTTTTGTGTCTAAGTGACCGATGGGAACAACAATCTTTGACATTGGTCCAGTATTAAGCGAGATCGCTGCAGTTAGCAGCAGGGAAACAAGATACAATGTAAGTTAATAGAGCAATTCTCCAGCTTGTATTTATGTTCACAAAAGTGCTCTTTTTGCCACTGACAGGCTCAGATTAATATTCTAAGTGTCTGACAACATTATGGAAAGGATCCCTTCAGAGACAGACCTTTAAAACCACTTTTAGAGCTTTTTGTTTAACCAAAAACAGCTCTAAAGTCGCTAGCGCTAAACCCACCAGACTCCATTTAAAAAAGCAATACTTTTAGTGTGTATACAGCCAACATATTTTCACATGTAAATCGGTAAACTGTGTGTTTATTTCAATCAAAGCTACAGTTGTGATGGTTGGTAAAGTAGAAAGTTTACCAGTTTTCATAGTTTTATTTTATTTCTGTCGACTTTGAATGAAGTGTATTTTACGATGCTAAAATGACTGTTTATTTACATGGAGTCTGGTGGGTTCAGCGAACGCAATTTCGTGGATGTTTTTATGTTTAAAAAATGGACCTTACTCTTTAACAGAAAGGTCGACCTCCTCAGAAATCCTTTCCATAATGTTGTCAGACACTTAGAATATTAATCTGAGTCTGTCAGTGGCAAATGAGCACTTTTGTGACGGTAAATACAAGCTGGACAATTGCCCTATTAAAGCTTTAGTGCGTAACTTTTTGATATTATTGAACGTCCGTTACATTCAAGCCATTGCCAAAGGAGTTGCTACAAAGCTAATTAAGACTATCAGCATCACACAACTCTCTCTGTATTTCTCAGCAGCACAGGGCTCACAAGATTAAAATCGCAGCAGATAAATAAGAGCAGAGACAGATACAGACAGAAAGAAAGAATAGACTGAAAAATAGAAAGATTCTGATATAAAATAATAATAGAAATAGTCACGCTTATAATTTCAAGTCTTATGCACACAGCCACGCCAATATACAGTATGTTTATACGTACACATTAACAATACTAATAACAGTGCCTGAAGTATTGTTAACATTTAAATGAATAAGTAATAATCCAACAGGTAGCAGGTTAGTTGACAAAGATTTGTACCCAGGACATCACAACACCGTTAAAATGTATAATCTGTGGCCGGGTTAGCTCAGTTGGTAGAGCAGGCGCACATATATAGAGGTTTACTCCTTGACGCAGGAATGTCATTCCCCCTCTCTCTCCCCTTTCATGTCTTATCTGTCCTGTGCAAATAAAGGCCTAAAAATGCCCAAAAAATAATCTTAAAAAGAAAAGTATAATCTGAAGCTGTGACCCCGTGCTCACCTCTGTCAAAATTCCAAGTACAGCCTCTCAGTAAGGTTTATCTGTGGCCAAAGGGGAAGTCACATCATTGTGTTCAATATCTGCACTTTCAGTCTGCTACACGCTGAATCCTCCCACTTGGTTTGTTGAGGACATTCTTGGGGCGTGGAATGAGACTTGGCTGGAACACTCTGTTTCAAGTTATGAATTGGCAGGTTTGGTTTGGCTGGAACCACCACTTGGATGATGTATCCCAAAAAAATAAACAGATGAGAGAACTGATATAGAAAAGGGGGAGAGAGAGAGACGCAAAGTCACTGACAGGGAAAGGTCAATGTTGCAGTATGACGTTCATGCTGTGAAGAGGAGGTCAAAATTAGAAATGTTAGAGAGGAATCTTTTCTCTTTTAAAAAACTGCTCACTCAATTCCTGTCTATTAGTTGTGCAACGAATCCAGCAAAAACATAATAAGAACGTTCTGGTTTGTAACACCATCTTTAGAGGGTAAAGGCGACTCTAGATAACACTCAAAGAAGCCAAAACACCAGAAAGCGAATTGTGTCTGAGTCTTAACTTTCTTTCTCTTCCTGCATCCTGTCCTCTCTCCTCTAGCTGGTCATCAGATGGTCGATACTGCAGGGTTGTGAAAGAGAGTGGGAACTATGTGGAATGTGCCTGCTCCCACTTGTCCATCTACACGGCCTACTCAGAGTTTGCAACTTCTGCATCCTACAATGAAGCCTTCTATGCCTCTGGATTTATCTGCATCTCAGGTACAAAACCTGAGATGTCTTCCCTTTTTTCATATTGTTTTCCGGTGTTTTCCTCTGTGTGCCAACTGCCTACTTCACTCTCTCTTCGGCTTTCTCTCTGGTGCATTCCTTCCATATTCCTCCCACATTGTATATATTTAAATAGCCACTGTTAATTTAACATTAATGTTGCTTCCATGTCTTCCACTTCTCCCTCCTCAGGCTTTGCATTGGCCGTTATCTCCCACGTGCTGTGCTCCCGTTTCCCTATGTTTGCTGCCAAACTGCTTACTCACATGATGGTGAGCTGTCTTGGAACCCAGGTAATACAGTTCTGCTCAGATTTTATTTCCATGTAGTGCTGCAGTGCTTTACTATAAAGGCCGCAATGAGCACTAACACCCACAATTCACAGCTTATGAAGGCTGAGACCTTCATACTTGCACACCATCTGCATTAGTTTCCTTGGCATTTTCATCTAATCGTATCTGCAGATTCTCTATATGGCCTTAAATGTTGATGGATAGGAAACCTTTGGAAATTGTTATAGAGGCATCCGTCTCTCTCTATACTGTATGGACCAGTAGCTCACACACATTAACATGGCTTTAATGTGTGTAGTGCAACACACGCCTTCACTTTCATACTGACACACACATAAAACACACACACACACACACACACACACATGAACCGGTTTATGTTAAAATATTTCAAACCTTTACTAAGTGCACACACACACACACACACACACACACACACACACACACACACTGCATGCTACCAACCCTTCTTACTAGCCACTACACAGGTCACAGGTGTTATCTTGGAAATGTGCATAGACGTGAACACACATCATCGAATGTGTTTGTTTGCGTAGTTTTGCGGGCCGACGCGTCCTGACAACGCAACAATGCCCCACGCACTTTCGCCCATAAAAAACGCAAGCTGTCACATGAGCAATGAGCGAGATAGATATGTGGCTGCAGGTTTGTCTCTCAGCTGGTCACCATGTATGTGTGTGTGTATGGGTGCATGTGTGCGTGCGTGAGCGAGTGCGGGACTGGTAATTTTCCACTGGTCCCCCGTCTCTTTGGTTGACAAACACGAGCCCCTACTAAAGCAGTCGTTGGGGGTTAACCACCTTGGGCTCAACCTGTTTATGACCCAGGCAGAGCCCCTGGACCTAAAAGGGTTTGGGATGGAAAATTCCATCCTGTTCTGTTTCTTTGTTCTGTACTGTACTGCATGTTAAGGCCTCCTTTCTTAAATGTGCATGTATCTGAGATTATGCTATAGTTTATAACATACATGTGTGTGTTTTTTGGCCTTCTAGTCAAGGCTAGTCAGTGAAGGTTAAATTTGAGACAGTCAAACTGGAGGTCTAACTGAATGTGCACTCTGGTATTAAGATGTTCCCTCTAAGTGGTCGTCTGTTACTGCTGGGAATATTTTGGAGGTAATGATGGGCTCACGGTGCAGGATGAGCTGAATTAAAATAGACCAATTGACGTCATTGTCTTCATTTAGGCATTCACTTTGTCCTAGATCTGAGACGGCTTGCTAGAAATAGAAAAACACATAACATATTTTTTTATGTAAATGCATGGGGAGCTGATGAATCAAGAAGACTGACTGTGCGATACTGACTGCCCCACTCTTCATTGTGTAAAACATGCATGCACAAAGTGATGTGTGCAGTGGGCTTAATTCTAAAACGTGATAAGTATAAGTTGGCATTACGATTCAATGTGTTCGTTCCATCTGGAAATCACCTGCCTTGCACTATGAAAATGTTGTCCCACATCTGTTTAATAGTGAGTAGCTATATTTGAAAAATGATCATGAAGATGGTCCAATAACATTTAGAAAACAGGAAGTTGTGGGTCAAACATTTTAGTTTAGATCTGACTGGTTATATCTGATGAAGGAGGCTTTTCTTCTTCCATTTGGTTTTCCCCAGTAGTAAAGTACACACAAAAACTATGTAATGTTGTCACACCAAAACTTATATACTGGAGTCAAATTGAAGCTAAACTGAGATGATGGCTTTAGAGGCTAAAGGATATTCCGCCTCTTCTCAGGAAATAAATCCTACCATATAAATGAATAATGAAAGCAAACAAAATGAATGTTGCCCTTGGGATACATACCGACTTTTCATTTTCACTTAATTTCAACATTTGTAAAAAGCATCACTGTACAGATCCATTTACATGTTTTTTGTGTCTTTTAGATGCATCTGGAGTTTGCAGTTTGACATCTCCATTTAAGATTGAGTCTTTAAGCATGTATTTGCTTCGGAGGGTCATTCTGTCTAACCACAGAACCAAAGAACCGTTGGTGAACTGTTTAAAGACAGTCTGAAACAGTTGTACAATCCTTGGTTGTAGTTAAACTTGTTTATCTTTTTGTCTTTTTTAATTTGAGATGCATCCCAGCTTTATATTTACAGTACAGACAACGGTAGGCATTAGGAATTGATTAGAGTTAAATTTCTGTATTAAGAAGGCCAAAGATCTTGCATCTTTTATAAAGGAGATGTAATTAGTGTCAGAAATGTCTCCCGAACTTGTGGGTTCTCGGCGTTGCTCGTGCCGCACCATCAATTTGAACTGTCAGGTCCAGTTCCAACCACCTCTGAAAGAGAGGGCCCTCCATCTGTGGTGGCTGGGCTGTCATTAGTCACGGACGCTGCCCTCTGTGGGGAGAAAATTAAAGCTGCCGGTTTTAATGTATTTATTCTCTCTGCAACAGCTGCAGTCAGCTAGAAAGAACTAGAGTAATACCCCACCTCTCTGTTAGAGTCTGAGAGCAGGTTGAGGGCACCGTGAAGATGGAGACTTGTGGTCTATGTAGTTTTTGATTGTCTTACTGTCTCAGTATTCTGACTGCCGCCAATGGTAGTGCATTTAGCTGTTAAACGCCTAACAAGGGAAGAGTCAGCTTGCGAGACAGAGACATTTCCTTCTCTTGTCAAATAATAAATTACCAAACAATAAGCTACATGAACAATAGCTCTATTGTCCTAAGACCACCAAATAAAAAGGCCACAATAGTGAGAGGGACATGCTCCATCTCATCCACAGTGTTCCCAGGCAACTATGGGCAGTATAATCACATATTGAAAATGTATTTATTATGGACTGATTGCCATGTCAGTTGGTAGGGCCACCTCAAACACAGCAAGTTAATCACAACTGCTTCCCTAACTATTGTTGTCAATGTGACGTGACTTTTTTCAGCTCCGTTAAAGTAGAAAATGTACATCAAATGTCTTCAAACAGCTCATGCAGCATATTGCCAGTGTGTTGTAGCAACTGTGTGGCCAAAAGTCTGAGGATCGATGAAGTACTGTAACTCAGACTGCACAGTTTTAGATATATTCTGTAGGTTTACATAGTTTTAGAAACTATGAATTAATAGCTTTAAATGGATCCAACAATGTTTCAGATATACTGCACAGTATAGAAGCAGGTTGTTGAAGGTGTCGGACAGTCAAACTGATCAGGTTTTGGTATCAAGACACTCACGGGGTGACAGAGAACGCAAACTGACAATGATGTAGACGTCAGACCTCCTACAGAGAAATAATAATGATTGTCCCATCCACCACCTAAACAGAGTCCACTCACGAACGATTGTGTGTGTGTGTGTGTGTGTGTGTGTGTGTGTGTGTGTGTGTGTGTGTGTGTGTGTGTGTGTGTGTGTGTGTGCGTGTGCGTGTGCGTGTGCGTGTCACATCAGAGGTTGTGTGGACCGTTTGTCCTCCCCTCTGCAAGACAACTGAAGATTGTCTGTGTAGAGTGGAAATTTACCCAGTTCATATGTACTATGTAAGTGAGCCTCACCTGGTCGTATGTGTGCGTGTTTGTTAATGTGCATGGGATTTTAAGAATGTAAGTAGAGGCTATTTGTGTGCAAATGTACCTGCAAGTTTTCGTAGGTTATTACTTATTTCCATCCACATAAGCTGCATTCAACAGATATTTTACAAATATAACTGAGAATTGTATATTCTTTCTAAGTATGGGACAATTTTTCTTATGTTCCTAGAACACATTGCACAGCGTTGCGCCCCAAATGTTTTTAATTACCTTGCCGTCATCAGGGTGAAGAAACTCAGAAACTGAAGTTTATTGTGAACGGAGATAATTCAATTTCAATTCAATTTTATTTATAGTATCAAATCATAACAAGAGTTATCTCAAGACCCTTTACAGATAGAGTAGGTCTAGACCACACTCTATAATTTATAAAGTCCCAACAATTCTAGTGATTCCAGTAATTCCCCCAAGAGCAAGCATAGTGTGACAGTGGCGAGGAAAAACTCCCCATTAGGAAGAAACCTCGGCAGATACCCAGGCTCTTGGTAGCCGGTGTCTGACGGTGCCAGTTGGGGATGTGATGAACAGTGACAATAATAGTCACAATAAAGATAATGTAACAGTGACTAAAAATGGTAGTCGTAGTAGTTCATGTCATAGCAGGGCACTGCAGGGCGTTACAGTATGTAGCGTGGCACAGCAGAGCATAGCTGGATGTAGCAGGACGCAGCAGGGTTCAGCAGGACGCAGCAGGACACTGCAGGGCACCGCAGAGCGTAGCAGGGTGTGGTGAAGCAGGACCACGGCGACATCTGCAACCAAGATCTTGGTGCCATCCTAATCCAAGGAAATATGCTGGGGAAAAAAACATAAGGACTCCGGGGAGTAAACTCCCCAGAGCTAGGTTAGTAACAAGCATTTCTGGATCTCCTCACTCCCCAACTATACGCTTTATCAAAGAGGAGGGTTTTCAGTTTATTCTTAAATGTGGTGACAGTGTCTGCCCCCCGAAACCCAGACTGGGAGCTGGTTCCACAGGAGAGGAGCCTGGTAGCTGAAGGCTCTGGCTCCCATCCTACTTTTAGAGACTCTAGGAACCACAAGTAGCTCTGAATTCTGGGAGCATAGTGCTCTAGTGGGACAGTAAGGTACTAAGAGCTCTTCTAGATATGATGGTGCTAGACCATTTAGAGCTTTGTAGGATAAGATAAGCACACAGAATCTGAGCTTTTCACTACATGTACTTTTTTAGTCTGCATTCATTTTAACAAAACATAAATCAATGACAATAGAGACACCGAGGTCACAAAATTGACGTTTTTGTTACTTTTACAACAAAACAGTGAAGATTCGGCAGCACAGAATTCAATGAGCTCGATGTTGACTTGTGTCCACCTTCAACATCAACCCACTTCAGTCAAATCTTAAGTGATCCTAGACGCATCTCTAAGCTGCCATTTTCTCAAGATTTTAGAAAGATCGGTCTTGACTCAAATGATTTCTTTCATTAACAACAATTACATTTTTGACAAATTTCAGTCTGATCATGTTTCTATCAAACAGGTATTTCTCTATTATGCTTGGAGATTCTTCCTCCTCTTATGCTTCTTTCTTTTGTGGGGTCCCCCAGAGTTCTATTCTGGGTTCCCTCTTATTTACTACATGCTACCCCTGGGACAAGTCAAGCCTTATATTATAATAACATCGATTTTTTTTTTTGTTACACGGATGATACTCAATGTTTTGTCCCGATAAAGTCTGGTACCACCAATCTATCCTTTTTTATATAATATATGATCCTGTATTATGTCCTGCTCACTGAAATCAAGAATTGGATGTCCAAAAATGTCCTGTAGTTAAATGACCCCAAATCCGAAATTATTATAATAACCCCTTTTGGCGCCAGCACTAGCAGCTTTAACAATCTCTCATCTAGTCTGGGTGCTTTATTTAATAATGTTAAAAAAAGAGGTGTGTAACCTTGGTGTGCTTTTTTAAAAAGAGTTGTCTTTTGATACTCAGGGGACTAAAGGCCCGGACACACAGAGCCGATAATCGTCTGGCGAGGTCAGTGACTCAAGTCTGTTCGGTGTGTTCCGTGCCGTTGTCTGTCCGAGGGGCCGTCGTCCTTCATTTTGGCCGATTTGACATGTATAATCGGCGGGGCGGGCACTGCCGGCAGTCAGACTCATATGACCCATCTGATTGGTAGAGTGCTAACCCGGAAACGGGGAGCAGAATGAGCGTGACTAGAGTCTCTCAAAATCTGACGAAAATCTTTTAAACTGACCTTTGTTGATCTGAAATGAAGACAGATTCAGCAACTGCATGGCCTATTTCTCGCTTAAAATGTTTTCAGAAACACGTTTCTGTGAACTATTTTAGTACAATATGAGATAGTATTCTGAACAAGCCTCCATGACAGTCTGTCTTTGAATTTCCGGAAAAACAAGACCCACGTGGCGCGTTCGTCCAATCAGCTGCCGGTTTTTATTTTTGGGCGACAATATAGATTAGTGCCGCCTGCTGTTATGGAGACGTATTACGTCTCGTCGCTTCGGTGTGTTCTGAGGTACTTTTTTTGACCAACTCGGGGAGACTGATCAGTCCAACTGCCTTTTCTGCCGACGGTTGACCGTCTGGTTGGTGTGTAAGCAGCTTTAAGTGGTGCAGTCCTGCTTTGTCCAACTGAGACATTAAAACAAGATTAAGTCATTCCTTTCATCTGCACATCTAGAAAAGGTCATCCAGGCTTTTATCTCCTCCACACTTGACTACTGTAACATACTTTACTCTGGTATCAGCAGGCGAAACATCCAAAGACTGCAACAGATACAAAATGCTATTGTTACTGCTACTGAGAATTTTAACACGTACTAAGAGAAGCAACCACAACACATTCTTGCTGCCCTTCACTCAGATGCATGAGTGCTTAAACACACATATCCAGGTGCTGATGTGGGAAAGGAAACTCTAATCTCTGTCTCTTTTGCAAACAAAACAATTTAATTTCTCATCCATTGTGGATAAACAGCCCTCCACATCCCAGACAGCCATTCCCACACACTCAGTGAAGTGTTTACCACAGTCGTCCCAGCGCTTTATTCCAGTATCTGGGAGGTGTTTAGGTGACTCTTAGCTCTGGTTATAAGGGATTTCCTGTTACCTCTGGGACTGGATCCAGTATTCAGAAGTATGTCCCTCAATCCAATGAAAAAAGACGCATGCATGCATGCATGCACGCACGCCAAACGCACACACACACACACACACACACACACACACACACACACACACACACACACACACACACACACACACACACACACACACACAAACACTAACTTCCTCCCCCCCCTATCCACCACCCACCAGCCTCACTTCCAGTCTCTGAGCAGAAAAAAGAAGCTGCGTGATTGCTGCAGGATTCCTGCACAGTTCCTGTCTGTCGTCAGCGTGTCTGTGTGTGGGAGGGATTTATGTTTCAGATGAGTGTGCATGCAGTTTCTCAGCTTTCCAGGAAAGGGGATGTATGAATTCCGTAATCCATCCGTAATTACTGTGTCCTTGGCTGTAGAACACAAGATCAACACAAATCTTTGCAAATGAAGTAAGGAAGTTTATCTGTTCCTATCACGACCATTCAATCATGAAAGCAATAAACAGAGAGAGTTTTTTGTGTGCCCGTGTGTGTTCACTTCTCTAGTTGACGTCAGAGAATATGCCTTATCGCATTCTGTGCTTATTCCCACAAGTGTTTGGAATCAAAAAAAGAAAGCAAAACAAGGATAAGAATGAAAAGAAAACATACATAGTATTTGCTTATTCCTTCTCCCGTCCACTCTCCGACAATAGATTTGTCCGGTATAGTTTACTTAGATACAGATGGAGTTCATTTTTACTTGCAGTTAAACAGCAAGATGGCATGTCCTTGATAAAATTTGAATGCATTTCTAAGCTCTTTATTGTCTCTCAGCCCGAGCTAATGGCAGGTAAGTGATGGAAGGGTATAAAGTATCAGCAGTCAGGGCCTGTGTTACTGTGTGTGTGTGTGTGTGTGTGTGTGTGTGTGTGTGTGTGTGTGTGTGTGTGT
>CM042314.1:5232405-5397405 GCA_023566125.1 Zingel zingel | reverse complement strand
ACTCAATTCAACTGTGTTTTATTGTCATTTCAACCATATAGCTAAACAACGTTTCACCGTGGCTCTAGTGGTTACACAATTCAAATATATAAAAACGACATACGAAACACATTATATGCTCCGTAAAGTTCAGCTAACACATACTAGCATTAGCGCATGGTAGGCTGTAAAACACATTGGAGACGAGACAGCAGGTCTCATATTTCAGACAATGCAAAGTTATACATTGTTTGTCGGGCTATTTTGTTATTAAATTCACTTCTGAGATTTTTTTAAGCGAGAAATCAACTATATAAAGCTCAAATATGGGCCGTTTTACGAAAATGTATGGCTAATTGCAAATTTGGTAAGACGTGTCAGACTTTAGGAGCTCCAGACAGTCGGACTTTAGGAGCTCCAGACAGTCGGACTTTAGGAGCTCCAGACAGTCGGACTCTGCGGAGCTCCGGAGCTGCAAGCTAGGCTACACTTTCGGCATAACTCGTAAATCGTATATTTACAGTTTGAATTTCGTCACGCCACTTACATGACATATACCCCAATGTCTTATAAAGCTAACAATGGTGTTCGATTTCAATGTAATGACTTTTTGTGAACATTAGGGGTTTCATTAGCTGCAACTGTCCCTCCAATCCTATGTGTACAGATAGTAGCCAGTTAGCTAGCTTCATTTTTGGCATAACTTTCGTATATTTACAGTTTGAATTTCATCACGCCACTTACATGACATATACCCCAAGGTCTTATAAAGCTAACAATGGTGTTCGATTTCAATTTAATGACTTTTTGTGAGCAGTTGGGGTTTCGTTAGCTGCAACTGTCCCTCCAATGGACACACATGATATGCTCCGTAAAGTTCAGCTAACACATAGCAAGCTACTAGCATTAGCGCTTGGTAGACTGTATCACCGAGTATACAAATTTGCGTGTAATGTAGAATGTAACTGTTAAATACCGACCAAACTCCACCAGCAGTTAGCAGTTAGTTGGATACAAGCACCCCCATTTCTGCACCAGGCAGTCCGTGTTAACACCGCTCACCTCCACTAGCTAGTCTTACCCGGTGACAGAGCTAGTAGAGTAGCTAGACCGGTAGCTGGATAGTCCGTAGCTGGATAGTCCGATACAGCAATTGTTTCCACAACAACAAAACACAACAGTCTCTGAACTCGCGTTTGGAGTTTCATTGAAGTTGGATGTAGTCCAGTTTGTTGTCTAATGAGTGGACACTTGCAAGCAGGATTGATGGAACAGGTGGCCGACTAGCGTTCAACGTCCCCCGCTGATGATGTCCCTTCACCGGCCAGAGGCGTCGATCAGCACCGCTGGTCTCCATAGCAGGCGGGCGAAGCTGTGTCGAGTATTCCATCTGTAATAAAGTGTCCTGCATATTCTCCGATCTGTACCAATGTATCCCGGTAGTAGTTTGAATGCATATAATTGTTGTTCTAAAATTTCCTTCGGGATGAATACATCTATCTATCTATCTAAAGTTTTGATGCTGAGAAGCCACTAAGCTAAGCAAGGATTCAAGATGGCTGACAGTCTTTTTGGTTTGTGAAATTTCGGAGAATGCCGGAGTCCAACCCCCTATGGGCTATGCGGAAGTAGCTCTTAGTACTGGCTGTAGTCCTTTGCCTCTGGGCAAAAATCTTCCGATGACGCAAAAATCGTCATTTTACGTCATCGGAAGACTTTTTTGCAGACCCACAATACAGAGATCTCCCCTCTCAGGAGGACATGAGACCAGAGATCTCCCCTCTCAGGGGGACATGAGACCAGAGATCTCCCCTCTCGGGGACATGAGGGAGGCAAGCACAGTCATTCAAAAATACTACAGTGTTTCTACTGATACAAAGCTTAATGCTAAATCGGTGAAGTATCCCTTTAAGTAATTGTTGGTTTACTCAGGGCTCTACTTTCTAAACTCTCCACGCAACAGCAGGCACCTTTAACCTAATTCTGTGGGGTGACTCAGTTTGTCATCAAGGACTTTATCAACCAGGCTGCTGATGTTGTAAATGATAAACAAAGTTGGAGCCTACAGTTGTCAAAGTCCCCAGTATGCTGCTCTATTTTTGGAGTTAGCAGCTTGTTTTGGCAGAACTTTGTGTGTGTGTGTGTGTGTGTGTGTGTGTGTGTGTGTGTGTGTGTGTGTGTGTGTGTGTGTGTGTGTGTGTGTGTGTGTGTGTGTGTGTGTGTGTGTGTGTGTGTGTGTGTGTGTGTGTGTGTCGAGTGGAGTGAACCTTGGAGGGTTAGAGAAGTTTACCCAAAACTGTGTTAGGTCACTGATGCCATTCTAGCTTGATGTTTGCACTGGTTTGGGTTGGATGTGTCCTATAGTTGTAACATAGGTCACAGCATATTCACATTGATGCTGTCTCTTTTTACCTATATTGTACAGTTCATATTTATATTGACAAAAAGTAATTATATGTGAAGATTCTGTTGAAAGCCTTTAAAGCCATTTGAGGTTTTCTCATGCCTTTTAAACTGCAACATTAGAGAGAGTGAGGGGATTTAAGCAAGCTCTGTGATGCCAACTTAATGGCCTGAAATAGAAAAGGAGTCGCCTAACTTCCTCACAGAATCAGGAAATGTTGAATGGAGGAAGGAAATAGCAAATGGTAATCAAATGTAACTATCTATTATAAGGCCTTTTGTTCGTGGCTTATCGGCAAATTGCAATCAGTCTGTGTTGTCGGTTTGTTTAATCCTGGAATCTCTCATCCTGAAGATCATTTAGTAATTGAGTTTAAGATGATGACAACAGCAGGTGCGCGGCTGATTGCCAGAGCATTAGCTCGGAGACAAAATGTATCTTAGCGACAAAAACATTAAACACAA
This sequence comes from Zingel zingel, assembly GCA_023566125.1. Classification (NCBI taxonomy): domain Eukaryota; kingdom Metazoa; phylum Chordata; class Actinopteri; order Perciformes; family Percidae; genus Zingel; species Zingel zingel. The sequence goes on along the minus strand of CM042314.1, from coordinate 5,394,558 downwards.
GGCAAACATACACAGATAAACACATCCATACCCAAATCTCATATGAATGTGCTCACATATATATGCATACACACATATGTTGTCATCAATATTGTCAAGAAACAGACAACACAATGTCGTAGTCATGAAACATGCATATGCATCGCACTAATCAATGCACAAAAATACATAAGCATTCGCAGATGGCCGTATGTGCACCTACCCTTTTAACCAACTCAACCGTATACACACACACACACACAGCGCTCTATGCCATTTTGATCTGTAGGGGTCACTGCAGCTCCACAGCTAGAGCCAAGTTCAACAGCACATGTGGATGAAGTGCCTTATCAATGACTCCCCTGGGCTCTTCTCCTTTTTATGACTAGACCTTTTTTGAAGAAGAAATTGCTGCACTGATATCTGGAAGGAAACCGTTTGAGTCAAATCTCCCTGCTCTTATTTCTTTGAATGAGTTCAACTGGAAAGCCATTTAAGCTGTAAACACCGTTCCCCCTCAGTATATAGAACTTGAACGGATGGGCAAGAAGTTCTGAGTGCAGATTTAATCTAAGTAGCTTGATACAAAATTGCAAAACAGTTTGCAGTAAATTACAACTGTAGAGATGTCTTCCAAGCATTGTGCTAATTTAATGTTTGGTCTAGGGTTTGGTAGTTGATGCCTACTGAGACATAATCCTGTACAGTGCATGATAGTACAGCTGTGGCTCTGATTAAGTCTAAATTACACAGTGCGGTACCAAAGCACAGCTTGTCGTGGGTTTTTGTGCAGGAGCGGAATGAATGGGAGCTTACAGTATTTAACATCAGACTCTTCATAAATTGATTAGCTTCACGGCTACCCATTGACAAACACTGAGAGATGCTGCAGACCAGCCAATTTGCACGGAAGGGATCTCTCATGGATCGATGGCCTGTTGGACAGCAGTGGATGAGGATGATTTAATGGGTCTGTGTTCCGATCAATATGATTAGACTTGCCCTCGTCCTTCTGGCAATCTGGAAGTAATGCAACAGGTGTGTGCTTTATTTCAAACACAAGTAGGTTAAGTCTCGCCTGTGATGTAACTCGCATGGCACTGTCATAATCATATCAGCATACTTGTGCATATGTTAGAAAGACACGTTACATATAGTGGGTGGGGGGGGGGAGGGTGGGAGGGGGTGGAATATTTTTCACTAGAATTATCCTTAAGTAACACACTGAATGGGCATTTGGTCATTGTTTTCATACGCTTTCTGTAATAACACATCTAAAAGCAAACTTCTATCAAAAGGCAGTGGTCTAATTTGTGCCAGTTTAGGGGTCCTTCATATTAATGTTTAATACTAATGTTGTATATATTAAGTTTGTTTATGTACGGACTAGACCTGCACGATATTGGGAAAAAAAACTGACTGCGATATATATTGCGATATGAAAAAAGATTACTAAATAGCTGTATTTGGAAATAATACATCATTCTCGACGACTGGGGTGATTATGTATGGGAGTGCATCTAAATAGAAAATATTCAACCATTCTTTGTTTACCTTTAATACTTTACAAACACCAAAGCAAGAAAGCACTGTACTACTCTTCTGAAGTGATTTTGGAGAGGGAAATTAGATGGTTAAATACACTGATTGACTGACATGACACCATTGTATTTCAAATAATATTATCAATCCAGGCTAAAGTGAATGATTGTGCATGCATGTCGCTTCCTCTAAATTTCAGGTTGTGGCCGACTAGCCTTGGTTGTTTGATAAATTGTTCACCATTGATTGTGATTGGTGGTTGGCTGTGCATGCAGAGCCTGCATATCACACACTAGTAACAAACTGTGTAGCCAAGAACACTTAAATCAGTGTAAATTACATTATATCAGACACAGACTTCTGTTGTAGATTAGTGGTACGATTCCAGCGTCGCGGCTCCGAACCGTAACGTTAGTTGGGACTTCTTCTTTAGGCTAACTATATTAGCTTTAGCCTGGCTGGTAGCAGCTTTCTGCAGTGAAAAATGGCCGGGAGACATCGTGATAACGTTGCATTAATCAGGTGATTACTGACTACTGTAGCTTCACTACCCATGGAAAAGCATGTGCATCACTGTCAGCGGCAGCTGCCACTTACGGTACTTTTTTACACACGGGCGAGCCTCACTTCCCATAAAGGGGGGAAGAAGGGTCGGCTGGTAACAATCATGTAAAAGGAGAATGGTGAAAGTTTACTTTTCTATCAAGCAGCAAAAAAGTTTTAGCGTCAACATCGCAACGTCCTGCAGTGTAACTATTGCTCATACGCACATCGCGATGTAGACGATGAAACAAAATATTGTGCAGCCCTAGTACGCACTAGTCTTGCATTGCCAGACCTTCCTCCACAGCGCTGCGAATGAGGGTCTGGCTCCAGGTAGCCCCCAAGGACCACATGAGTAGCCCTCAGGCCTGTTCTAAAAATGAAAATTGAATATTGATATTATCTGTTTTCCACCTTGTTAAGTCATTGTTGATCATTATTGTGAGAAATCATTAACGTGATCAGTGTCTTCACATAGATGACTATCATTAATCATTAATAATCATATATAACTAAAGGCAAACTGAGCAAATTTGTTATTTCAGAAGAGTGTATCAAACTGGTAGCCCTTCGTATGACTCAGTACCCAGCTCTCAGTTTCAAAAAGGTTGGTGACCCCTGATATAGAGTAACAGTAACCAAGTTCAGAAGTTAAAAGTCTGTGTAAGGGTCAAGCAGACTTTGGATTCCATGAGGTTCAAAGCTGCCGTCGAAGATAACAGAAATATTTGCTTACACTCACACCTGCTGATTCTTCACGGAAAAGATAAAAAACGAGCCTCTGAAATATGGCTGAAGAGCTCATATAAATCAACTTTTACATTATTTTGAATGACTGGATTTACCCTGCAGAGATCTGAGGAGCAGTTAACCATAGTCCCCTTTAAAATTCCAACACAGAGTAAGCGGAAGGTAACGGACATCCGGCCAAAAAGTAGGACATCCGGTGGAATTTCTGACTGAAAACGGAGCAATCCCGGAAGTGGAACATCGTGGATATAGTCTATGGACTTGGTGACTTGGACTCCAGTCGACTCGAGTCACTGTTTTGATGACTTGACAAAAAATAAATGACTTGAGACTTGACATGGACTTATAAGTGAATGACACACAAGTGACTAGCATGAAGTGTAATGTTTGTTTAATGGTCAAACCATTGCAATAGACCATAGAAGTCTATTTGTAGATTGGTGCACACCCATGTCATGTATGCACTAAAGCACATACGCCCACACAGATGTCTGTGATGGAGCAAAGTAGACCCATTGAGTGTGTGTGTTTAGGGAGCTGACCTTGTGCAGCTGGCTACTGTGTTTTTATAGCTGTGTGTGTGTGCACAATAATCCATGTGCGTGCGTGTCGTGCCTCGAGTCGGGACCCAAAATTTCTCTGTCTGGTCTCCAGACTGGTTTACACACCAGATGTTGAGGAAGGAAATTCAAGAGGCTCCTTGAAAGCAGCCCTGTTGTGATCGAAAGCAGCTGCAGCTTTCCAGCAGCAGACCCTTTTTGACTGAAGTGTGAATGGGTGCAAAGAAAGGAGGCCTGCTGGAATGCAGCTAAATGTGCTTCATGTGGGTGGTAGTGCTGAGATCGTCTGCATCGGCAGCATGAGCTTTGGTCTCGGTATGAGCATGAACATTTGTAGGAGATGCAGCAACAGCACAATTTCATTTCAATGTTCTCTCTTTAGTCTGTTGTTTCGTTCTAGCTATTTAGTCTACACGCTGCACGGAGAACACAGAGAAAATAGTAATTTAAACAAAACACAATTTAAAATGCTTTTGAAAATATGCACTGATTTAGCTTCTTTTAGAATGTAATGCAACAGAAATGCACACAGTACAGGGCATTATGTAAATATGTTACCACTTATTAGTTTTCCCTTTAAAACTTTAGACTACACCGAACAATTCTGAGATATTCTCGATTTTCCGCATTCCATCGACTTGCAAAAATGACACTGATGACACTGTCAACTTGTTGTCGTTTGAGCTTGTTTCAGCTGCCTCATACTCTTCAAAGTGCTGACAGTCTCGTATTGCTGTGTCACAAAGGATCACATTGGAACTCCAAAACATGCAGGCTCTAATTCTATCCTTTGTTCTGGGAATATATCAGAAAATATGTTTATTTGCCAACAGCTGGCTCAGCAAGTAAACCTCAGTCAGAGTTTGAACCCAAAACAGCTGTGAACTTTACTTCTACACTCTGATCTTAAGAAACAGGGCATGCTGTTCAAAAAACCACATTAGGTACCTGCTTATTTGCACACATGCACAGTATGCTGAAGTGTACAGCAACAGAGGCTGTGTTAAACACTTAAGCATTTCCCTTCAAATGTGACATTAGACACTTAGCTAAGCTGTGATGAAGCGGCTCACACCAGAGGCAGAACGGGGGATGGCTCTTGGTGGTTTTAAAATAACTTCAACTTTGTGTCATTTCCCTTCAGTCTCTCTGACTGTACTGGCAAATCAATGGTGCAAAAGTTCTGTTACTTGGGGGGAAAAAATCGCCATTCATTCTGGAAACTCTACTTCAGCAAGTATAACAAAAATAGAAATCAAGATTAGTAATGCTGTCTACTAGGGGTGGGAATCACCAGAGGCCTCACGATACGATATCATCGCGATATTTATGTCATGATACGATATTATTGCAATATTCTGCGATATGTTGCAATTTATTACCTTTTTTTCCAACTTCAAATTTTTACCAATTTCAAATGATGTCCCCAAAAGGAAACTTTGTCAACATCTGTTCATCTCACTTCAATTTTATTGCTGCAAAATGGGATTGTCAAGCAGACAAACTGACCAACACAAATATAATAATAGATCGATGCTCGGTGTCTGTGTGTCGATACAGTATTGCCATGGAAAATATCGCGTTGCTATGCTGTATCGATTATTTCCCCCACCCCTACTGTTTACACCAACCACCTACCATACTTATGTTATGTAACTTAAAATAGTAATAGTCAATTGTTCCCTCTTAGGTGGTATGGAGTAAAAAACGGGAGGATTCTTTTTTTAATTTATTTTTTATTAAAGATTATTTTTTGGGCATTTTCAGCCTTTATTTTGATAGGACAGCAGAATACATGAAAGGGGAGAGAGAGGGGGGAATGACATGCAGCAAAGGGCCGCAGGTCAGAGTCCGCTGCGTCGAGGAGCAAACCCCTACACATGGGCGCCCGCTCCACCAACCGAGCTATCCGGGCGCCCAGGGAGGATTCTTTTTTCTCTGTTTTTCCCAAATGATGTACGGATTTTTAGGCATTCTTTTATAAATTGAAAAATAGTGCAAATAGCTGCCGTAAATGGCAGCTAAGGTTTGGGCTGAGCCTTGAATGTTTACAACGTCTGGCTCCGCCCCTGGTCACACTGGGCTCGTCTGTTCACGTCTTAACTTATTTTTATTTTAACAACCTCATATGTCTTGGCAGCAAATGCCCTTGAATCACTTTGTTTACCTCTCCTCCGCCTCCACACACACTGGCCCACTGACCCACCTATCAGCCATTCCCTCATGTGACCTGCTTCTTGCAACTGCCTGTCCCGTGTGCTTCAGCACATAAACAGCACACACGCTTGAACGGAGAGGCTGCGGCACGTGAGGAGACTGACGATGCTTGGACATACTGAATAGTGTAAGGCAAGAAAAAAATGAGGTTGACTGGCACTTAAATTTATAATGTTGCCGCTCACATTTCTGAATTTAAAGCAGTCATGATTGTACTTTATCCGTAAGTGCAATATGTAATTTGACATATCAAAGCTGCCTTCGCTAAGGTTACAAGAATAGTGTGAATTGGTCAGCTGTGAATGAGGAGAGGTGGCGTGATTGATAGTAATAAGGACTGAAGTTTCTCAATAGGAAAGCATTGCCTCTGTGAGACAATGATGAGGGTTAAATGATAATATCATATTTCTCGTTCTCCCTTCCTTTTGTTTTATGTCTTTCTGAACAAAGGCTTAAGAGGAAACACCCAGGGTGCAGGCTGAGGCTGGAACCAGCTAGATCAGACCGGTAGCTGTTAGAGAGAAGGGGGAGGTGAAGGAGAAGGGAAAGGGAGGAGGAGCAGGGGTTGATCAGATGAAGGGTGGAGCGGGGAATGGAGAGGGAGTTGGGGGTAGAGGGAAAAGGATGGGATAAGGGAGGCTGAATGAGAGGAGCGGTGGAGGTTAAGTGTTTTGGACAAGAGTCTAGCTTGATAGTCTAGCAGGCAGGCAGCTAAGGCCGCCATTCCCTCAGTGGTATAATGCATCAGGCAGATGCTATTTTTAGCCACAATGATACACTTAGCCACCTTAGCATCAGCACACAGGGCTATCGATCAGCAGCAGAACTTAATGCGAGGATGAGAGCTGCAGCCAGCAACAGAACAAAGTAGCTGCACCAAAATATTATGTTTCCTGTGTGCAGTTAGTTTTTGCAGCATTTCTCTAGTCTCCTTTGTTAGGCCTCATAATTAAACAGTGGTGTAGCTTTACGATTTAGATAACTTTATTTAGTTTGCTACTGTACAGTGTTTTTACTTATTTTTTCCTTATGTCTCTGGAATGTTTCAGTAATCTCGAGGCCATTTGCTGTCATCTTCTTTATCATTTACCACTGCCGAGCTAAGGTTGAGAAACAAGCATTTTGATTTTGCTTGTCATATCAAAGTAAGGTAAAATTATGTCAAAGATAAGTAGAATCATTCCCAAGGCAGCAGTAGATCTGGAACAAAAACAACAACAGTGAAGCAGTGAAGTGATGGCTTCAGGGCCACAAAACAAAGGAGAGATCTCTGATTGGATATTTAGCCTAGGAGATGGTCTTGGGCCTAATGACAAGGCCACAAAAACACTGTGTAGCAGTACAGCTGCTTTGTTTTCAGCCTTGTTCTTTGTATTCTCAAGGGCTGTTCCATGGCCTCTGTCTCCTATAGTAAGACATCCGTTTCTTTACTACATGTCTCACTGTCGCTCTAATTTATTTCTCTAGCAATTTCCTGGGTGGACAAGATCGAGTGAGAGAGAGCATCTTGATATATAATCTTTGTACAATGGAGTAATCAATTTGTTGCATTCAGGCATTATTTATATGAGCTTTGGTGGTTCCTGTTTTACCAGATACGAAAGCACGCACATATCACACACATCACTAGCATGACTTGTGTTTAGAGTCCTGCAGCACCTCCCAGTCTCTGCTTTGTCTCTAGCCCGAAGGTCTAGACAGCTTGACTCTTGGTGTCTTACACATAAGATAAGGAGGCCCGGCAACAAAATTACAGAGCAGTAGATAGGGTTTTGATAAACTCCACATCCACACCTGTCCCACCCTACTAAGCTATCCCTGTGGCAGGTCATCATTACTACAGTGTTGATGTACCTGTGTTATTTTCACAATGGACTGAACAATGGCCCCAGTTGTAACTGTGACCTCCATAACTTCTAAGCTAATCTCAGCTAACGGGCCCCCACAAAGGCCATATCCATATCAACCCATGCCTTTTAACATAGTTTACTGCTGACTTTAGATTTCTTTCAAAACCACAGAGCTTGACCTTAACACAGATTTATGGCATGTGAAATAGATTACTGTGTTCTTTTTGTATGTATCCATCCAGTTTTGTTTGTGCGTAATTAGTGTAATGTAGCTCTAGGGACAGTGGGTACGTCCCTTATCCCTGTCACACCCCATAGCTCACACTAGATTTAGAATAGAGATTGTCTTCACCGGTGTTGTTTCATTGGCAGGTTCCAGTTTATGACATGCTCAGATTACATGCAGTTTGGGATGATTTCTTCCTCCAAAATCTGGTCTATGGGCCTCATTTGGTACTGATTCCTCACAAGCAAACAGGCACACGGCCACTACTGCACAGAAATGTTAGACGATTCTTTGAGAGTTTCTGTGTAGTTTCTAACCACAAACTCACCTCATTTATTACAATTTTAGCTTTTTGCCGGCTAGATAAAGATAAGAATTGAAATGGCAATGCGGAACTGCCTTGGTACACACCACAGAAAGAAATAAACAGTTTCTTTTTTTCTAGCCTCCCATGGAAATTGCCTCCCGTGACAGTCTGGGTGGTTCTACACTGCCCTAGCTAATGGCAGCAGCAGTCTAACATGTCTGTTTACAGAAAACATGATGGCTCGGGTTGATTGGAACAACACTTTGACTTACACTGCACAGTGTCTGTGTATGTGTGTGTATCTACCAGCCTCTCTAATGTCACATACAGGGCAATAAGCCATATAGAAACACTGTAAGTCCTCAGTTGTCTGCCATGCCCCGCCCTGCTATCTTAGCCATATGACTCAAATGGTGAAATATTAGCCAGACTGTAGACAATAGGTCTACAGGATTATGTAAGAGGGACAACAGCAATAAAAAGTCAGATCAAGTTCCTGTCAGAGTGTGCTTGTGTGTGTGTGTGTGTGTGTGTGTGTGTGTGTGTGTGTGTGTGTGTGTGTGTGTGTGTGTGTGTGTGTGTGTGTGTGTGTGTGTGTGTGTGTGTGTGTGTGTGTGTGTGTGTGTGTACCTGCTTGTGCGACTACAGGGACTTTTGAAAAGGCAGATTGTGACCAGCTCTAATCAAATAAATCTTCATCTTTTCTGTTGCCTCACCCAGACTGATATACCATACCTGTTTACCGGCTTTCTATCTTTGACCTGAGCCAGGTAGTTCCCGCCCAGCTCCATGGAGGACACAACCAAACAGACATGCACACGCACAACATCTGCGGGCAGCCACCTGTTCGAGAGTCTATTCACACCACTGCACACAAGCCAAACACTTGTTTAAGCCCTTTGCCCTCCTTTCCATACAAGGCCATTTCTCTCTACCTGTTATGTCATTGTTTCATCACAGGTCAGTAGTTTCAGTGGTTCAACAGTTATCCCTGTGGCTATTAGGGTATTAGTAAATGTGGGTGGGTGCATTGCTCAAAGCTGTGATGTTAAGACTTAGACTAGTCACTAGTGTTTCAGTATTCACAATGTATGTGTATGTGTTATAGATACAGCCAACTCTTATTTGAATCAACCCAAATATCAGGCTGTTTTTATGAAATATTTGTACATAGCTACGAAAAGTAATGAACTGTAATTTGTATGTATTCCACTTATTTATTACTGTATGCACCACATTGACTGCCGCTGTAGAAGACCACTCAGGTCCGTGTAGGGATGAGGTTGGGTGGATGGGTGGGTTATGAAACAGGGCTTTAAGCGCGGTGGGGGGGGAGGAGTTTGTGTCCCAGGATGAGTGTAGGAGCAAAACACAAGACTTTTACCCAGGAAACGGGTTTTCATGTCCCAGGAGTACTACTTAAGGTGAGCGGTGTTTTAATCCAAACCACAACTGGACAGTCACCCTTCGTCGGCTAAACTCAGCTGCAACGGCCGCCGAAAGGAGTGTCACCTCACGGTGACTGGAACACGGCTCATAGTCACGTTTTGGCGGCTGTCAGGTAATGTGACTGGTCGTTAGGTGACAGGCTGGCGGTCGCCGTAATTGCGTAGGATATCATACAAATTGTTCTGCATACGTTTTCATACGACATCATACAAACCCGTTCAAGAGAATGCTTTGCGGTCAAATAATCATTAAAAAAAGATGAGGTGAGACAAAGAGATGAGCTGAGAGTGATTGGCAGTGATCATCAGTAGCCGCTAATACACCCACTGATAATTTAATCCACTCAAATTCCATGTGTGCCTTTGGTGCACACAGCCCCAAACCCTTTTTGTGCACGCCACACTTGACTGTGCCTTACGCTTGATTTAACAAAATTAGAGCCTTTTGTGTTAAACCAACATGCGTGTATATACTGCATGTTTGCTTATGATTATGTGTCTAGCGTTTATTTAGCATTTCTCACTTGGTAGTACCCCATTGTTTTGCTTTTGAGAGGCTAGATGGTGTGTCACACTGTGCCTTTGGCCAAATGAGGCTAACTCACTGCCAAAAACATACAACCCCGCCGCATAATCTTTGTTCCCATAAGCTACCTGAACAGCTTCTCCACTCAGGCACGATTCCAGGCAGCTCAGGCACGAGTTTCCTTCCTGTGCCATCCCTCCCACTAACAAACTGCAGGGCTTGAAACATTGATGGGAAACTGAGTCATGATTCTTGTTTTAAAAAGGCCCTGACTTTTCCCCTTACTCAACAGGAGGATTACAGGGTTAGTAAGAGCTGGAAAATCCAGGAATGGTTATTTAGGGTTTTTCGTAATGTAGGAAAATAGGACAGAGGAAAAAGAAAGCTACATAGAGGAAGATACAAAGACAGAAAATACACTTCAAGAGAAAATACTTTTTTGGGGGCACTTTTGGCCTTTATTTTTGACAGGACAGCTGAAGAAATGAAAGGGGAGAGAGAGGGGGGAATGACATGCAGTAAAGGGCCGCAGGTTGGAGTCAAACCCGGGCCTGCTGCGTCAAGGAGTAAACCTCTATGTATGGGTACCCGCTCTACCAACTGAGCTATCTGGGCACCTGAGAGCAAAGACTTTTAAGGGGTGACTGCGTTGACATCACCCCAATTAAATATGCAAGAGTTATGGTGTCATCCGAATGTCATGTCACTTAATATCATTCTTTACTATGATTGAGCTCAACACAAAACAAGCCAAACAAATATAAGCTGTGTGTGCCTATATGTAAGTGTGGAAAACAGGTCATTTATCTGCTCACAATGCCTATTTACCTGGTTACTATAGAGACTATTTATTGTACAGTAGCTAAGCAAAGTAGCCGAAACCATAGAACTGTATCAACAGTATACATTAGCTTGTTTTGGAGGTATAAGGAGCTCATCTTGTCTGTCTTCAAAAGCATTTGAAGTGAACTCACATGACTGTTGAGGTTACAGAGATAATGACTGTATGTAGTTTGTGTGTAATAAGACTCTCTTAAGATCTTCCCCAAAATTACAGTAAAATATAGTCTGCCGTTTTTACCTGAAGCTCTTTCTGCTAGTGTATGTCCCTGTCTGCTCCGTGTAATGATATAATCTAAGTGACATTTGGCACCAAGTTATCATTCTTCCCTACTCCCTTCCATTCACCCGCTTTCTGGTTCGTGGCACTGGCAGGGGGCCGACAGGCTGTAGGTTATGTAACAATCGCCCCGGCTGAAATGGCACCGCTCAGTGCCAGAGGTTAATGAAGCTCACTGTTGGACAGTAGAACAGTATTTTCTGCTTCCTTCATGGGTTTTCCGCACAGTCCTGTTACAAATTGAATTTTGGCCTTAATGCCTCCAAAACCCTCTCTTCCTTGTTCTCCCTCTATCTCTCTCACACACACACACACACACACACACACACACACACACACACTGACCACAGGCTGTTTTCTGCAGTGAATCTGCAATGGCCTTTATTCTATTATGTGGAGTAGTGTTACACCCACACATTTGTACAAACGTTTGTGCGTGTTGGATGATACGAAATGCACACATTCGTCAGGGTCGTTATGTTGTCGATGTTTGTATTTTTTCTCCCGCCTGCATAGCTTGCTGCATGGTGATGTAACAGGTCTGCGGGATAGGTTGTCTCTCTTTGGGAGGAGGGCTATCTAAATCCTGCTCTCGCCTTTAAAAATGTATAGCAATACATCACCTCCTGCACAGTATGACCAGCTGACACTGCAAGGAGTACTGAAAAAGTAACACAGATTGTGTGAATACTGTACAGTAATTGCCATGATGCAACATGCTGCTGCTGCTGCTTCATAGGCTGAAGGATGAAAGGCTCATTTACAAACAATGGAAACTGATTTTAAATTTGTCTTTATTTCTCTTTCTCTACAGATCTGTTTCCTGGTGTCAGCTTTCCGTGGCCGGATGTTTTCAGAGGACAGCTGTGCTGCTTTGGCGCTCTTCTCTCACTATTTCCACCTCAGTCAGTTCTTTTGGATGCTCATACAGGTAACAGCAGGTTATCAAGTAACACACTTGACTTTACATAGTGAATAAAAATACTCTTTCTTACTCTTGCCACTTATAGCATTAAACCTACATATTTGGACAAAAACATTATCACATGCATTCGATTTGTATACAGGCACGGCCACCAGCAGTGAACATCCCCCTACATTAGTGCCCAGGAGGCAATTTTTTTCCACTTTGGATTCTTCACTGTAGTTTCTTGCCGTTAATCTGGACATTCAAATATGATTATTTCTAATTAAAGGGCACCTGTAGGTCAAATCTCCTTTTCCTTCTCCTGCTCGTTTTCCTCATGACTTGGCATAAACAGGGTTTCCATTCTTTCTTTTGTTCCTTACGTGAAGCATGTGTTTTTTACATAATACCTAGTGAAAAAATTCATTCCTCCACCATGTGGGCTTAGGCAGGTTTTGATTAGTGGGTGAGATGGAGGTACCAGACTGCTGCATGGCACGATCTGTGACTCTAGACTGGTACCACTTAGTAACACCTCAGTCCAGCAGCTCCTAACCCTCCCCGCCGCCCCTCCTACTTGACCATCTGCCCTCTATTACGTTTTCTCTTTTATGTGACATAACTGCCAAGAAGAAAGCTCAACCGGCAAAGTCCCAATTTGCAACTTAAGATGCAAACATGAAGAAGGGGAGAATTTAAATGATTTATTAAAAATGTAATAACTTCCTTTAACAGTAAATTCCTGTTAAACGACAAAAACAGATGAGAAAAGGGTATTTTACTATAACTTTGAATGCACCGCGAGGTTTACCAGTTTTAAGTAAATGCATCATTTAGTACCGTCTGTGTTGTTTTTCCAACAACAGCAGTGACCAAGTGCTAGTTTGTAGTGGTGTGTGATACTCAAATATTTGGTATCAGTCTGATACCAAGTAAATACAGGGCCAGTATCGCCGATACCGATGGAGGTGGATGCATCATCAAGGTGCTAAATCTAAATGAATTTTCATGACCTTTAAGTTTTTGTGATTTTTCGTTTGTATTATTAATTAATTAAAACCCAGGACAGAATTTGGTCAAAGTTTAAAGGTAAATAGAAAATACTTTTATCATAATAATATTTAATAATAATAATATTTTGTCATTGTCATTGTCATGTCTGAATTTTTTTCTTAAATAAACAAAGTGCACAGAGTTATCACTTCAGAACAAATTAAAACAAATTATTTTTTTCAGGTAGAGTGTTCAGAAGCTACAATACAAAAATATAAAATTTCTCCCTTCATTGCATTTCTGTGCTGGCCGCTGCCTGGCCTGACTGCTTGCTTGTTTGCCTGGCGCCGCTGAGTCACGTGACGGTACAACATCAAAACACAGCAGTGGGGAGGAGGAGCAAAGTGTGCCTGCTCCGCGCTGTGACAGGAGCGGCACTTGAAAGCAGCAGCACTTACACAGACACAGACTTCCAGGTTGCCTCTTTAATAAAACCACAGCAGTGCATACTGGAGATAAAATGAAACTAAAGTATCTAAGCAATCTTCTGTTGCCTCTACCGTCTGTTTCAGAGCATCAGAGAGCAGCGCAGACATTTAAGCGGTACCGAAATGAGGCACCGAAATCCGTGTTGCTATTCCATTACAGCTTTAAGCTTTAGTGCATAACTTTTTGATATTAATGAACGTCCGTTACATTCAAGCCATTGCCAAATGAGTTGCTACAAAGCTAATTAAGACTATCAGCTCCACACAACTCTCTCTGGATTTCTCAGTATGGCTATGTTCAGAAGATTGTGTCGCCTGGCGACTTTCTCGCGCAGAAACTCCAGTGAAGATAATAACCTCTTCTGAAGAGTCCATCATGTTATTTTAATCCTCTGTGTCCTCCTTGGCTACTAGCAACTGCGTGGAGGAGGGGTGGGGTCGCGTGTCACGATCACGGAAGGCTTGTATCATGTGGACGCGCCGACAGTTTGGTTGTCATTACTTAGAATTCCTCATGGGGGAGACAGAAACTACGCACTATAACTTTAAACACTAAAATACTACACTTATTATTTTATCTGTTAATTGTCCTACAATTATTTAAAAAAAAAAACATCAGATCTATCCCACGCACAAAGCCAAAATAATAATAGGATTTTTAGCTGCCAGTGTACGTCTCGCCTAAGCCAATTTTAATCCTTCAGAGAGACCCTAGATGACTTATGGCCTGCTGATAAAACACAGGAATGTGGTGGCCTTCATTTGCAGCTCCTCCAGAGAGGAGCGCTGCCCCAGGGAGAGACCCTTTACCTCAGCTGGTCCTTCTCCTCCAAAGCCTGCCCTGAAGTGAAACAAATTCATTGACTTAATTCAAATAACTCCTTGTTCATGTTGTTTGATTAGTATTTTTTAAAACTTCAAAAATATAGCCTGGTTTTATAGATTTGATAGAGGCTAGGAAACCATAAAGAATCCTCCATAAGGAAGAAAAAAATAAATTCAACTTTGGAAACGATCCACTGACTTTAACTGGGACAGCGTTTGTATTAACTGTTGCCCTACATATTCAGTTTAAAAATGACTGCAAACTAACGTATCTTCATTGGGTGGTGGCTCAGGGTGTTGTGAAAACTGAACTCAGGCCCAAATAATACTTTGCATTTTAAGGTGGGAAATGTGATCCATTGTCGTCATGACTCAAAATCTCTTAAAACAGTTGTTCTGTGTCCAACAATGAATCAGGCAACAAGAATGTGTACAAGTCATTTAGTCTGGGTTGAAATGAGTTCCACCACGTTAACACGGAAAACAAATGTAACCAGTAATTGTATGTATTGTACTAGAGCATTATACCGAGGAGACCTGTCCCCAAATAAACTTTTCCTCTCGTTGTCCCCCTTTTGCGTAACTACTGTTGTTTTGTTGCCATCATCCCTTTGTCGTGTGACGTTTGTAAGTGAACATAATCATTGTTTATGTAGTGGATATAATCTCTTCTGGCACATACGTTATTATTGGTGGAGTATTATAAGATTAGCCCCTTTTTTCATGTCAGAATGTTTACCAGATAACCTGTGAGATATCGTAAGGGATAAAGGCTCAGACCAAAGGCTTTCATGTGGCTTAAGAAGTGTTAGAATTTGTACGATAACAGATCAAATGCATTGTGCAATGCACATTGGAGTAGTTAGTATGGTAGTAAAGCTGATATGATCTAGTGGAAAAAATATTAGCTATTATTCACCCCAGAAGGAGTTCCAATATTTTTTTTTTGCCCTTTGTGCTTTAACACCCCTGCCAAAATTGTCCCTGGCCATTTCTTTTTTGTCAGAAACTATAGCAGCTGGCAATGAAAATATTGCTGCCACTCTTCCTTTGATTGATGTGTGGCTTTAAAACCTTTCTGTCCTCATCACCGTCTCTGTATCGACCCCGCTCATTTTCCCCCCTATCAGGTAGATGCTTTCAGCTAAGTAGCTGATATGAGTTGGCGCTAGCAAACCCATCTCAGACCACAAAAAAAGACTTCAAATCAATAACTGCAGTGTGTGGGGGTGTGTGTAAGGATGTCCAATAGTTGGTCAGAGGAATATGCACTGTCATTTTGCCAGAAAACAGCCAATAATTGAATCACTATCCAGACCCGTGTTTTCTTGACTGCAGTGGCATCCTCAACATGCATAATATTACATAATACTGAACAGCTCTTTAAGCCAGGAAAGACCTACTAAAGACTTGCATTGGCCTACTGTATGTGCATTTTTACCCTGTTTCAAAGTGCTAGTGAGCCAAACATTGTGCTAATTTCACTGCTTTGTTGTTGGACGATCCCTGCCAGTGTTCTGCTAGTAGACAGATGTTTTTGATTGTGATAATGGGTGGATAAGTGGCCACCAATGGCCATCAGGCTAGCCAGTCAGTCAACCATGTGATCAGACATCCAGGTGGCGAGTTTCCCAACCATGCTACTGCTTCAGTCACGCTTGAAGGATCAGTTTACCCTACATTACATCATACGCACTTACCATCAGTGGCATCCAGCAGTGCAGATAGTTTCAGTTGTATTTGTAATTTGTAATTCAAAATTCCCAATGCAATGAGTAATTCACAGAACACGCTGTCAAATGTTTTCATGGCATATTCCTTCAATAGGAAGTAGTTTCAGTGTAAACCATTCACTACAAAATCTGTGGAATATCCAGACTAACAGGACATTTTCTTTGAAAAGACACATTGCTGTTGAATTTGTGTAATGTTCAGTTCAAATTCTATTCACTCCCATTGTGTTGCGATGGCAACTTTACAGATAGAGTAGTTCTAGACCACACTATAATTCACAGAGACCCAACAATTCCCACAAGAGCAGGCATTTGGTGCGACAGCGTCGAGGAAAAACTTCCTTTTAAGAGGCAGAAACCTTGCACAGAACCTAGCTCTCGGGCTCTATGCCTCAACTGGTTGGGGAGAGGGGGGCGAGAAACAGAGAGATATAAGAAGTATATGTTTTGTAATTTGGTTGAATGGCAGTTAGCTTGGCGATAAGATAAAAGCATAACCAATGGTCAAGCCACCTAGTCAGCAAGCATATTGATCATTCAGCATCATTTAGCATGGTAACATATTGCAATATTCTTAGGCTGCAGTATCAACAGTCAGTGAAGGACGTAGCCACTGCAGAGGCAACAGCTCCGCTTAAAGTTACCCATAATCCATTTACTGTACCTCAGTGGCTCCAGCCTGCTCACAAGCCTGCCAAGGAAAGGCATTTCTTGAATCTAACTGACATCAAGCTATTGTCTCAGTGCAGTCAAGTAAAGCTGTTAGGGCCCATTCAGACCAGAAAAATAGCTATCTGGTGATTCGCCGCAGGATTGTGTGCTGCACAGAACTACATGGTCAATGGTTATACAAGGTTATGGGGGAGACGGAGGTTATCTGAGGAAGAGGTCAGCGTCACTTTAAGCTTATGTCATTTGTTGCATCACAGTGTCCACTGTGCAAATGTCCTGCTTAACAGCCAGAACACACCGGGCGCGCAAGCGGCGCGTATAGCAGCCTAGCGCAGCTATTTTTATTTTGGCGGCCATTTAATCCAATCTGTCCATTCACACTGGGGGCGTAGCGTCCGCGTTGGCCCGTGCTCTGCAACGATAGTTTTGGCGTCTCCCCTTATTTCTTATGCGGGACGGGAGCGTATGTGTCAAGCGTAGAAATATTTCTATAATCTAGATGTGTTATTCTCAGTATTAAAGTTGTATTCCCTGTATAATGTATAGACTCGGGACACACAGAAAGTTAGCTTAAGCTTTATTACCTGATAGCCCAGGAATGTAAGTGTATGTTTTTCTGTACCACACGGAGAAGTGGAATGGAAGGGGGTGGCTCTTGGGCCACTGTCTATGTGAGAGCTGGAAAATCTGCCCGGAGACAGGAGGGAGAGAGGAGGGGGACGCCTTCAAGCAAGATGATAAAAGATAGGAAGATGGTTAGACGGTGTTCATTATCTGACATAGACTTTGCTGACTTGAACTCGGTATATTTTTGTCTGCGGTTAGGGAAACTTAGTGTCATTTTGTGAACCCACAATTGTGTTTTGTAAACTTAAATGCTGGACTTTAGTAAACTTGCTTAACTGAACTCTACGTCTCAGATTGATCCTTTTGTTCTGGTAAACTTAAATCTGATGTAAGAAGGCGGAGGAATTAATAAATTGGAGTCAGATTTGACATGCCTTAGGGCCTTATTTTAGACAGAATTCCCTTCACAAGCCAGGCAGGTAATCACATACAGGAAGACCACAGTGCAGCCGGATAATTTACAAAAATAAAACTTATTCAAAATAAAACACCTAGAGCTAAGAGGAGAAGGATCACTTTGTGACGGTATGAATGGCCAAGCGCACAATCAGGCACGTATCTACGCTATGCGACACTTGTGCACCCGGTGTGTTCCAGCTATAAGTCTGCAGTCCGCAGGCAGATGGACAGTCATAAACATCATCAGCTGTTGATCATTATAGTTGTTTAGCTGTTGCGTAAATGTTTATTACTCTGAACAAACAAAGGAATTGCTTTATTGATAACCCATTTCTACATTTATTTTCCTTTTTAAATGAAAGTTAAATCTGTATAGGCTGTAAAAGGTGTGGTCGTAATGAGGCTAGATGGAGTAAAGGTCACCACTGGGAAAATAAAGAGATACTTTGTTTTTTTTTCCTGTAGCTCAACATTAAAACTTGAAAGTAACCTTTGCCCTTTGCTCTTCACCAGTGCAGCGGTTTAACATTGTCTGAAAGATATGTTATTGTCTGCGGAGGTCTTCACACAGGGGTAATACATTGTGTTGCAACCAACAGGTGTTCAGAAAAGCTGCTTATGTAACAATGCAGGGCTCAGTGTCTCAGATGGATGAGACTATCAAAGCCTGCTAGATTACAAAGCAAATATAGCTATTGTGGGTGTGATTAAAAAAATGTGGTTGTAGTTCTTCACTCACCATGAGCACCAAATGTTCTCAAAGAAAGATGGAAAACTTCTTCAAACTCCAAAAACGTTTTCATTCTCCTCACAACATTATCGAGAAATATTATAGTCCTTACAGTTAAGGTGTTGCTTGTGTTAGCACATATCTGTTTTTCTTTACACAAGTTGTTTTCTCAATCTCTGTCCCCAGGCGGTGAACTTCTGGCAAGTTCTGGTGATGAATGACGAGCACACAGAGCGTCGATACCTGCTGTACTTCCTGTTGGGCTGGGGACTTCCAGCTCTCGTTATCATTGTCCTGGTCATCGTCTTGCTCGGCGGCTACGGTTGGACCATACACAGTGTATACGGACTGGTGCAAGGAGATGTGTGAGTGTGGACATTGCAAAACACAGGTGCACAAATACACACACACACACAAGTCGTCTTTTGAACTGCTTAAAGGAAGGTGGAATCGACCAAACACTGACGTAATCTGTTTTTGTAAGAGGACCCGTGGGTATATTTTTTTACACCAGTCTGAGTCAGTTGTGGTGACTTCAGTTTCTTTTTCAGACCTAGGCAAATTCCACTTCAGGGTAGAGGTGAGCAAACAGAAAACACCTGAGCCAGTGACATCATGTGAGGAGGTAGTTCGCCCAATCAAATGAATGAATAACTGAGTCTCCCCACATAGAAACCTGATTCTTCACCTTAAAGGTGGAGGCTTTTACACAGAAGGGTGTAGGGAGGAAGGGAGCAATCTTAAATAACCCATTTCCCATGTGTCTGTGTGTGTGCTATAAATAACTGGTTGCCATCTATGTATAGAGCACCTGAATCCTAGAACACAACATATGAGGACACTTTGTAAAAAAACCTGCACAATGGTCGCTAGTCAGGTGTGTCTAAAGGTGCGTGCATGTGTGTGTGTGTGTGTTCTTGTTTAACTATATTCGTGCAGTCCAAAAACCGGGAATACAGTATACTTGTGGGGTCCCGACAGCTTTGTGGGGCCAAAATGCTGGACCCCACAAGGTTAAAGGTCTGTTTGAGGGTTAAGACTTGGTTTTAGGATTAGGGTTAGAATTAGGTTATGGTTAGGGTGAGGGTAAGGGTTAAGGTTAGGCATTTAGTTGTGATGGTTAGGGTAAGGGGCTAGGGAATGCATTATGTCAATGACGGGTCCCCACAAAGATAGTGAGACGCACTAGTATGTATATGTGTGTGTGTGGTAATTGCCGTTGTAAACTTTTTACATTGCAATATGTGCTTCAGGGGCTGTCTTGCGTGTGGGATAAAGTGTGTGTGTGACGGGCTAAATCAAATACCGATGAAGTTCGAGCACTTAAATCACATCTAAAATTAGCCAGAGGTCTTAGGTGTGGCTGTTATCCTTGGGATCGAGGGTGTATGCGTGTTTCCTGTGGGTGGATGGGTAGGGTGTTTGCGACAGTGAGCGTATACATGAGAGACTCAAGGATACAGAGGAGTATTCAGTTTCCCTGGAAGCGTACCTTCCTCACAGGGAATGAGGCAGCCTTTTATTTCTCTCTCTCTCTCCCGCCCCCTCCCTACCTCCCTCTCTCTCGCTCTCTCCTTTTGCATGTAAACAGGTAACCGTCTTGTTTTCTCAACACTCAAGTTGTCTCAGTTTCACCCGGCTTGCTTTACAAACAGGTGTCAAGCTCAAACCTTGCGTCAGTGAGCATTTTTGTGTCATACATATTTTATTTCACGTGTACCCTATCAACAGAAGTCAACTTTTCGCCCTGTTTTTGTCATGATTACCTGTTGTCACCCTTCTATCACCACTGTGGTGCTGGTACTCTGTCTTCCATATAGTTAGCAGGGTTGCCCCATGGCCCTGGTCAAGTAAAAAGCCACGTCAGGAAAGTAAATATAACAACCTACTTGCCTGTTCGGGCATCATCGTATCATAAAGTGACGTTATCCTTCTCTTGCTACCGTCAGAGAATGCTTGTTGAGTGATATGATTTGAATGCGCCGTTGGCCAATCAAGAATAGAGTTGGCGCTTGGCGTTTTTTTTTTCATCGTTTAAAAAAATAAAAAGAAGTTTGACCATTTTTTTCTCGATATTTTTACTTTTTTGACACTTTTTTTTCAGAAAAATGTACTTTGGGCAAGTAAAAAAATGTTTTCACTTTTCACAGTGATAAAAAGATGTTGAACCCTGATTAGTACTTACACAGGGTACACTAAGGTGTACCTTCATCTATCTGGGTCTCACATTGTGTGGTTGAGAGCTCAAAAATCATTTAAACCTGACCTGTCTTACCTGTGGAAATGAAAATGTACAACTTTTATGTCCTGTCATCACATTATCCAAGTCAAAGGATACTACAGAAGCATGTTTGTCTCCTTAAGATAGAGTTGACTTGTACCTTTAACTTTAAATTAGGTGTTCCTTAAACAAGGCCCTGTGCTTAAGTGACCCATAACAGTCCAACCATATGTATAGAAAAGAAAATCCCTGCAGTATTTCTATGAAAATCCCCCATAAAAGGCATTACTCATTTTATTTATTCCCTCCCAAACTATAAAGTTGGTAAAATGTGTCCCTGGGTAATGTTTTTTTTTTTTATTTCTCATGAGACTTTCTTAGGATTTTTCACTACAGTAGAATCTCATCCTCTCACAAGGCCACAGCCATACACATATCCATATTCCAGTGTGTTTACACTCTCATGGTCTGGCTGTCTTGCTGGCACCGGTTAACAAGCAATGCTTTATTTGGCCTACCTCATGCTATGTTATGGCTAGCATAGCTCTAATTATATCTCTGCGACTACTCAGTTCTGCCGTGAGGTCCTATCTGTATTTCACGCTCCCACCAAACCAGGGGCCGAGCTTGTTTTGTGAAAAGGTCAAAGTCGCATGAGTGTTTTGGCAGTTACAGTTTTTATGAGGTTGTTGATTTTTACCAGAGAAAGATGTTTTGCTCAGTTGTTGTTGTAAAGAAAAAAACACATCTGATTGGACAGAAGCTGGGAAAGAACTCAATGAAGATTTCCCAGGAAAACAAGTCATACTGAGTCACACTAGGCAAATTGCAGAAAGAGAAATAACTTCATTGTAATTTAACAGACTGCTTAAATAAAGAATTCCACTTTTTCAAGAAAAAAGCTTTTGACTGATCGGCAGGATCAGCAGATGAACTCACATAACCACTCCATATTCATCTCCCTTTCAAAGCAGGAGACACATGTGTTGTTTGTTCCTGAAAAAGTTTCTGCCTTCTTTTAAATAGATCAAACACTTTTAAGCGCTTTTGCCTTAGTTTTATCCCACTGTGGCATCATGGTGACCTGGTTGCTCAGAAGATTTAAGAACATGCGTATTTTGCTGTTGAAGGCGAAAGCTGTTGTTGGGCAAGAACGCCTTGAGTCTTAGGCAGGCTCAGAGGTCTCACCAGCCAGATCCTGTTTGTGAAACTTGAAGAAACAAAGTCCTAACTTGGACTAAATATAGAGCATTACAGTGATGTAATATGCTTCCGTTTTCTAGAGCTTATCTTTGAGCCGGACATGTAATTTCCTCTCCTTTCTCTGTACATTCTGCTTCTTTCTACATGAAAAAAAAACACATCACTCCCAATTTTTTCCGTCCCCTCTCTAGGTGCTTCATCCCAAACATCTATGCGGCTCTGTGCACGGCAGTGCTGGTGCCTCTCATCTGTCTGGTTGCAGTCATGGTCGTGTTCATACACGCCTATCAGGTTACTCAGCAGTGGAAGGCCTACGACGACATGTACCGCGGACGAACCAACAGCACAGGTACCAAATGCGTGCATGTGTGTTCACACACATAAGTGAATGCAGTTATACTTCAGCATCGATTTGAGATATGCGTTCTACTACAGTATATGAGGCATAAATATGTATTCAGTAGTTTTATTTAATCAAGCACAATATACATTTTTGTTTATTAAATTATCAAAAAATAACAGGTAAATGCATAGATTTCTAGGTAACACAGACGCTTTGCCTTTACTGTACATGGACCGATAATGCTTGCTGTCGTGCGTAGTCGCCCCCCCCCCCCGGTATTCACACAAAAAAGATAACTCCAAGTACAATTGCTCAGGTGTACAGTCACACAATCTCTCACTGTGTACAAATAACACAAAACCAAGTGACCTGCTGCCAGGATGCTCTCAGGAACTAGGCTGCATCCACCCCTATTTTTTGGCTAAAAATGTCAGCCCCTAGCTTGCTCAGCTGTCTCTGTCTGCTCTGTGTGTACCCAAGGGATTTATGATACAGGAACAAAACAATACCTGCTTTTCTAAATTAAAACTTTTGCACTTAGGTAGATATGCACTTAGGTAGATGTGTATTTTAAACACTCTGGTGTTGTTTTTGTTCATACAGCAACTTTGAAAAACGTTCTACCACATCTGTTTAAGGTCATTTAAAGCTCCAAAATGCCCTCAATGCAGTGCAGTAAGATGTGTGGAAACAACCTCAACCTTGTACTTGATGTAAGATTCTTGTTTGCAGAGAAATAACCGTCATACAGTAATGATTTTTAAAAGAATCAGTAGCCCACACATGAAGATCCTAGCCACACCACTTTAGTCCCTCAGTATCACGGCTGGACTCAGTGGCCCTCAGTGAGAGTCAGCCGGCTTCAGCCTGTTTTGCTCAGTCAAGGCACTCCAATGACAAAGCAAAGCCTGGATTTGTGCTAGTCCTTTGGCTGGCACGCGGTTTGCCCGACACACTGTGTGTGGCCTCTGAAGTAGTGTAGGAAACCAAAACAGTGCTTTGCTGAGCTGCAGGTAGGTGTGCATTATTAAAAAGAGAGCAATTCTTTCTTGTTTACACACCAGTCTGAGGCTAAAGGTCAGAGGGTTTTTCCATATGGGAGACGGTGTGGACAGCAGGATAGGTTTGGGGTGAGTTGAGGGACAAGGAGACGCGGAGTATGGTACCGTACTGTGTGCTGAAAGTAAAAAGTAGAGAGGAAAACAAGGTTTCAGCAGCTTCTTAAACTTCTTATTTACCCTGAGAGAGAGAGAGAGAGAGAGAGAGAGAGAGAGAGAGAGGGAGAGGGAGGGGGAGAGAGAGGGAGAGAGAGAGAGAGAGAGGGAGGGAGAGAGAGAGGGAGGGAGAGAGAGAGAGAGTGGGGGAGAGAGAGAGAGGGACGGAGGGAGGGAGGGGGAGAGAGAGAGAGAGAGGGAGAGGGAGAGAGCTAGAATCCCGGGAAAGGTAAGCACAGCACACACTATTCAAAGCAGCAGTCTAAAGTCCTGACTGAGGATGTGTGTAACAAACACAGCTCTGTGAACATGCACATGAATGGCAATTCAAATGGATTCAAAAACCCAAAGTTGGACAGCAAAATACTTTGTCAAAGTTCATGGATCAGTTTTGATTGGACCTTTAGTTTTTATGTGGACGCACAGTACATATACACATGCACACATAGGAACATGAACACAACATGGACTGCATTTAGTTATAGCAGTTTTCTTTATTGTAGCTTTTGGCAGAGTGCAGTGTACAATTCTTTGCACTATATCAGTATTGGCTTTGTTTCAACGTGTTCAGAGTCCACTGGGGAATAAAACAACTGTGATAGAAAGGCCTGTAATATTGTGTTGTTCTGAACACAGGCTACGCCTCTGCTCGTTCCCTGAAAGCCACAGGCACTGTTACAACAACCCTGATCAGTTTCAGTCCTACAATGTGTAGTGGTCAGACAAAAGATCAAGACCAATCACAAAAAACTTTTGATTCACCTTGATATGTTAATCAAATATGTTTTGCTTCACCTTGATGTTCCCATCCAGCTAAGCTACGTGCAGAACCTGTGGGATAGCTGAAGCCATTCGGAGATAAGCTAAGGGGTTATCTCTCTGTGTGTGTGTGTGTGTGTGTGTGTGTGTGTGTGTGTGTGTGTGTGTGTGTGTGTGTGTGTGTGTGTGTGTGTGTGTGTGTGTGTGTGTGTGTGTGTGTGTGTGTGAGAGAGAGAGAGGCCCACATGTAAAAACTCACAGGGCCGTGCAAGATATAGCAGGACTTTTGACATCAGTGAAATCAAGCAAGTGTGCCAGTGTGTGTTTCTGCCCTAGGCCTGCCCAATAAGAGGAAAATCTGTATTGTGCAATAACATTGTTGATTATAGTGATGGCGATATGACTTGTGATAAATAAACAAATATTGAAGCGTGCATATTAGAGGCAGCCATGGTCCCATGACGTTATGTGCATAATAATTAGCCATGTGAATTTAGAGGGGAAAAAAAGCAGGAGGGGCTGGTTTTTAGTCTCAACCAGCAGCTGAGTTTACAAGAATTTGCTAATTTTAAGATACGAGGTAAACTAAGATAAACCGACTTAATACAGACAGTTTTGTTTTAGCGTGTCACAATTCCCTATTAGCCGAGCTACTGCGCTGTGCTGGTGTAAAACATAGCAACAGTGGATGAGAGACTGCGGCAGAGCAGATTAAAATATATATACATGTCTACATGTTTATGCTTGTTGAACCAGTGTATTAATAAAGTATTGGCTCGCAATGGTTTTTTTGCACTTACTTACAGTAACAAGCGTAGTTGTCTCCAACTCGAGCTGTCTTCACTTTCGCCTATGAGTTACTTTACTGTTAGTCTATATCCACGACGTTCAACTTCCGGGTCCGTTACCTTCCACTTTCTTTGTGTTGGAATTTTAAACTCTGGTCAATTTCTGAGGACTATGGTTAACCTTTTCACAGATCTCTGCAGGGTAAATCCAGACAGCTAGCTAGACTATCTGTCCAATCTGAGTTTTCTGTTGCACGACTAAAACAACCTTTGAACGTACACACGTTCCACCAAAACAAGTTCCTTCCCGGGACTATTTTGCAGAGGCACTGTGGCTCTGTCCGGGGCTTACCGCCGCTCATGACGATTGTGATTGGTTTGCCAATAAACCGGAGCACGTTTTTCTCCCATCACGGAATGCTGTGTAGACTAGCCAGACCCTCCTCTGCAGCGCTGTGGAGGAAGGTCTGGCAATGTGAGACTACTTTACTGTCTCCACCGCGGCCTCTCTGATCTGCCGTCAGCTGAATTTGTTCAGTGTGTGTGTGTGTGTGTGTGTGTGTGTGTGTGTGTGTGTGTGTGTGTGAGAGTGTGTGTGTGTGTGTGTGTGTGTGTGTGTGTGTGTGTATGTGGAGGAGCTCAGCCCCGACACAGAGCAGGGGAGAAGCTGCAGCTTGATGATAATTACTAGTTTTATCCCTGGGGCCTGTTTTAATACCGGGTTTCGGTACCCACCCCAAAATAAAATGGGATGTGTTCATCATGCATTTTTATATCGCAATGGTGATGAAAATATGATATATTGGTCAGCACGTTGGTGCCAACCTGCAGACGTGTACCTGAACCTCAGCAAAGATTAGAACTCCATTGTGCCCAATGCAAGGCTTGCCAGCCAAACAAATACATAAATAAACTGGACTGACAACAAAACTATTCATAGCACATCAGTAAGAGCCCTCACTCAGCCCACAAGGTGTGTTTGCAAAACATGATGTTCTTTTGATACAGAAGTGAGTAGACTTTCACTTCTCTTGTTGAATTGCTGAGTGGCCAGGGATGTTGAAATAAACAAAAAACATGTGATGGAGGTCTGATTGCAGAGTGCTGTTTTATGTACTTTGTGTTTTTGAGGCTGTGTAGTTGCTTTATTCGGATGCCAAACACATGTTTATATTTTGCCTAGCCTCGTCATTAATAGCCTTGAAATGCAAACTTGTGTATAGATGGATCAGGACTAGATTAGTGTTCTCATACCTGGTTTTACTAGATATTTTCGTTATGGCTATGTATACACATATTCTTGTATTGTGTTGTCTTTCTTTTTAGAATAATTTGTATAATTATAATTAGTTTTTGTTTTTAGGAATAAAATCCTATTGTTCTGAGCTATAACTAGACCGCCTGTCACCAAACATGGATTATTACTGCAGAGTAATGTAACCACTAAAACAACAGAGCCTCAATCTGCTCTTGTATTCTAATGACAATAACTTTTGAAATTAAAGACCGCTGCTTCCTGTTTTCCTGAACGATAGAATTGATGTTAGCGGCGTAATTCCACACAAACTAGTGCATTAAAGTTGAGTTTTTATGAGGCAGATGCAGTTTTTTTAGAAGGTAACATTTAGAGTGTTGGGTTTCAGTGGTGCAAGTACATTCACTCAAGTACTGTACTTAAGTACAATACATACACAGTCAATTTCATACTTTTACTCCACTACAGTTCAGAGGAAAATATTGTGCTTTTTACTGTACTACATTTATTTGACAGCTATAATTACTAGTTACTTTTCAGTATAGGATTTTACATTTAAAAACATTGGATAAGCTTATAAAATACAATATTTCTTATTATACATTTCATATGTATGCAAGTTGTTTAAGATCCACCAAAGAAACATTTCCCCTCTGAACTTGGATTTGTTTAAATAATAAAATAACTACTTTTTTTCTTCTTTCCTACCTCATTAATCATCTCAGATTTATTGTTTGACCCTGTGAGTGAGTCACTGGACCAAACTTTATATAAAGTAGTTAAAACTCACTTTGACTTGTAATTTAGTATTCTTAAATGTTTGTATCGTTACTTTTACTTAAAAGATCTTAGCACTTCTTGGGTGCCTGGATAGCTCACCTGGTCGAGCGTGCACCCCATGGTCAGAGGCTCAGTCCTCACTGCAGCAGCCGCATGTTCGATTCCCCCCTTTCATGTCTAAGCTGTCCTCTCAAATAAAGGCCTGAAATGCCAAAAAGATCTGAGCACTGTTGGGCTTAGTTTTTTTTTTAAATAAATGTACTTTTGAATTCCTTGTATGTGTTTATACCATGAAAGTGCACAAAAAACATACCTTTGCAACCTTAGTACTCTTAGTAATGTCAATACTCCTACCAGTATATCATCTGCAGATTAAACAATATAAAAAAACACAGTACCTAAATGTTCTTAGATCACACACATATAACTTGTGTGTGGGGTGTCTGTACGTGTTCAACCCACGTTTATTACAGCTTGTTATTACATCTGCTGACCTCTCTGTCACAGTGATGTCTTGAGTTTCTGCCCCGGCTGTTTTTGTTGAACCCAAGTTCTCCTCTCAGTTTGTCTTCTCACACCAGGAACCAGCTGTGGTCAAATGTAAACGTGGGCCTGTTCTCCTGTGGAGAAAAGTAGCTCCCTGATGTCCAGAGGACATCACTTCAAATAGGGTTGAGCAGAAATTTCACTATTGGGGGATAGGGGCGTTGAAACAGACCATATTCGATTATTGCCTACTGATGGTACTTGTTGATTTTCCGCTCGCTGCTTTATTTTGTTTCTGCCTTTTGTCTGCTGTGTTCGGACTCCGTTACATTCAGGAAGAGTCTTATTTAAGAGCAGATGCAATTAAAAGGTGAGTTCATATATATCTGTCTGCTTGAATTTGTCGATAAAAACCATGTGTAGCAATATATAATAATATTGAGGAGGTGACACATCCTGATGCATCGTGATATCGAATCGTTGACAGGATAATTGTAATCGAATTGAATCGTGAGACCAGTGAAGATTCACACCCCTATTGGGCAGTTAAACTGTTTGTTTTACTTCTTAGCTCCGCCAGACACAAAGATCCCCATGACCATCAGTTAGCATCTCTCTAGCAGAGAGATGAGACTCTCTCGCGTGTCTATGCAAAGGCTTACATATGCATTCATGCATGTTCACACACACATAAGAGTATGCACATGCATTACAGTAACTTCGGAAAACTTGTGCTTGCTCTGCTCCTTTCTGCTTCTTCCTAGCGATATCGAGTCACAGCATTTAACAGTCAGTCAGCATTTGGCTCTGGGAACCTGTTCTTACTGTGGGAGCTCTGCCCTGTCCACAGACTGGTATGTGCTTACATGGTTGGAAAACTCAAACCAGGGAGGGAGCCAATAGAGACTTATGTGCAAAATAGAAAAACAGAGGGAGAGAAAAAAAAAAGAAAGTCAATGTTGCTCTGACTTGAAACGGTAGAAAGTTTGAGAGGCCTGAGAAAAAACGGTGAAAAGCAACTGATGAACGGGCTTCTGAAGCAGATCAACTCTGAGGAAACATGCACCAAAATAAAATGTCCAGAGTGAGCTTAAAGTAGTCTAGCTTTTGCCAGACTCTCCTCCAAAGGTCTGGCTACTCTACACAGCATTCGGGATGGGAGGAAAACATACTCTGGTTTATTGGCATTTCTTTAAACCAATCAGAATTGTTTTGGGTGGAGCTAAACTCTGCACAGAGCCGCTGCAAAATAGTCGTGCGAGAGAAAACTCAGATTGGACAGATAGTCTAGCTAGCTGTCTCCATTTACCATACAGAGATCTGAAGAGCAGTTAACCATAGTCCTCATTAATCCACAGATTTTAAAATTCCAACACAAAGAAAGCTTAACGAAACGGAAAATACATGCAGCCGGCAGAATATCCTGCGGCACTGGAGCCCTCCCGGAAGTGGAACGTCAAGGATGTAGACTAAGCACAAAGAGACTAGGGGCCCTATCTTGCACCCGGCACCCAACGCAAGTGTCTTTGCTAGTTTAAGACCGACGCAGTTGGCAATTTCCCGTCCAGCGCCCACGTCGTTTAAATAGCAAATGCACCTGCGCCCATCTATCTAAAGTCAATAGCGCAGCATTTCATTGTTATTTTAACAGCAAATTAGTAAAATGTGCCTAGGCTTATGCACAGCGCGCACACACACACACACACACACACACAGGGAAGCACAGCAGCACACAAACATGCAGAAGATTACAAATAAAAATATAACGGTGCAAATTCGCCATCATAATAGCAATGTGCCAAGGTACAAATACGCCTGGCTTTTAAAGGGAATGGGAGATGACGTTCTGATTGGTTTATTGCATGTTACGCCCAAAACACCTATGAATTAATGAAGACACTAAGTGCGCCCAGTGCACGGACCCTTTTTTCCGCCGTCAAACTAGCAAAAGTGGATTTGGACACGCCCTAAACGCACCTTCACCATGCACTTCACCCCGTGCACTCAGATTGTTAAAATAGGGCCCTACGTGTGAAATAATGATGCTGAAGCGTCGGGAAAATGGAGTATTGGCAAAATGAATCAACACTGGCAGGATATAAGTCTCAAAGGGAAAGGGAGAGGCATAAAAAGGGAAGAAAAAAAATTGAGAAGAAGGAAATGTGGCTAAAAAACAAGGTTCAGCTAGAGGAAAGCTGCAGTGAGATAAGGAGCAGCACTCGGAGCAGAGTGGAACTGGCACCTAAGTGTGAAGGCTTTTTGTGCAAACTTTGGGCCAGTGCCCTGTGTTTCCATCCTACTTGTGAACTGAACTGAACTGTACAGTATGTCCCATGTAACCCCAACCAGCAGACTACAGAGTGACTCAGCAGTCTCATTTTGAATTTTCCCTTTGGATTTGAAGCATTTATGTCTGTCTGAGGTACAATTGATTTTGAAGATGTTGCCTTGAAATACATTTATGTTTATGTAATATATTAGATTAATCTTATTGTGAACTTTTAAAAATGTGCTCCGTATGGCCATGGTACAGAAAACCCCACCAGAGCTAAAAGTTATCAATGTTTACGTCACACTCTCAGACACACAGGATGATCTTAGTGGTGGGCAGGTGCAAATTCCAGCCACTTTACCAAACCAGAAAGTCTGTTTGGTAAATTCTGTGAAAGTATTTCACAGAATATCTTGAGTAAATCACTACATTTTTTTACTTTAATTGCAGCAACAGAAGTGCAGTATGGTTGTAGACATTTGATTGACATCTTTGGTCTAAAATCACCCTTGAGCTAGTCTATATCCTTGGCGTCCAACTTCCGGGATTGCTCCGGTGAAATTCCGCCGGATGCATGCATTTTCGCCGATGTCCGTTTCCTTCCACGTTCTTCGTGTTGGAATTTTAACCTCTGGTGGATTTCTGAGGACTATGGTTGACTGCTCCTCAGATCTCTGCAGGGTAAATCCAGACAGCTAGCTAGACTATCTGTCCAATCTAAGTTTGCTCTCGCACAACTATTTTACAGCGGCTCCGTGTGGAGCTTAGCGCTTTTTTCTCCCGTCCCGGAATGCTGTGTGGACTAGCCAGACCTTCCTCCGCTCCGCAGCGTGTAGATGGTCTGGCAAAGCAAGACTATCCTTGAGCTAACAACAACAACAACAACAGGCTGATGATTTAGGTCTAGGTTTAAGGTTTTTTAGTTCTCAGTTCTCAAACCCTGTTTTCGATCCTTCTTTACTTTTCAGTTCAGGGCGTGTTGTCGTTGGAACACATGCTCACAAAATAGCCTGTTTCAGCACGTCTTCACTATTTATAGCCTGTACAACAACAACTTAATACTACATATAGTAAAGTACAGGTGTCCCCTCCCCCTTTCTTCCCCTCATCCCATGTCTAGCGCTCTAATTGGCTGTAACTCCCTGGCAGGTCCAGGTTTGAAATGCGTCTGAGTGGCACCAGCAAGCTTTTATCTTGGCTCGTGTCTTTGAGCAGTACACACAACGCGCTCGAGCGCCGATTTGCGAGAGCCGAGCCTACATATTTGCCTCTGATCTGGGGCTTTTGTCTGGGATCTCCAAAAACTGTCGGCGAGTGGAAAAATACAGTTAAAGTCATATAGTGTGAACAAGGCATAACACAAAAACTGAACAAGCAGGCTATAAAGTGTACGGATCGACCGATACTGTTTTTTCAAGGCTAATACCGATACTGATTATTAGTTGTTAATGAAACCAATAACAGATATTTGGAACCGATATGCATTTACAGTGAAAATCTTTAAGTCAAAATTAAGATTTTGGAATGTTACAAACTCCAACACAAAACTTTCTTTAAATGCTTTAAACAATGATTTAATAAACTACAAACTTTCAACATAATACCCAGTAACAAAGAGTCAGATAGTGTTGTGGGCGGGACATTAAGTCAGACTCAGTGGTGAGGGAAACCGAAGCAGAGGGACAGACACAGAGCTGTAGAGGAGCCAAAATACCACACTTTATTTAATTAACTTTATCAGTTATCAGGCAAATACCGATACAGATAACCTACAAACTGCCAAAAAACAGCCCGATAATTGGCCTGGGACAATAATCGGTCTATCCCTAATGAAGTGCATGAAGTGGAGCCTCTTTTCTCATTTCTACAGACCACGTTCATTTAAAAATATACAGTTTTTAGTCAACAGCTGCTTCCATCATGTTCTTCTAGATTATTTCCTCCTCAAAGAAACATGCTGGATAATAAAGAGCTGTTTAATGTATCAGGGCCTCTCTCTCTGTTGTGATGAGTCACTCTTGACAGTTGACTCAGGCTGCTCCTGATTGGCAGTGTTCATTTTGTTTGTCCTCTAATTAGCCGTTCCAATATTAGGTAAGGGAATTATTTTGCAAGCTGAGAGGAACATCATGACCCGATATGGATGAGGTGCAAGGATACGTCAGTGGCCTTATTTCAGTCTCCACTCCAGTGTGAGACTCCCACATCATGAATCATGACTAGTGCAAGGGGCAATGGTTAAAATTATTATAAATGTAACTGTCAATAATATATTTTTATAAATAAAGGCACAGAATTCACCTCTACTTGTGCAGCATGACAAACTGTATGCCTGTATGACAGTGCTGTATTAACCCCGACACAAAGTGGGTTACCAGTTGCTACATGAGAGCTCAGTTTAGAAACCCATGCAGAAAGACCTCTCTGTGGTCTCGTCTTATCTTGCAAATACTTGCTCAAACATTTAAAAGCTACAGATTATCAGACAAAATTGAAACAAAAACGAAATTGTTCACCACGCTGTTTGTCCAAAAGCCTGTTGTGACTTTGAATGAATAACACAGCAGTCATGGTGTTCCTACTGTGAGAATTGAAGATATCCGACCTCTGGACAATGAATGCCAACCACATTTGCACACTTCTTTTTAGTGAATTAATCAGAGTGATCAGTTCTATGTCCATGTTGATAATCAGCCAGTTGCCTATGTAATTTCCGCAAACAAAAGGATCACACACTGGCTCTTAGATCAGTTAGTATTATCATTAGTGGCACCACAAATACTTAAAAAATGAAGCACTGAGTGGGGAAAATCGGAGTGCAGCCCTCAACAATGGTACATAGCGGGACTTCTTACGTCGGTGAAATCAAGCGTGTGTGTGTGTGTGTGTGTGTGTGTGTGTGTTGCTCACTAGCAATGTACACCAAACACCAGTTTGGTCTTTATTCAGGGTCCACATTACTCCACATGTGGACCAAGTGTACTTATTAAGACTTGTGGAGCAGAAAGGCTATACATCGATGCTGAACTGGGACTGTAAGAAGCGGTTCAGTAAACAGCTCCTGAGGCTCGCTCCGGGCTCACACACACACCAACCCTCCCTTTTTACCGCCCCACTTTAGAAAGACTGCAACAAATAAACATTAAACTGTGCTATATATCACCCAGAAACTACATCATGCATTAACATCTGGATTCAAGCATGCAGTGTGAATCATTTATATCATGTTAAACATTAGTCATAACACGAATAACGTTCAGTTATGTACAGTATTTTATTTAGTTGTTGATAGACTAACTTGTGCACATTTTTTTTTTTAATCCTCTGCTGTTGTTACCTTGTGCTCCAGAGGTGCCGCTGGTCCTCTACCTGTTCCTGCTCATCTCCCTGGTCTGGTTGTGGGCAGGACTCCATATGGCCTACAGGTCCCTGTGGATGCTCATCCTCTACGTCATCTTTAACTGCTTGCTGGTAAGTTCATTGACTTGTTTTATTTGTTCCTTACGGTTATTTTATTCATACATTCAATCAACAGCAGTACCCAGTATGGCCAGTGTATGAGAACACCCAGTCATGGGATATGAGTTGTCAGATATGTTAATACGAACGGAGATCATTTGTGTGTGGACAGAGATTGTTTTTGTTTAAAATGCTGTTTAACCCTGAAAACGTAGTAGTGTGGATGTAAGCTTGGGCTACTTGAGGTGTGTGTGTGTGTGTGTGTGTGTGTGTGTGTGTGTGTGTGTGTGTGTGTGTGTGTGTGTGTGTGTGTGTGTGTGTATTGATGTTTTGTTGACTTAGAAAGTGAGAGTGATGAAGGCTACTTCATCCTACTTTGAAGCCCTGCTTTGATGTGTTGGCCGAGGCAGAGCAAAAAGATTCTCGGGAGTAGAGAGAGAGCGAGGTGGGTTATCACTGTCACATCTTTTTGAAGCCTCTCTCTCTCTCTCAGCTTTCCATTTGTGCTTTTGTCTGTTTGTTGTCTCTCTGTTCGCCTCTCTCTTAATTTGCTTTCTGTGTCTTTATTCCGACTCCAAGTATCAGAGGAGATAAAGAAAGGACTTCATTGAAGCACTAGATAACTCCATATCTCTTCACAGCTGACATTTACTGTACGCTGCTATCTACTGTAACTTCAAAGAGTTAGATAGCAGGCAATTATCAATGAATACAGGTTGAACTCAACTGATACCTCCTATCACCGAATAGATTTCTCCATGGCCAACTCTGTAATACAATATATAGACGACTCTCTGTTTTGATACACAGATGACAAAAGTGTGCATCATAATAACTATCTGGATTATTTTTAGTTTATTCTTTTTTATAATGTTGGAATCATTACTGTTTGGTTGCACATGGCTGATTAGAAGAAAACAATGTTTCTGTGTTGAGTGGGATAATTTCACAAAGTTGTAAAGCCTGCTGTCTTTCCCTTACCTGAAAGTATAATTTTATAGTCATACAGTGCTATGTATTTTCTCAATTAATCGATTAGTTGTTTGGTCTATAAAATGTCAGAAAATGTTGATCAGTTTTTTTCCAAAAGCCCATGATGACGTCCTCAAATGTCTTGTTTTGTCCCCAACTCAAAGATATTCAGTTTACTGTCACAGAGGAGAGAAGAAACTAGAAATATTCACATTTAACAAGCTGGGATCAAAGATTTTTTACTTTATTTCATAAAAAATTACTCAAACCGATTAATCAATTTTTTTTTTCATTTCATGTTTATTTAATACGGACACATGCTACCACATAGACATTACAGTACAGCATCACAGCGTTTATAGCTAATGCTAATTTCCATTGCCTGTCAAGGGAAAGAATGATCAAAATAGTTGCTGATTAATTAAGTAGTAGTGACAACTAATCGATTAATCAATACATCTTTGCAGCTCGAAATGCTAGCACTAATTAATTAGTTAATTAATTGAAGGCAGAGTAATGTGTAGTTATGTGGAAATGTCTTGCATCTTAAACGACTCAAAAATGTCTTCTTTGCACAGACATCCAGGAAGCTCCCCGGACCTCACTCTCTCTAGCACAATAGGCTCTTTTCTTTCATGTCTAGTCTATAAATGTTGCGGTCTCTTCTGTCATCCTCTGAGAGACACCATCTGCCTGTAAAGTGTGCCATAACAGGTCTGTGGTAACCAGTGGTGATATGTGGCATCCACATGCCAAAGACAACAGTGTTGCACCAAAGTAAACTCCTCCTGTTGGTAAAGTGACTAATGAAGGGAAGTGATGTCAACGCCAACAGTCAATGTCGCACTTCGCACTTATTTATGAGCTCCAATAGAGTTTGTCCCACTCTGTGACATCATGTGGTCAGTTTCTTCAGTGGACCAATAGTGTGATGGTTCTCTTTAAAGTCAGTGGTGATCGGTTATATGAGCAAGTTTATCAATTATTTTAGTTCTTTGACACACTCCTTTTTGTCCCGAGAGATTGAGTGACCATTCATTTCTTACATTCCTAAACTTCTTTTTCTACTTGTCATTCTTTTACTGGCACAAGCTTAATTTGTCTTTTGACTTAGGTAAATAACCGGCCTTAACCCTGTAGAAACACTTCACATCAAAGTCCTTTGTTCCCTCTGTTCAGGGCTGGGTACTTAATTCGATCATTTTTAGGCACCGACCGAATTGCCTCCTTAGTATCGAGTATCGAAAACTGCCTCGTCTTTCAATACCCAATTTCAATACCTAAGGAGTAAATCTCATCAGAGTCAGTGAGCCAATCAGCATGCTTCTACCAAGATCTAATAATGATTGTGATTGGCTGTCTAACATTACACATTGTAGAGACACGCAGGAAAAACTCTACGATACGCACAGAGACAGGCCTCACGTAGTAGGAGCTGGAAATTAATGAAAAGATTTGTGCCGTACTGTGTAATTTTGTTTTTCTCCCAAATTGTTTTTCTCCCTCCAATGCTCCGATGTAAATGGACTGTAGTTATATCACACTTTTCCGGTCTTAACGACTACCTGGAAGCGCTTTTACATAGTACAGGAATCATTCACCATTCACACACATTCATTCGCTGCGGTCAGGTGCCACTTCATCAGATAAACATTCACACACCGATGGCGCGGCATCGGGAGCAATTTCGGGGTTCAGTGTCTTGCCCAAGGACACAATCACGTATAAAACTCTCGTCCCTTTCCTGCTGCCGGCAGTGTAGCTGATTACAGCAATCAGCTACATTTCTACTGAGAGATGGGAACTACAACATAAAAGGACTTCATCATGTCAACCTAATAGATTGTCTCCCATTATATCCAGTTTGCTCTTGGCTTCAAAGCCGGATGAATTCTGGTGACAAGTTGACCCTCGTAGCCAACTTTTCAAACCCAGCCTTCACTAAAACGAAAAAAAGAAATCTTTTAGAAAACAACTATGGCAATTGATTTCCAATCCTATCTCCTACATTGCAACCTCAAAGCTCAGACTAAAAGGGGAGCCTCTGGGGTTTGGTCTGGGTCTGCTGTAGGCATAAGGAAGGATTCATCAGAGTGGAACTGACCGGTGAAGATCCCCAAAGCGTGTCCAAGGACATTGATTAGCAGTAAACAAACTCGGCTGACCCAGTTTTCACAAAGCACTGCTTTGCCAAGATACTCTGTTGCCATGAACCAAGCATGGTTGCAATTAGATTTGTGTGAGTATGCATTTTATGGAGCAAGCTTATTTAATTTGGCTGTGAAGGGGGAAAGAGTCACAGTAAGAGGTGGTTTTTTTGTGTTATTGTGGGACTTCCATTAGGACTAAATGAAAGTTTACGGAAATCAACTGGGATACTGATAATGAGACCTAAAATGATGTCATGATTGATAACAGATGCAGCCCTTTCAAGATATGAAAGTAGTTCATTTCTGTGTTAATGTGTCCTAGTGCCATTGCAGGAAATTCTGTTTAAAGAGCTATTTACAGAATGCTTTTAAAATATGTTGCACAAGAAGACTTTAACCAAACATTGTTGCATTCATTTACAAATTTGTATGTTATACAGGCTAAAGTGCTGCATAACTACACTGCTTGTTTCTGCCAAGTTATTACTCCAGGAGCGGCTTATTTAAATATGTTATCTTATCTTTTATTTAGGTCTTTCATGCTATCTTTTTCCATTGTGTTCATTGCCTTGAGGTTGGAAGTCGTTGTAGGTCTCTGCTGCAAAGTTGCTTCCTTCACGCCGTGAATTTTCCATTAGGAGAATTTTCCATCTTTACCTTGCTGTTGTTATTGATGTGGTTGTGTGGAACATTTCCCAACAGCTGATTACTGAACACCATTAAACAGCTGCAGATGTTACAGCTGTGCACAACTGTGTTTGTGTTGCAGAGTACAGATTATATTTGGTTAGCGCTGTGTTGGTAGAAAGCAACCTTTAGTCTCCAGCAGGGTATTCCATTGAACCGAACTGTGAAACGGATCATATTTGCGCTGATTAATACCGCCGTTCCGTTCCGTTCCGTTTCTTTTTTTCTTGTTTTCCAATTATACCACACTGTCACTCTGGTGCCACATCTGTGCCACATCAGGCTGAATTAGATGACAATAATCAAATCACCACCCCTCATTATCTCCTCCTGCGGAGGCCCCTCTGCCGGTAAACCTTACCTCCTTGTATCATCATAGTCAGAGACATCCACAACAGCACCATGCTCCATTACAATCCAATTCCACCCTCGCTTCCTCACTTAACCTTTGTACTCGCCTATAAATAGGACACAGAATATCTGTGTGTTATTACGACAAAAGAAGACACAGGTCCATGGGTGTCTACGCACATGTAAGCAGCTGTGCGAAGCCTGCAAAGAATTAGGATTTAGGGGAAATATATCTGTTGCTTTTATGAGCATAGAAAATGAATGCCACACAACACAAATCACTTGAAGGGAATATTGCATCAATTATCCAGTTTGAAACAAGAATGGCACTGTTCCCATCAACATCATCACTCCCACACGAGTCAGTTCAAAGACTTTGTGGGCTTTTTATTTCCTTTGATTTTACCTGTACTTTTTTCTGAAGCCAACTCTACTTTCTGTCTCCTTGACCTGTTCACCCATCACAATTTAATACATTCTAATCCCTTTTCCCTTCTTTGGATTTACACTACATCCAATTTTAATGCCATTCTTGCCCCCAAATGTTTCTGCTCATGGTCCCTTTTTGCTTTCTCTTGAGCCAAGCTTGGCTCCCCCCTCTACCGACCTCCTTCCCTGTCCCTCCTGCTCTCCTCAGGTTCAGTTGCTTTCCATCTCTACAGACCTGGCCTCTCCAGTGATCAGGGAACACTTACATAACAGGCCTATGGCAGTTAAAGCTGCACAGCCTGCTAATGATCTGTGCTAATCACCCACAGCGCTGTTGTGATGGAGCCGCAGTCACGGAAAGCAACATACTGTACAGTACACACCCATACATGAATACACACCTGGCTGCTTTTGTTCACAGGAGGAAGCTTCAATTATTTGAGTTCAGACAGAGCCTGTATCAGGGCCATATTTAGTTCAGATAGAGCCTGTATCAGGGCCATATTTAGTCCAGATAGAGCCTGTATCGGGGCCATATTTAGTTCAGATAGAGCCTGTATCAGGGCCATATTTAGTTCAGATAGAGCCTGTATCAGGGCCATATTTAGTTCAGATAGAGCCTGTATCAGTGCCATATTTAGTCCAGATAGAGCCTGTATCAGGGCCATATTTAGTTCAGATAGAGCCTGTATCAGGGCCATATTTAGTTCAGATAGAGCCTGTATCAGGGCCATATTTAGTTCAGATAGAGCCTGTATCAGGACCATATTTAGTTCAATGTGTTATATGTCACTATTTTTGGTAGCCTACTGTACTTAAATGGCCAGTATGTACTTTATGTTCTTTATTCATTGAAGCTTCTATGTTTACAGGCTTGTGGTGATGTGCAATGTGCTATAGGTGCCAAAAAAAATTGCTTGTTTGTTTGGTACTGCCAATTTGTTTTGTTTTGTCTTGTCATGGTTCATGTGTGCAATAAACATTACACTTTGTGAGAAAAAAAATCGTGGCAGAGAATCGTGATACCAATTCTAAGCTAAAAAATCGTGATTCATATTTTCCCCCGAATCATGCAAGCCAACGGAAAATGTGAGACGGTACAATTACTCTACACAACATTTAACCTAGCTTTTAACCCTGAAATGTCTCATTTCTTAATGGACATGATATTAATTTCTCATTTCGAAGCTCATTCACACTTGTCCTCAAAGGTACATTAATGCACAGACACGTTTACATTTTTTAAATGGATGTACAGCACTCAGAAAGTTTGTGTACCTCCCTGATTAAGCATCACCAAGCTATAAAGCACAGCTAATGACCTGTGAGGTGTTCCATGTGTTACCTATTTGCAGCCCTTCTTTCCCCTTTTTACAAGCTGGATGTTCCTGTTTTACAGTGCACCCATAAACACACAGTTTCCACTTACGGTTCCTGATGTGTTCCTCGTTATGTTGATTGTAACCATCAGCGCTGTTTATAATCCTTTTTCTGTGTCAATATTATGGATGCACCGAAATGAAAATTCTTGGCCGAAACCGAAAAAGAGGAAACCAAGACCGAAAACCGAAACACCGAAAGAAATTATGCCAATTATTAGTACCATTGCATTTATGGCTATGACTGTGTACTAACTTTACTAAAATCAAGGCATTGCAATTGTATAAATTAATATTAAAGTTTCAAAGATTAAATCAATTACAAATTATGCAAATATTTATTTAGCACATTGCAACAATGCACAGTATAAAATAAAATTCAAACTTAACACTAGAACGGCCATGATGGTCATTTTGACCGTTTTGAAATTTTGCTGAATAAAAAAATACAATCTTGCTGCTGCCTGACTTTTCCTAAAAGTCTGTATTGTAATTTAAAATTTTTGTATATACATTACACAAAAGGCAAAGAAAATACAATCACTTTTACCTATTTCGGCCATACATGGTCGGCTTTTCGCGGTTTTGTTTTTAATTTTTCGCGCGGTTGAAGATGCATCTTGGTTGCTTAGTAACTACCATAGTCTCTGTCAGAGAAACGTAACTAGCGGTCTCAAGTAACAAGTGTGGGCATCACCGATGGGCCGAAGGCAAAGCCAGAGTCGGTAACATAGGCTACTACGGCGTGGATGGACTCAGTTCTGAATCAGAAGGCAAACACCGGGTGCTCACTCTGTAATAGGCGCGGAACACGTAGATGGCCGGTGGCTGTTTACATGTTCATATAACTTTATACATCCTCGAACTGGCTGGAATCAATGCACAAATCCTCTCCAAGGAGTGCACCAGCAGTAAAATTGTCCGGAGGAAGTTCATGCAGCAACTGGCAGAGGAGCTGAGAGCGGAGTTTATGGAGGAAAAAGGGCAGCGGCGCACGGTCCGAACAGCGCTGCGCACCACAGCAGACACCAACACTTAGGCAGTGACAGGTTAGGTTATAGCTAAATGTTCAAATAAGATACTTTTAATTGTTATTTGGCTGTTATGAGTTAAGTTGAATGAATTTCCACATCATATTTTTCGGGATATGAATGTATGAAATAATTACGGTTTACTATGCCATGATATGAATTATTGAAACACGTTTTACTACTCAAATGTATAATTACATGTACATTTCGGTGTTATTACGTTTTTCTAAAGATATCCTAACACAATACATAATACAATATCGCAATTAGGTATTTATCATGAAAGATTAGTTTGGAATCTGGCGGTCAAAATGACCGCTCACGGCAGTTCTAGTAGTTATGGAATTCCGGCACTTCTAGTGTTAAATGTTTAATTGACCCCACTCATGTGTACATTAAATAATAATGTACAGAGCTACAGAAAGGTTTTAAAATTATATTATTATGTAATTAAACCCGACGTGGAGAAAGTCTTTGCAGATGCACCCCCTCTTGAAATTTCGGCATTACATGATTTGCAAATCGCTGTCCGTGGGTCTTTCTCAGATACTCTGAAATACGTCCACACCGCAGACATGTTGCTTCAGACAAGCACGTGCAGGTCGTGGTTTCTGTTTGCGTCATCACAACATTTCGGCCGTATTGTTTCGGTGATAAAAGTATTTCAGCCGAAAACCGAAAATGCCCTTTTGGGCCATTTTCGGCCGAAAATTTTCGGTGGCCGAATATTCGGTGCATCCCTAGTCAATATCGCTCGGTTACATGGGTAGTGATGATCGCTTTGCAAAGTTTACTGTCCTTTGTTAATCGGCTGTCTGATCTGCTGTTTCTTGTGTTAGACATAAAACAGAAGCATGTGGTTTGGTAACATGCAGCTTTATGGTTTGAATAGTAACACAATTGCTTGTTACAAAGTCAGATGTTTAATAAAACCTAGTTTGGACAGTTTGGGAAGTTCTCACCCACTGCCACTTGCTGAAAACAAAGCACTTTGCTCGCCAGACGTATTGAAAATTGTCTCTCTGGTAGGTGTGTCTTTAGACAAAGCATCTAAAGAAATCTGGTTAACCTGATTTAGAATAAGCATATTGTCGCTGTCTGGCAAAAAATCTAGTACGTCCAAAACTGTCGCTTTTCAGGAAATGAAAAAAATCAACTAATTTGTGGCAGGGTTGGATCAGTGGGTAGCGCAGGCGCACATATACTTGGAGGTTTATGCCTCGACGCAGAGGTCCAGGGTTTGAATCTGACCTGTGACGATTTCCTGCATGTCTTCCCCCTCTCTCTCTCACCTAGCTGTCCTATCAAATAAAGGTGGAAAAGCCCAAAAAAATTATCTTAAAAAATAATAATCTGCTAATTTGACATTATATTGAGCTAGTTACCTTCGACAAAGTCAGATGAAATCGCCTCGTCGCTGTTAAAATATTTGTAAAACCCACAGACAGATGTAAAGGGTGATCAATAGCATTACATTCTGGTGAAAGAAAACGGTTAAAATGACGAAATATGGAGATACAAGATTTCTGCCCGACAGTGACGATATCTAAAGACCATGCATGCCTTCTATGATTGCTCTCCAAACCATGTCTAGGTTTTACTGGATGTCATGGTGTCCAGAAACTTACTTTATGTCCATTTCTTCTCACTTTAAACTAGAATGAACACACTCATGTGTCTAAATGTCTGTGTGTGAGGATGGGTTGTGTGTTTGCGTGCACCTGTATGCACACACATTCACACATTTGTGCCTTGCTCTCCTGTGCGTTCCATCTCTGTCTGCCGTCATCATATCGCCCTGTGATGGGTGTTGTGAAATACGGGATTACCCCATGGTATTTGACACTGCGGTGTTTTGGGGTAATTCACAGCCCGGTGCTGTTGACCTAGAGGATTTGGTAATGCCGTGGAAGTGGAGGAACCAGAAATACCAGGGTGCCAATGATGTCATGGACCAATGGTGAAGTAATTCTCCATTAATCGTGGTGCTAATAATGATGTGAAAGAAATGTTAAGGCCTAGTGCAACAGCAAAGCACTGCTTAATAATAATCGATCCTGACTACAGTATGACTTGAAACAACACAATCTATCCTTATGTTTTTACAGTTGCTCCTAACACTTAGGATGGGTTGAAATGCAAAAATAGATTTCCACTACAGTGTACTGTGTGCATGTGACGAGTTTTTAAAATATATGAATTCATATTTGGTATTTTATTTATTATTTATTGTAATTCTGTATGAATGTGTGTGTCTTATACCTGCTGCTGTAACCAGTTTGGGATTAATAAAGCCCATCTATCTCTCTATCTATATATCTATCTATCTATCTATTTATTTATCTATATCTATCTATCCTCTCTCTATCTATCATCTATCATCATCTTTCTGTCTCTCTATCTAGCTATCATCTATCTATCTATCATCTATCTATCTTTCTATCTAGTATCTATCTATTTGTCTATCATCTCTCTATCTAATCTATCACCTACCTATTTATCTATCTATGTAGTTAATTAGTTAGTTAGTTAGTTAGTTAGTTAGTTAGTTAGTTAGTTAGTTCTTGGATCCATGGCATTACAAACAACCATGAAACCTTTCAGCATCAGAGACTTTGGGTTGATCTTATATGACACTGAGGAACTCTGATAGAGGAACACAGCCGGTGACAATGTTCTTAAAGCTGATTTGTTTTTTGTTTTTTTCTCTCCCATTTTTTCTCTACAGGGCTTGTATGTGTTTGCAGTGTACTTCGCCATGCACAACCAGCTGTGTTGGCCGACTAAAGCCAGTTACACAGTGGAGATGAGCGGCCATGACAGTCCCGACTCAACCTACCAAGGAGGGGGGCCCACCACTGTTGGGGGCGACATCAGCAAATCAACTCAGAATCTCATCAGCGCCATGGAGGAGGTATACACATGCACACACACACACACACACACACACACACACACACACACACACACAGCCTACTGCTTGTAGATTTGGCCATCATTTCCACTAGTTATGAAAACATTTTGCCCCCAAACTTCTATGCTCAGCAACCAGTCACTAATTTGTAACTACAGTACCATACCATACCGTAGGTGTGAGCACATACAGTTTTTCTATTCAGTGAGATGATAATGCACACTCACTTTTGGTTTACATAATCTGGCTAAACTGTTTACACACTGTGTACTCATCTGGTCACTGGTGTCACATATCTCAGAAATTGAGTAAAATAGTATCAAAGCTTACAGGAATGAAAGCCAAAAACTGTTGAAAAAATAATTTACCCAGCTTGTAAAAAGATGTAATTGGAATCTTTAAATAATAAATTGCTGTCTTTACCTTCTCTCCACCTTCTCTATTAGACAATTTTCCCCTGTCCCCTCTTTTTCCCATGGCTCTATTTGCCCATTCCTGGTC
This sequence comes from Zingel zingel, assembly GCA_023566125.1. Lineage (NCBI taxonomy): Eukaryota > Metazoa > Chordata > Actinopteri > Perciformes > Percidae > Zingel > Zingel zingel. The sequence goes on along the minus strand of CM042314.1, from coordinate 5,350,922 downwards.
CTCCTTCACACATTTCTCACATCAGCTGAGCGTGACTCCACAGAGAACATTCATACTCACTCAGACACCCTGCTTCAGACTGATTCACCGCGCGTGTGTGTGTGTGTGTGTGTGTGTGTGTGTGTGTGTGTGTGTGTGTGTGTGTGTGTGTGTGTGTGTGTGTGTGTGTACATTGCATGCAAGCACACTCTGAAAACATACTGTATAAACACACACACAGGGCTTTTGCAGTGACTCTGTGTCCTCAGCAACTTTGTCCCTGGAGAATACCCTATAAGGACTGAGCTGGTGAGAGGGAGAGAAAAGAAGGAGAAAAAAAGAGGGCAGGTTTATCTTCATTACTCCTGGGAACTCCTCCTTGCCTCTCTCCGTCCCCGATCTCTCTCCACACACAGGAATCCAGTAATCTTGTTTTATTCATGAGAGCACACTCCTTCCTGTCTGAGATTTGGCTACAGCCCAGTGAGACAAATAAGAGTGCAGACAGAGAGGTTAGATGAGTGACAATTTGTGGAGCGGATTGGTTGAAAGGATATTGAAATGAGATTAGAATAGGGAAAGGAGCGTTTACCTTGAAGGTTGAATACTTTATTGGAAAGGTTTGAGTCATCAACTCAGTGCCACCCCCCACCCCACCCCTGGAGGTGCTTAATTCACCTCACCAGGACGCTCTGTACCGGTTACAGCCCGGCAAGCCTCAGAAGCTTGTACAACACACACATGTATGCTTGTACATGGACAGATGAGGCATTCATAATGAATGACCACAGTGGAAAACAAGATGGACTCATCTGGTCGTTGTGGAAATGAGGGATATACACATACAATTAAATGTTCCCTTGTTGTAAGAAGATTCCATGGATCATGGAGCCAAAAATGACCCAGATGATTGCAGCTGCTGCCGCACTATATTGATAGAACAGGCGCACTAGAGACCTCCACCGGCCGAGCTAACTACTTCCTTAGAATGGGGATAAAATGATCTCTTCTAGACTTTCCAAATGTTATCAGACCGAATGGATCAAAGTCTTATAGACAACCAGTCATTTTGCGAGGGTTGTGACGCTCAATGAAATGTATCCACTGATTTACAGACGTCTCTTTTACCATGTAAGTCAATGGGGAAAAGTATTTTTGGGCCAGAGGGCATCACATGACGGGCCGTGAGTTGCAATTCCACTGTTTGGCTGCTATGTTCAATTTGCTTCGAAGCCCAGAGCACTTCCTGGGGGCATGGAAAAATCCCTATTATCAGTTTCCTCTTTTTTATTTCACTCTTCTCTTTTTTTCTGTCCCATCACTGCTTCTTTTGCTCTATGGATGCATGGATGAAGTGTCTCCCCCAACAAAAAAATACTACTTTTGGACTTATAAAAGGCTGTCATCTGTCTCCCCGGGTTGACAGCATAAGCTCCATGATATTAGGCTGACTCAGTATGAAACCCTAAACCCTATGACCCTGCTTTCACCCCATGAACCCCCTGTGACCCTGTGCGATGGCCTTAACCCTTCAGTGTGCTGACAACATGCACTCTGCCTGACCCAAACTCATCACAGACGTGATTACAAGGCTGACAGAAGCGGCCATCTCTAAAGTGTGTGTGTGTGTGTGTGTGTGTGTGTGTGTGTGTGTGTGTGTGTGTGTGTGTGTGTGTGTGTGTGTGTGTGTGTGTGTGTGTGTGTGTGTGTGTGTGTGTGTGTGTGTAAATGGTTGACCTTATTTTCCCCTGTGTTCATGTGAAGTTGATGTTTTTTGGCGTTGAATTAACTTTAATCAACCAACAACACATGAAGATCAGATCTTATGTGAACTGTCATATGTATCTTACAAACTAGTACATACATTTACGCTGTATATACATGTTTTATATATTAATGTACATTAAGTGGTTGCAAATCACTTGCAAAATTATTTTAAAAAGTGCTCTATAAATAAATGTACTACTTCTACTTGCGGCTATCACAGATAGATCTAACATCTCACAAATAGTTTAAAAGCAAATACCAGGAACTTTCAGATTCATTTTTTTACAGTTTTTTCAAGTTTGATTTAATAGGGTTTTGCTGTTTCTGTCTCCCCCATGAGGAATTCCTAGTAATGACAACAATACTGTCGGCGCGTCCACATGATACAAGCCTTCCGTGATCGCGCACGCACCCCCACCCCTCCCCCACGATGTTGCTTGTAGCCAAGGAGGACACAGAGAATTAAAAAAACATGCCATACTGAGAAATACAGAGAGAGTTGTGTGGAGCTGATAGTCTTAATTAGCTTTGTAGCAACTCATTTGGCAATGGCTTGAATGGAACGGACGTTCATTAATAGCAAAAAACTACGCACTAAAGCTTCACAGGAATTGTATTATCTCAAACATTGCACAACATGCGATTAAACATTAAATCATTAAACCAAGCTTCAATCAAAGTTCTCAGCCAACAGTGGCAATACAACATGCATATAGGGAATTAGAGGGCTGCATTGGGATTGGGATTGGGATTGGGTCCCGCTGATCTCAAGGGAGTGGGCAGTTTTAACTTTGCTGCGGGCGGGAGCGGGCGGCTAAAAAAAACACTGCGGGATCGGGATGTAGCCTGGAATCCCCCCACACCAGCAGAACCATAGATATACATATATACTGACTGATTATATACTGTATAGCCCATCTATGAGCAGACATCAGCGTGTCTGAGCCTCCCAGGACGGGGGAGCTCCGAGCCAAGGCTCCGTCCACCGTCCACCCGCTCCCTCTCCCTCTACTCCTTCCTCCCCGTCTAACAGCAGCAAGCACCTGCCTTCTTTGCCTGCATCTTCTCCTTATTAAACTATAAAATTACGTGTTTTCTCATGCGGGACGGGAGAAGACACAACATCAATGCATCTCTATTATTGTGCGGGCATAAATTCTCAGAGTTTTGCATGTGCAGGCGGGAGTGGACGTACACATTGCGGGAGCGGGCGGGAGTGTAACACACACGTTGCGGGTGCAGGCGGTAATGGTCAGAAATTCGCCGGGAGCGGGATGAAGAAAACAGTCCCGCGCAGGGCTCTAGTGGGAATCACCAGAGGCCTCACGATACGATATCATGATACTTATGTCACAATACAATATTATTGCGATTTTAAACATATTGCAATATTCTGTGATATATTACAATTTATTACCTTTTTTCTAACTTTCTCCCAATTTCAAATTATGTCCCCAAAAGGAAACTTTGTCAACATCTGTTTTATCTAAAAAGATACATTTCTTTGTTTGTCCATTTCACTCTAATTGTATTGCTGCAAAATGGGATTGTCAAGCAGACAAACTGACCAACACATAATAAAAGATCGATTGGCGTCTGTGTTGTTCTGTGTAACAATACAGTATTGCCACAGAAAATATCGTGATACAATGCTGTATCGATTTTTCCCCCATTCTATATAGCGCCTGTGTGCATGGTGTGTGCTCATATGGCTGTATATGTGTACCTGTGTGTTTCAGGTGTCAGCAGACTGGGAGCGAGCGTCGCTGCGGCCCAGCAGTCAGCCCAGCAGTGTGTTCAAACCCAGCCCTGTCATGGGGACGTACACCACCGAGGGAGGCTTCATCAACACCAACCTAGTCACAGCAGACGAGGAGTCGCAGGAGTTTGACGACCTTATATTTGCCTTAAAAACTGGTGAGGATCCCAGCAACACGTAGATGTACTGCACACTCAAACAAGCTATGTTTCCATCCACTTGTCAGTCCAATTATCTGAATTTCGCTAAAAACATTCATGCGAATTAAGCCGGGGAAAGTGTGTTTCCATCGCATAAAAACCTGTGCGTTATGACGTCACATGCTGTTTTGCGATCAAATTGGTATATCAAATAGATTTGAGACATTTGTTTGTGACAAGGTGTTTCCATTCATTTGCGCACTTTGTTTGCCGAAATGGATCGCACCATCTACCTACAAATGATTCATAATGCACAAATTGTAATAGTGCTTATGTGAAAGCTGATAGCATCATATCAAGCTTTAATTAGACAACAACGACGCTATCAAAACATTGCTATGATAATGCAGATGCACGTAAATGCCAGACGACATCGATTTTTGCTATCTAAAATAGCCGTTATATTTCGCTCGTAAATTAAATTTAAAAAGTCTCTCGTCTCCTCTTTCGTCCACTTAGTATATCTGCCTTTGTTGATACCCACCATGTCTGCAAGGAAAGCGGAAATATGTGGAGGAAATGAATACAATTTGTTCGTTTTATGGCCGGTTGCAACCATAAAATTACCTAAAACGTGATTGCAATTTATTATTTATTCGGCAGCTAATGTTCCATCGGCGTTTATTGCATGAGCCTTTTACCGATTAAGAGAATATCCGATGAGATCGAACGTACAAACTTTGTGTCAATATTCAATTAATTAAATCGAATTTTACTGTTCCCATGAGGCATTTTTCATTCGATACTATTTTAAACATTACAGGAAAAAAACAAAATACTTTCAAAATATATATTTTTTTTTAATTAGGCGTGGCTTAAAGCAAAATGAATGAAAATAGAGATGTTATGAGATTAAGAAATACTTAATAATGAAAGAGGGAGAAAGTGATACACAAAGAAACTTTTGCTTAATGAGTTAACGCCGAGTTAACCTTTTAATGGTACTCATTTTTTGAATTTGGGCCTCTGGCCACTCTGTAGTTTGGAAAATTAGGAAACGATGCAGCAGTAATGTTGTGGGTTCAGTTCCAAAGCCCTTCCAGATGGTTCTCTCCACAACACTAAAGTTATTTGCATACACTGTCGATGTGAATTGAGTTACCACTGCAAGTCTCAAATACCACTTGCTGGCCAATCACACGGCTGATGCAGAGAACCCTCCTCCCGCTCGCCAAAGGCAGGCCACACTGGATAGTTTGCTACGGAAACGTAAGAAGTGTAAGAAGTAGGGGTGGAACGGTAGCTTACATGTAGCCTATTCGTAGGCTATTGAGCCGAAACGGTACGGGCGTCTCGGTTCGGTAGGCCTACATGAATTTACACGGAGAATACACGGTATAAAAATAAATAAAACTTGCGTGCAAATGAATTAATGTAATGCGGAACTACTGTTACATACGCGTTTCTTAGGGACACCTAATCTGTAGCCCCGCCTTAGCGCTGTAGCTCCGTGAAGCTCCCAAGCTCCGCCTAGCCTACATGTCAAGTCGGAGTTGGTCCAGTGAGTCCACACCAGAGCCATGTCTTTCTCTATCACTCTGGTCCACACGAAGCAAACTAGTCCCTTCCATATACAACCAAACACGGCTGTACTGTAGCTGGATCCCTTCTTGCCTCGACCACAAATGGCTTCCAGGCCCTTTTGCTCCGCTGTTAGCTCCGCCGTTAGCTTCGCTGTTTGCTGCTAGCTCTGCTGTTAGCGTGTGAAGCTAACGCCACAATTCGCCAACTGCTCCGTGTAACCCTGCTCTGTGCATTCACATATGAGAGCAGCGCTTGTCTCCCATATCACACTACTAGTTGCTAGCTACTAGATGGAGTTTGGAGATGATGTGGGGTAGCCTTATTGTTTAAGCTAGCCTACTGTTTGCATCTTACTTTATACACTCAGGCTGTTGAAGCTAGCTCAGGGGAGAGACTGCATGACACTAGGTGGTACAGCCTGACACATGCACAATAAAAAAAATTGCCTTCTGCATTTTTGTTATGCTTTTCCCTCCATTGTACCGAACCGTGATGTATGAACCGAACCGTGACTTCAGTGTACCGTTCCACCCCTAGTAAGAAGTAAGAAGTAGCCTACAAGTGTAAAGTGAGACACTACATTGTGTTACACGTTACATTCAGGTCAATGTGCCCATTGGTTGTTGCTTAATAGGCTTCAGTTTGCCGTACTCTGCTTTCAGCATATATTTTGAGCATAAAGTACCTTTGAGGTTATTCTGGAGAATATGATAGACAGTATTTGTCATTGTTTTGGATTGTTGCAATGATAATAAACATTTGCATAAAGCAAGCATATTTGTCTGCTCCCATGTTGATAAGAGCATTTAAAACTTGAAAAATATCCCTTAAAGTACATTTAGAACAGATAACAAAAATGTGTGATTAATGTGTGCTTAATCGCAAGTAACTATGGACAATCATGCAGTTAATTGCATAATTTCATATATATATAGGCTGTATATACATGTGTACATGTATGTTTATGACATCAGCCCTGCTTAGTCATTCCTCTGCTTACCTTAAATTTCTCTGCTGCCATGGAAACCATTCTTCCTTTGTTGCCATCATTGTTTAATGAGTTGAAGGTCCAAACTGCACACACACACACACACACACACACATACTCCTCACTCTTTGAAACCACTGAGTAATTGCTTCACAGTGTCTGAATAAGAATCAGGCAGAGTTGGAAAACAGCCAACAGCAGCCTTAGAAAAATAACCACTTTAAAATAAGTAAGACAGGGATGCTTATGTAAATCTAATTTAAGAATCAGCTGAAGCCTGAAATTTAGAACCTAAATCGTATTAATTCAGCTGTTTGACACCGTCCCTTACAAAATTCCATGCGTTGCAAAGTGTGAGCCTTATTTGATGGCAAATTATGTAAATATTATCCCTTTAACACGTAAAAACTATCACCTTTTTGACAGTGATGCTGGTGAAGATGTGATTTGCCGACTTGAAATCAGGTTTTGTGTCACGTTGCAAAATTAAAATACAGTGAACCATTTGAGGCGTGCAGCAGTTCCACTGTAATGTGGTGGAGTGTTCCGTGGGGTTTAGCTGAAAATCTACATGATTGTTCTTGTAGCTTCATGAATTAGTCTGTTATTCAAGATTCAGGATTCTTAAAGTTGAACTCTTGTAATCACCTCATCTCAAAAATGGAAACTATCAAGAACATCTGCCTTTACCAAACAGCATTAAATACAACACAAGACAATTACACAACACTTCAACAAATAACATGGCTTTTAAAAGACATAAATGCTTTTTTTTTTTTTTTTTTAAACAGAGAGAGGCTGGATTCATAATGGAAATTGTTGTCACGTGCTCATGCCTGGATTGGATTGCTATTTATTACAGATCATTGTCAGTCCCTGTGAGTGCTCTTGCTGATGGACAGCTAAGAGTCATTTAACTCAGCTTTAAGTATATCCCAGTCAGCTTTAGTCTCACATCGTGGAAAGATCACGGGTCTGGTCCTCCATAGGCTGGTCGCTCTGCAGAGATAAGTACATCAGTAGTGAAGATAGACAGACCAAACTGATAAGACTATAAAGTTAATGGGACTGTCAGGGCACACTGAATTTCCTGGTTAACTACTTGAGATCCTGGAGACAAGACATACCGTTCAAGAAAAATAACATTAACATTATTGTGTAATGCCAGTCTTCTGATGGCTTTGAGCCCATTAAAGCTGCAGTCCTGAGTTTTGTACGGTTGTATTGTTTGAGAAACCTGCATCAAACTTTACTTTGCTGGAGCCTCACAATCTGAGAGTCTGTTCAGGTACCTCCGTGCAGAGGAGGCCTACATGCAGCAGCCCTTGAGACCTGCAACGTGCTACCCAGAAAAACAAAACTTGTAAACCATGAAGTTAGCCAAATTAAAGTCCTTCCTAGCAGTTGTGAGTTTGAGTGACTCACGGGTGTTAATGAATGTGGATTGGGCTGAGAGGATAGTGCTACACTGAGTAAAAAGCTAACCTTGCTAACTAATCAGACCCAAACGTGTGTGTGTGTGTGTGTGTGTGTGTGTGTGTGTGTGTGTTGCTCCCTGCCTCAAGTAAACTCACTGTAGCAGCAGGACATTTATCTCTGATCTGCTTTTGTATTGTGTTCGACCTTAAATAGCCTTGTAGCTACATTGAAGCTAGGTTTATGGTAGCTGCCGTGTTCCCCTGAGTCATAAAATGACGTCACCACGGCTGTCGTTTCTAGCGCAAAAGGCTCTGCATGTTGTGGTGCACTTCAGTTCAACACAGTCGGTTGGGAAGACCGAGCAGGTTCGCCTGTACAAACATCTCTGTGATCCTTCATGTACACGCCGGCAGTCAGACTGAAATGACCCATCTGATTAGTAGAGTGCTAACCCGGAAACGGGGAGTGGAATGAGCGTCTCTCAAAATCTGACGAAAATCTTTTAAACTGACCTTGTTGATCTGAAATGAAGACAGATTCAGCAACTGCATGGCCTATTTCTCGCTTAAAATGTTTTCAGAAACACGTTTCGGTGAACTATTTTAGTACGATATGAGATCGTGTTCTGAACAAGCCGCCATGACACTCTGTCTTTGAATTTCCGGAGACCAGACCCACGTGACGCGTTCGTCCAATCAGCTGCCAGTTTTCATTTTTGGGCAACTACTGTTATGGAGACGTATTGCATCTCGTCGCTTTGGTGTATTCCGAGGCACTTTTTTGACCAACTCGGGGAGAATGATCAGTCCGACTGCCTTTCCTTGTCAGTGTGTCTACAGCTTTAGGGTTAGGGTTCATGTGTCATGACTGTGTCATGACAGTGTCATGTTACTCTTATGTAGATACCTTCAAGTAAAGTGTTACCAAAAAAACTCTTTGTCAAAGCAAAGAAATAATGGAACTCATAAATCCACCAGAGTTTAGAATTCCAACACAAAGGAAGTAAAATGGAAATCCGGTCAAAAAAAAGGACATACGGCGGAATTTCCGCCAGCACCGGGGCAATCTCGGAAGTGGAAGGTCGTGGATATGGACTACGTTGAGCATAAACGTCTCCGAGCGTGCTCGTTGTGCGCGTGCGCCATCTACGGAGGCCTGCACCACGGTGTCGCACGCAGGTATAACAAGGGCTTGAACAACCCAATTTGTCTCGTTTATTATCATTGATATTATTCAGTGTAGTAGGAGGGAAGTTTGCTAGATTTATTTAAGTCGGATCAGTTGCTCACAGGTCTCTGGCATGGCCTCAAGAAATACAGTATATGATCTTTTTTGTTGGGAAAATAGCACGCAATCTTGAAACTTTTTTGTAAAAACAATCATCTGATAAACTTGGGTTATAATCTTCTGTATTTTTGCAGTTACAACTTACACTTTTCGACTTGTTGCTCCACCAGTCACAAGGACATTCTTCCACTTCGCACTTTGCCTGTTGACCTCTGACCTCCTCTTTGCCCGAACGTGTCACACTGAACGTATAGCCCAGTTTAATCTCACTCACCCAGTCAGGCAGCAGTAAAGATAATTGGCTAATCAGAATTACATAATAAGGCACCGCCTGACGCTGTAATGAGGGTCTTCACACTTCATTTGGTAGTGAACCATTAACACACACACAGAAGCACACACGTACTATATGTAGTATGACTGAGAGCTGATCATTAACGTGTTGGTTTTATTGTGAAAGGGCTCCTTTTTCTTACCACTCAGCGTCAGAAGGAGCTGTGACTGCACCAAGCAACATACACATCTGGACGCTCCTCTGGTTATGTCATAGGAGTCATAAGTCTGCCAATACCCGGAATAAAGTGCGATTTATGCTTCTACGTCAGGCTACGCCGTAGGGTCTGCGCTGACGTGCACCTCTCAAAAGTGTAACTATGCATCACAGCGACGCAGGTCGTTCGGCCGTGGCTTGGTAGCGTTGCATTTCCCCCTACTCATTTCCGGGTTCTCCTTCTCCATAAACAACATGAAATCAAGGAGAGGGTTAACTTTTCCTGCTCCAGATCTCCCACCGTGGTCAGAAAGAACAGGGGAGACACTTTGTTTCTCTCACTATGACTCTGAAGTCGCTACTCGCTCTGAAGCTAATCGCCGTCACTCTCTCACTCGCTCCACCACACACTCCCCACACACACACACACATGCCGGTCCTGCTATTCCATAAAGAGATCGCCGCACACACCAACGCACAAGTATAAACTTCAGGCTACTTACGTAGGCTACAGTGAAAGCTCTGCGTGGAGCCTCCGCAGGACCATAAATCACGCTTGAGGCAGTTTTTTTATGTACTTTTTTTTTTTTTTATGTTTGCATCGTGTCTACGACTGTGCGACTATCTTTTCTTTCACGTAGGAGTCTTATGTCACCATATTCTGTCGGTTACTACAGTACTTATTTCCATTTTTGTTCATGGTGTTCTCATAGCCGACAACCTTTATCAAAACAGAGGCCGGTATTCAGTGTCCGACACTAAGAAATCTTGTAAAATAGGAACTCAAACACTAGAAAGGTAAATCATATGAACAAACTATCAATACATGTTCTTTTAGAAAAAAAGAAAAGTATAGATACGATAGATCTTATGATAGAAATGTTGCACCTGGATCCAGATTACATATCAAAATAGTGATTTTATTTTGAAAAAAATGTTTAGATATCCCCTATCTCACAAAAAAAACCTTTCAACAGTTGTTGGATCCACACAAAAACGTATCTATTGTTTCTTGGTCATCTTGGCTTTGGAACAACCTGCCCAAGGAGATAAGGCTTCTATCGTCTTTTTTTATCATCTTTTTATCCGATCACCTATTAAAACTCAAACAGATATGTGTGATGCAGTGATATGTTCGTGCTCTGTGATTTACCCTTTGACTCATAAAGAGTTACTTTGTTTCGCTGTCTACTCTTACATCAGAGTCTGTCAGTGTGTTCCATGTACAACTCATCACCTTGACTGATCAGATACAGTACAGTATGCTCTCCGATAACACAGAGACTATGACATAAAGTATCGATTTCATAATACCACGTTGGCTCTAATAGGACAAATGTGACCGATAGTCAGCACTGCAACGTGCGAGTTGATGAAATAGTATATGATTGCATATAGGGCTGCACGATATTAGGAAAATATCTAATTGCGATTATTTTGACTGATATTGCGATATGATTCATGATATTGGTGGGAATGGTCATTTTTGTATCATTATTCTCATTTTCATTGAAAAAAAAAATGATTGAAGTGTGATTTTTTGCGAGGGTCTGTACCAAACACATATGTTTTTTCTTTAGTCTGTAGGATAGGATTTGTAGGCTTTATTTAAGAATGATTTGTCACATATTTTGCCTTTAACAAATATTGCGCCTCCCTGCGATTTGGATATTGCACTAGTTCATATTGCAAATTAATAAAATTGCGATTAATTGTGCAGCCCTAATTGCATATACTATATACTTTATATTCTTTGCACCTAACCCATTCAACCCATTTTTCTTATGCAACAGTTACTTTGTATGTATATATTTGTTTTTCTGTATTTATTGTTTATTTTATATTATTGTTTGTTTGTTTATGTATGCACCATTCACCAAGGCAAATTCCACATAAGTGTACTTATTGTGGCAATAAAACCTTTTCTGATTTATGAACTATATGCCAATCTCAAAGAAAAAATACACGTAAATGTACTGCAGACGTTCTAGCACATGAAGAATAACCCCCAATGGAAATAATCAGGTGTTTGGATGGAAGTGTGATGTAACTTGTTCCTGTTATTTTAGGGACGGGCCTTAATGTGAGCGACAACGAGTCCATCCCTGGGAGCCAGGACGGAGGGAGCATAAACAACTCCCAGATAGTTGAGCTGAGACGAATCCCCATCGCCGACACGCACCTCTAACCTGTTCCCCTCACACAGGTCCCACGTCCTCCACTCTCCATACCTGAACAGATCACAACACAGTATTTTTATATAATGAAATGCTTTTGCACTAAACTAAACACTTTTTTAATAGAACATGTTCATATAGATGTTTGATACTGTATGTGATTTTTACTGTACATCTGTTTTTTATATATATATGAACCTATACATAAATGTTTTACTAAATTAATTTTTTTAAGTCCTTGATGGAGTTGTTTTCTGAATGTATATTTTGGATTTTTTTGTTCTTTCTGTAGAGACCTAGCAAACCATCGCTGTCGGACGAAAACCTTGTATGTCCAAAACGTCGTTGCTTTTCAGCTATTTTTCTCAGACAAAAGCACCTACTGTTACTGTTTAAATAGTTTTAAAACCCACAGACAGACATATAGTAGTTTCATTAATTAATGGAAGAAAAAAAAAGACGAAATAGGGACATACGAGTTTTCTGCCCGACTGCAACGGAATGAGATATAGCCAGCTGTGCCCTCAGACGAGCTGCTGCTGAAGATGGGAATTGTGTAACATTGTTAATAAATGATTTACCATATATTTTACATTCGGCTGTGCTGATTCCTATTTTTACTGCTCATAAGCACTCAAAGACACACTTCACTACTGTTGGGGGGGGGGGGTGTTGTGTGTATAAGCCGTGCCTCGCAGAAATTTCACAAACTGGTTCTACACAGAGGAGATGTCTGACTGCTCTGCCGAGAGCAACAATTCAGGAAATTAAGACAAAATGTAAACAATGCAGATCGGAGCATTGAGAATATTCAAAATAATGTAAAAGTTGATTTATATGAGCTCTTCAGCCATATTTCAAAGGCTGGTTTTTGATCTGTTCCGTGAAGAATCAGCAGGTGTGAGCGTACGAGCGAATATTTCCCTGTTATCTTCAACAGCAGCTTTGAACCTCATGGAATCCAAAGTCAGCTTGACCCTTACACAGACCTTTAACTTCTGAACTTGGTTACTGTTTGCATAGTCTATATCGACGACGCGTCACTTCTGTGGTTGTTCAGGTGCTGCTGGAAATTCTGCCGGATCTCCGTCACCACCTTTCTTTGTGTTGTAATTTTAAACTCCGGTGGATTTCTGAGGACTATGGTTAACTGCTCCTCAGATCTCTGCAGGGTAAATCCAGACAGCTAGCTAGACTATCTGTCCAATCTGAGTTTTCTGTTTTGCACGACTAAAACTACTTTTGAATGTAAACACGTTCCACCAAAACTAGTTCCTTCCAGAGGCACCGTTGCTCCGTCTGGCGCTTAGCGCCGCCCAAGACGATTGTGATTGGTTCAGAGAAATGCCAATAAACCAGAGCACGTTTTTCCTCCCATCCCGGAATGCTGTGTGGACTAGCCAGACCTTCCTCTGCAGCGCTGTAGAGGAGGGTCTGGTAATGCGAGACTACTGTTTGCACAACACTTTAAATTCTCTCGAAAGAACAAGAACTTGAAATTTGCCAGACAGCAAAGAAAAAAGAGACACATCCATCCGTTTGTTGACAGCTCCTCTCAGGTTCATTGTGGATGGTTGAGGTCACGATCCCCACAGATAGAGAGAGCTGCAGCAGCAGGACATGAGTGTGCTACTTTAAAATATTTTGACACTAAGCAGCTAGAAAATGTTGTCTCTTGATATACCGCCCTCCCGCTGGTTAATGACTTCATTCTCTGTCCTGCAGTCTAACGGAGGTGGGACTGTAGAGGTGAGAATAAAAGTGGGGAGTTTTCTTCTTTTACCCTTGAAGTAGTTTCTTTTTTTATTCAGCAAGTGAATCAGAGTCAGCGTTTGCTAGCTCTGAAATCTATAAAACGTATGGACCCTACTCTCACTGTAGTACGAGAGACGGCCCGTCTACAGCTGCAGAACTTTTCTTCTCCGGTTTTTGTTTTTCTGTCCACCACTGTGGCAATTGTTCACCCCTGAGGGCAAAGCAGCAAGCAGACTTTGTCCATAATGGAGGGTGGAGATGTTTCTGAAACACCATTATCCTTAAACAATAATCATCACATCCCTGAACACAAAAGTTTGGTTTGGCATGTGTGTCTCCTCTGCCTCACGCAATATGATTGCATTGCAAGGACGGGTCTTTTGAGACCCGTCCTTTATGGTCTTTTAGCCATCAGCAGGACTCTTTCTTCAGGGATTTGAAGGAATTTAATGAGCAAAGTAGAGAAAAGAAGGTATTCAACTTAACAAGGTAAAACTTCTGGGTATGTTATCTCTAGCAGCAAACAAGCCTGTTCTAGTGCGGTATGAACTTCTGGCATTTTCAAGGGTCTGGTTTCATTGTTTACCTCCTAAGAACAGCAGTTCAGACACAAGAAATTAATTGCTATGGATTTGTGCAGCCTGCCATCGTGGCGACATTACAGCTCTGACGTTTTCCATTATGTATCCATTAGAGTGAACTGCACAGACTGTGTTCTGTCATCGTTGCGATGAGTAATTTCAGAAACTACAAGAGTACAAGGAAACTGGATCCACTGCAGAAGAACCACCAAGGCTTCCAGACCTTTGGTCATATAGATAAATGAACTGCTGCATACAAACTGCTGACTACTAGTGAACCCAGGGCACAGGACATATTTTATAACATCTTTAACTTATGTAATTGACCACAGTGTACGCCACAGTCTTATCTAATGCACAAAGTCAAATGTTTGAGTACGACTCTTAGATTAGAGAAACTGATCCGTCTATCTTCAAAAAGCCCATCAAAAGAATAACAGATGCCAATAAAGATGATTTATTGTTTTAAGGGGGAGACACATCAGGCAAGAACATCATTTTTCAATTGTGAGTTTTTGGGCTACTTTACAATAACATTTCTTCTTTCAGACTATTGGGGGGAAAAAAACATCCAAAAACACAACTAGATGTTTATTTTACCACACTTCTCTATTTCTGTCTGTATATTTTCCCTAAATTCACCAAAAGTTAGTATTAGATAATGCCTCATTTGCATATTTAAACATAAAAACTTACTTACGAGAAAATTGTGCTCTGGTTTATTGCCATTTCTTTAAACCAATCACAATCGTCTTGAGTTGCCGGATGTAATAACGGTGCCTCTGCAAAGGCCTCAGGAAGGAACTTGTTTTGGTGGAACGTGCATTTCTAGTACCGAAACGTTGCCTACTATTAAACTCTATATATTTTTTGCAAGTTAGTTTTCTTTGCAAAGTGTACGTTCAAAAGTAGTTTTAGTCGTGCAACAGAAAACTCAGATTGGACAGATAGTCTAGCCAGCTGTCTAGATTTACCCTGCAGAGATCTGAGGAGCAGGTAACCATAGTCCTCAGAAATCCACCAGAGTTTAGAATGCCAACACAAAGAAAGAGGAAGATGACGGACAACCGGTGGAAAATGAGGGACATCCGGCGGATCTTCCGGCGTCGCTGGAGCAATCCCCTAAATTAATTGTCGATATAGACTTAGAAGTCTCTGGTGTCAGATGTGCATGTACTCCCTGATATTTCTCCCGCTGCCCACTTACTCCTTGACGATGACCTTTGACTTTTAGCTTAGCTTACCTTAGCTTGGCACAATTACTGAAAACGGGGAAATAGCTAGCCTGGCTCCGTGCAAATCTAACAAAATCCACCTCCTAGCAACTCTAAATCTCACGAATTAACACGTTACATCTTGCCTGTGTAATCCTTACAAAAAAGAAATGTAAAAACAACAATTTCTTGGTGTTTTTGGTTAAACAGCCAGGATCTTATGATAAAAAACTACAACAACCCTCAAACTAAAATTCCTAAGGCCAAGAGTGAACCTCAGCTCAATGATTAAATATGATTACATACATGTTCTAAAGTGGGAATGGGTTCTTTCTGAGCGCAGGATGTCTCAAAGAGACATTTTTTCAGACTTCTGAGGCATTGATTTGGTGGCAGATATAAAATTAATACAAGTTTTATGCACATCACAGAGTCTCAGATGAGCTCTTCAAATGATCTAAATCATCTCTCTTAGCCGTATGGAGGAAAGCAATTAAACAGCCAGAGCAAACAGCTTGATGTTCCAAACCCAGCAGCCTCGGTCCCAGGGACACCAGACTGCAGGCAAACATGTTTACGTTGAAGTCCTTGTCTCCTCTCATCTGTGTGCTGTCTCTATCTGTCTGTTCCCCCGGGGGAACGGCAGAGATAAGACAGCAGGCAACAGCTGATTCACACTCTTTTGCAGTCTGTGTACTCAGATGATGACTCTGCACTTCTAGCTCTCAGTGAATCACACCATGTCCTACACGCAAGGTTGTCTGACAAAAATAAAGGAAACAGCAACCGTAGGGTGAGGAAAAAGAGCCCAGATTCTCATCACTTATGTCCTATTTTAGGATCTCTCTTTTTACACCTTGCTTGGCCTTGGTAAAGTTCTGAATGATTTTTTTTTTTTTGCTTTATTTTTGAATGAATGTTGCAATCTTTTCAGAAAAGATGCAGGAGATGAAGTTACACCATCAAACAATAAGAAATGACATCCGACCAAAGTTTATTATGACAACAGCTATCTCCATGGATTACGTCCTTCTTTAAATTCAATGGAAAGGGTGTGAATTTCTGAAAGGTGATAATGCCAAGCGTTTTCACCTGCTCTTTTCTCCACAGCATAATGAATGTAAGAAAACCCTCCTTTAATTCTTTGGGCTCTGAATAAGTATACAGTTGAGGTGAATATGAACTAGTCAGACGTGCAGGTGGGACACACATCACCTCATCTCATACTACAATAGAGTGACCCAGTTCCACACATGAAGTCTGGCGACAACAGTCTGCATCAGTTAAATCAATACAGACAGACAGGGAGTCAGGAGTCACTGTGGTGCTGAGGGACGGGTAATAGAAGAAGGCAGCGACGTAACAAACAAGCTAAATGAACGTGTGCTACCTGTTGCACTGACTAGCATTCCTGTTTTTCTGTTTTCACATTCTTAAAATTATCTATTGCATATAATTCTAATCCTATGACTCCTCTCTCCTTCTCTCTCTCTTTCCATTTGTGTGCATTAATGTCCCATTAATACTTATAACTAACTTAGCTTCTTCCCCCAGATTTCCATGGATTGTGGTGACACCTGGATCGTGGTTGCAGCTGCTGCCGTGGTCCTGTTGTCGCCCTGCTACACCCTACACTCCTACTACTATTATTATTCGTCATAGTTCTATTATATTTACCTTTACTGTTACTATAATTGTTGTCTCGCTTTGCCAGACCTTCCTCCACAGCGCAAGGAAGGAGGAAGGTCTGGCTAGTCCACACAGCATTCTGGGATGGGAGAGAAACGTGCTCTGGTTTATTGGCATTTCTTTAAACCAATCACAATTGTCATGGGCGGCGCTAAGTCCCGGACGGAGCCCCAGTGCTGCTGCAAAATATCCTCGGGAAGGAACTTGTTTTGGTGGAACATGTACGTTCAAAAGTTGTTTTAGTTGTGCAACAGAAAACTCAGATTGGACAGATAGTCTAGCTATCCACCGGAGTTTAGAACGCCAACACCAAGAAAAAGGAAGGAGACCGACATCCGGCCGAAAAGAGGGACATCCGGCGGAATTTCCAGCGGCACCGGAGCAATCCCAGAACTGGAACGTCGTGGACATAGACTATAATTGCAACTGTTCATCATGTCATTCCATTATACCCACTGCTACACTGTGTTCCAAATTATTATGCAAATTATATTTTACACTGATTTTCCTAAATAGTCGATGCAAATGACAGTCGGTATAATTTTCAAGTCACCAACCGTTACGGTATAAGTTGAATTTCATTGAACAAACCACCCAATGAAAATTCAAATTATTATGAACAACAGAGTTTCAAAACATTTTATAGGTTGTAAAGAACTGGTCAATGCAAAAATGGTCATTTGCTGAATTTGCAGCATTAGGAGGTCATATTTACTGAAATCAAAAGCTATTTCAATCAAACCCATCTTAACAGGGCCAGTTACATGAAGAGATTGGTGGCTGATTCAGAGCACACATGGGTTTGTGCAGATAAAGGTATAATGAGGAAGGTTTCTGCCAGACAAATTCATTGGATTAAGAGAGCAGCTGCTAAAATGCCATTACAAAGCAGCAAACAGGTATTTGAAGCTGCTAGTGCCAATGGAGTCCCACGAATCACAAGCTGTAGGATCCTCCAGAGGCTTGCAGTTGTGTGTAAACCTACTATTCGGCCATCCCTAACCAATGCTCACAATCAGAAATGGTTGCAGTTGGCCCAGAAATACATGAAGACTAATTTTCAAAGTCTTGTTTACTGATGAGTGCCGTGCAACCCTGGATGGTCCAGATGGATGGAGTAGTGGATGGTTGGTGGATGGCCACCATGTCCCAATAAGGCTGCGACGTAGAGCAAGGAGGTGGCGGAGTCATGTTTTGGTCCGGAATCATGGGGAGAGAGCTGGTAGGCCCCTTTAGGGTCCCTGAAGGTGTGAAAATGACCTCGGCAAAGTATGTAGAGTTTCTGACTGACCACTTTCTTCCATGGTACAAAAAGAAGAACCGTGCCTTCCATAGCAAAATCATCCTCATGCATGACAATGCACCATCTCATGCTGCAAAGAATACCTCTGTGTCATAGGCTGCTATCAGCATAAAAAGTTGAGAAACTCATGGTGTGGCCCCCATCCTCCCCTGACCTCAACCCTATTAAGAACCTTTGGAGCATGCTCAAGCAAAAGATCTATGAGGGTGGGAGGCAGTTTGCATCAAAGCTCTGGGAGGCTATTCTGACATCCTGCAAAGAAATTCAAGCAGAAACTCCCAATAAACTCACAAGTTCAATGGATGCAAGAATTGTGAAGGTGATATCAAAGAAGGGCTCCTATGTTAACATGTAACTTGCCCTGTTAAGATGTGTTTGATTGAAATAGCTTTTGATTTCAGTAAATATGACCTCCTAAATTCAGCAAATGACCATTTTCAGTTCTTTACAACCTATAAAATGTTTTGAAACTCTGTTGTGCGTAATAATGTGGAACAGTGCATTTTGAGTTTTTTGTTTTTGAAGAAAATCCTGTTTTCATTGGGTGGTTTGTTCAATGAAATTTGACTTATACCCTAACGGTTGGTGACTTGAAAATTATACTGACTGTCATTTGCATCGACTATTTAGGAAAATCAGTGTAAAATAGCATTTGCAACACAGTGTATAATTATAATGAGTCATATTTTTGTATATCTCTCCCTCTTCCTCTCTCCCTCTCCACCATCCGGTCTGTCTGAGGTTTCTGCCTGTTAAAAGGAAGTCTTTCCTTGCCACCAAATGCTTGCTGATGGGGGGAATTATTGGGTCTGTAAATTGCAGAGTGTGGTCTAGACCTACTCTTGTAAAGCGTCCTGAGATGATTTGAAAATAATAACTAATAAATAAAATTGAATTTGAATTGAATATAAGTCAGCCTACTTGAAGAAGGTTATTACAGTGCACGTACGCCTTTTGCACTCAAAGGTTCAGAGTTCAGCAGACTGTAATCACTGTAAACATATCTCATTTGAAGTGTCTTTTCAGTGTAGGTGTAATTTGATCAACCAATCAACCAATTAACGCTGTGACGTCTGTTGGATAATCAATAACTTGCCTGCAGGTAATTTGAAGGGTATGGCAGCTGATGTAAAGGGTTTAACTCACCATAGTGATTACTTTAAGACCATTAAGATAAGATCTAATTGAGGAGCGGTAATGCGTCATACAGATGTATGGTACATTACACACTGTCATGCATGCATACCTTACTTTATCAGTAAGTATATTAAGGTAAGGTATACCTGCATGGCAAGGTCTTGCCAAGCAGATAACAGAACTTTTCTTTCTGTACTTTCCTTCTGCATGCCGGAGACTCAACGCAAACGCATGATATCCCACAGAGACGGCTGAGCAACCACTGCTGTCTACATTCACAGCTTCAGAATTCAGTCAAATTCAAGCTCAAATGATTGGCGTTGCTAGTAAGCATTTGTGAATCTGTGTATTACGCACATGTGCTCCCACCACATTCCCCATGCTCCTGTCAGCCTTCACTGACTAACACCACACAACACAAGAAAAGGCAGGACGCAGAGTTAGCAGAAGCTGAATTCACGAGCGCTATGTAAATCTGCATGAAGTGAGGAGAGTGACTCATACAAGCTTAAAGGTAAACATGTTTGAATGAGGGTGCCGAGGAGAGTGTGCTTTTGTACATGTGTTTGCATATGTTTAAGCTATCTTCCCGTCTTTCCTCATGTCTGTAAAGGAACTGACAATAAGCACAGTGAGAACATGATGCAAAAATATATTGCTCCTCATCAAGATGGCAAATGATGACCTTTCTATAATGAGACCAGAGCGTGTATCTCTTTCTTCACTTCAACAGGCCAAAGTGACTTAGATCCTCCTGTCATCAACGGTCAATTACACCGCACTCATCCCCTCTGCGCTGTGACTTATATCACCAACAACTCCTGCAGGGTATCCGGTGGCTTCAGCAGCGCCAGTGGTGTCACGCTGCTTGAAAACTTTGAATATATGTTTCTTTGTGGGTGATTATTATTAATAATAATAATAATAATAATAATAACTTGTATTTACTGTATATAGCACCTTTCATGAAACCCAAGGACACTTTACAGAATTACAGTGGCTATACTAAGGGAGGTTGTAGGCTGTTGTAAACAAGTGGTATTTCAGGAGTTTTTTTTTTAAATGTCCAGGGATGTAGCATTTTGAATATCTGCAGGGAGGGTGTTCCAGAGGGATGGGGCTGCAACACTAACGGCTCTGTCTCCAAAGGGACATCTGATTCTCTGAAAAAACATATTCTATCAACTTGAAAATGAATTTAGTGGCCCTGTACTAGCTTAATTACAAAAGAGGAGATGCACTTAAACCGTTGAATGTTGGCAATATTTTTAGAGGGTCCGACATTGGCTCAGCTTATATTTGAAGCTGCTGACACGCAGGTCAGGTAACGTGACCTTTTGACCCTTTCCGTCTACTGACTCCAAAGGGCAGGCAGATTCAAAGAGAGCCTTGTGGAGGTGTAGCCAGGAGCACCAGAGCAAACAGAATGTCTTGAGACCAGGATCCTTGATCTAAATGTGCACATTTTAAAGAGCCCCTATAATGCTTTTTCGGGATTTTTCCCGTCTTTTAGCGTGTTATACAGTTTTTTGTATGTAACAGATGTATGAAGTACAAAAAAACACATTTCACTGCAAATGGATCTTCCTCTCCCACAGACAGCATTTTTTCTCAACTGTCTGAAAACATCTCGCCCACATTCCTGTTTGCAATTCCTTAATTAGTGATGTCACTGATTGAGAATGCCAGCCCAATGTTTCATGGGTGCTGCAGCACCTATGGGCAGCCGGCCCAGTGGCTTGTTTGCTTTTGGTTGACCAATCACAACAGAGTGGCCAAGCTGAACAATCGGCGCATTCTGGGCTTTGTCAGGAAAGCGGGCCAAGAGCTCAGACAGAGCGGTTCAGACAGAGAAGCTGCAGCAATGGGCAGTATGAGAAACATGTGCTTTTTAAACATCAAAGCATGTAAACCCATTCTAGTAGACCCCAAGAGTCCAAATATGACACTGAAAAGGAGTATAATGGCGTTTTTCCATTACATGGTACCTGCTCGACTTTTTTGGTTATCCATTATGAAAAAAAGTCCCTGGTACCTGCTGACAGGTACTTTTTTAGCATCGTATACCAAAAGGTATCGTGAAAACCTGCAGACTACTGATTGGTCGGAGAGAATCGTCACTAATCACAGCCTCATCATTGCTAGCGACGGACGGGGGTGTCCTGAACAAACCCGCCATTTTTAAATAGTTTAGCCGGCGGTGTTTTTTTTTTTGCTGCCTCTAGCTTCTTCTTTTTTTAAGATCAATGTTTTTTATTAATATTTTTTAACATATAGAACAGACAAACACAATTGAACAAGAACAACAATCCTCTCCCACCCCCCACCCTCTGCGGTCTCGAGGAAAGAACAGAAATCACACCTTGACTAGTGGCTTTCCTCTAATTCCTGTGATGCTGAGGTCCTCCAGCTTCTTTTGAAACAAAATGTGTCTCCTGGCTGTGGCAACAGCCACATACCGAGAATCAAAAACAACACACCTTCCACGTTCTGTGTGTGTGTCACGTTAGGTCATGGCAGTTTCATGCGGCGTCGCTATGACGACCAGCCACACTCACCTCACGCATGAGGCGGTACTAAATCTGCAATGGAAAATGGAGGACGGGGCACCGCGGCCGAGTCGAGCCGAGTAGAGCTGGTACTAGCAGTGGGTAAGCACCATAATAGGGGCTCTTTAAGATGTTTGGAGAGCAACTATTGTATAACGATAGCTTCAAATGCGAGACTAGTTGACACTATAGGCCTACCTACCTAAAACCACCACGGTGACCAAAGATCGTATAGTTACGAAGAGATAATCCACTTCACTACCTTCTCAGTCACCCACAAGCAAGGGCGGACAGAGGAACAAGTTGTATCTTGGCATTGTAAACATTCATTTAAGGCAGTTAAATCACTTCTTTTGTGGGAAAAAATGAAACCGAGGTCCAGACATCGGTGTCCCCCATGGTAGATGCGGCCATGCTTGAGCCATGACATAGACTTCACAGATCAATGCCGCGTGCTCATTGAAATGAGCGGGTGTTCTGATTGAAGTTGACAGCGGGACAGCCCTGAATGACGAAATCAAATGTAGCGAAGAAAACGAAAACAAACTAAGTAGTCATGGACCGGTATACGATTCTGGCGGTATGATAACTTCTGCAAAAATATCACGGTTTCACGGTATTGCGGTATTGCAATTAAATTAAAATGTATTATTTTTTTTAAATGTCTGGGTAAAAAAACTAAACATTTTTCCATGGAACAAAATGTATTTTATTTTTAAACACACTGGCAGTGAGAGAGAGTTCTGAACTGCACTTTCTCTCCTTGACCACTCACATACTCTTTAGGAACGGTATGATGGAAAATATTAGTAGTTTTGAAATCTTGACTTTTTCAAACCGCAGTATACCTTGAAACCGGTTGCCGGCCCATGCCTAAAACTAAGACAGACTTTCTCTCTGGTCAACTTCTAGCTGTTTTCTTTTATGCCTTTCCTTCACTGCGTGTTCTCTGCCACATTACAGTAGACACACAGTGTATTGTGGCTGCCGGCTGTGGCTGCTCTACGAAATGTGATTCTGGAAAGTGAAAGGCAACCCTGTCCATGGTGGCCTTGCCAACATGGCTGACCGAGGGGCACAAATACTGGGCTGTGTGTAGCCAAGGGGACTAGATATGTCATGTCTGCTAATGACGCTCTGTCTTGTTCTCACCATGTTGTCTGGTTGGCAACAACACTAGATCGTCCCCTCTGTGGTATGTGTTTGCTTGTTCTTATCTTTATTTGCTTTAATATAAGTCTTCGTCACCGTTTCGGTAACACTTTATAATAGCCATCATTAATAAATGGTAAATTGATAGTTAATAAAACATTGTGGCTATTATAAAGTTACAAAAATTAACATTAACTTGACCCCATTCAATCTTTTTTTAGTGGTCTATAAAATACATTTTTGATTCTTTTGTGCACTGATATCTATCTAATAATGTTTATAGTTGCTTTACAAAGCATGTATCTTCCATTAACAAGGTATTATGAGTGGCAGTAGCTCAGTCCGTGGGGATTTGGGTTGGGAACCGAAGGATCGAAGGTTCAAGTCCCCGTATGGACCAAATAGTGTGGACTGGTAGCTGGAGAGGTGCCAGTTCACCTCCTTGGCACTGCCAAGGTGCTCTTGAGCAAGGCACTGAACCCCCAACCTCTCAGGGCGCCTGTTCAGCAGTCGCAGCCCCCTCACTGACATCTCTCCATTTGTGTAAAGGACCTGAGCATGTGAAGGACCTGAGCAAGTGAGATTATTTCAGGCCTGTGTGTAGTGTGTTCTAACAACTTTAAAATTTAATTTCCCCCCTGGGATTTGTAAAGTAACTAGTAACTAAAGCTGATGTAGTGGAGTAAAAAGTACAATGTTTCTCTCTGAAATGTAGCGGAGTAGAAGTAGAAAGTGGCATGAAAAGAAAAGACTCAAGTAAAGTACAAGTACCTCAAATGTACTTAAGTACAGTACTTGAGTAAATTTACTTAGTTACATTCCACCACTGCTGTGCTGTCAGCACCACCACACCCATTTGTGCTTGAGTGTGCACGTGTGTGCACGTGTGTGTGTGTGTGTGTGTGTGGACTGTGTGCATACTCTCGTGTCTATGCGATGAAGCAGATTACGAGCAGAGCCATGATATTAGTATTTTAGAGACACCAGCTATTTGTGGCAAGGAGGAGTAAAGTTGGCTACAAATTCTCTCTGACTGATCCCCCCCTCCCTCTCTCTCTCGCACTCTCACTCCCTCTCTCTCTTTTTCTCTCTCTCTCTCTCTCTCTCTCTCTCTCTCTCTCTTTGTCTTTCTCTTTCTCGCATTGCTCAGTCGAGCAGGCTGAGACCAGTTTTTGCTTATCAACCGCCAGTCGTTTTTGCTGTGACAGCCAAATACATGAGAGGTACAGAAGCTGCCCTCCTGTCACCCTCTCATGACTATTCACTTTTACCCCCACGTTCTCCGCCACAACATCATCAATATCATCTTTAGAGTCATCAACATGAAAACAATTTTTTTTTTTTAATTGGGCTGTCAATTGATTAAAATATTCAACTGTGATTAATCGCATGATTGTCCATAGTAAACTTGCAATTAATCACAAACTAATCACACATTTTTAATCCGTTCTAAATTACTCTTGCATTGCCAGACCTTCCCCCACAGCGCTGTGGAGGAAGGTCTGGCTAGTCCACATAGCAGCCCCGGGACGCAAGAAAAATGTGCTCTGGTTTATAGATAGATAGATAGATAGATGGACTTTATTAATCCCAAATTTGGAAATGACTCTGTTACAAGCAGCAAGTAGCAAGTTACCAAGGACATACACACATACTCACTCACACACAAACCAAAAATACAAGAAATATACTAGATTGGCACTTCTTTAAACCAATCACAATCGTCATGGGCGGCGCTAAGCGCTGGACAGAGCCACAGCGTTTCTGCAAAATAGCCTCGGGAAGGAACTTGTTTTGGTGGAACATGTGTACGTTCAAAAGTCGTTTTAGTCGTGCAACAGAAAACTCAGATTAGACAGATAGTCTAGCTAGCTGTCTGGATTTACCCTGCAGAGATCTGAGGAGCAGGTAACCAGAGTCCTCAGAAATCCACTGGACTTCAGAATGTCAACACAAAGAAAGCGGAAGGTAACGGACATCCGGCCTAAATGAGTGAAATCCAGCTGAATTTCCATCGGGAACAGAGCAATCCTGGGAGCGGAACATCGTGGATATAGACTACTTCTAAATGTACTTTAAGAGATATTTTTCATGTTTTTAATGCTCAAGTGGTATTTGAGACAGGTACACATAGACAGTACATGCAGATAACTTCAGTCTTGTGGAGAGAACCATCCGGAAGGGCTTTGAAATTGAACTTGCCATTAAAAAGACCCTTTTCTTTATCCATTTCAGCTCAAGGAGCTTTGCTTCTGTTAGCCGTCCACAACGTCACTGCTGCATCGCTTCCTGATTTCCTAAACTACGGGGCAGCCCGAGGCCCAAATCACAGAACGCACGTGCGTTAATCACGTGTCCAAAAAATTAGTAGCGTTTAAAGGAATTTGCACTAACTTAACTTCAAATTCCATCTTTATTGTTACAACTAACCCTAAAGTGAAGCAGAATTTTCAATTCAAAGACGACATTGTTACCAGCCACCTTCATCACTACGTTCAACTTTCTAATCTCATAGCTCAGTCCTGTTTGCATCAATTCCAAGTCATTTAAGACGAATTGCCTCGCCGCTCAAATGAGTACGTGATGTTTGCCTGGAGAGAAAGAGCACTTTCTGTCCTCAGTGGTGAGGATGCACTCTATAAATACCACAATAGGTGGATATGTGGGCAATTTTTGCCAGCAGATATCACTTTACAGCACTTGAAATTGGCATCTACGGGCTCGCCTAACAGATAACAGTTGGCTGGAAAAAGGAAAACAACAAAGCGAAAGGGCAAGGAAGTGTGGAGAAAGTTGCTGGAGTGAAGCGATACAGAGGGAAACCAATGGTGACCCTGTTGGAGAGACGTGTGTGTGAGCTTCCTGAGGAAGTGACACATCAGAGAGAGGCGACTCATCGTGTCACAATGGTTCCTCTGTGTGTGTTCAGCCAGACACAGCTGGTTTGATCCAGCAGCTCTTCTGCGCCAACACGGCATGAGGCAGAGTTAACCGGCCCGATCAGGCTCTGACTGCACACAGGAACAATATCACTTATTGTTGTGTGTCCGTGATGAAATGTCAAATGCAAGGCAGACAGAGCAGCACCCGAGGATTAGTGGTGGGGAAGCTGACTGACCCACCCAACAATGGAGTGACTGTGACTGTGTAATTTTCATTAAGATAATCAAATTATTTAATATGATCTTTAATCACTTTTTCATCATCCCTTCCCCCCCATCATTACTTTCATTAAGCCACATGGTCTCGTTCCAAGATCTGCATCAAAGAAATAAGACAGACCGTGCAAAAAGTAAGTTTAAGAGCAATTTAAAGCTTTACTGCGTAACTTTTCTAATGAGCGTCCCTTGAATTCAAGCCATTGCCAAATGAGTTGCTGGAAAGGTAATTAAGACTTTCAGCTCCACAAAACTCTCTTTGTATTTCTCAGTATGACTATGTTCAGAAGATTGTGTCATCCGGTGACTTTCCCGCGCAGAAGCTCGAGTGAAGAGAATGACCTCTTCTGAAGAGTCCATCATGTTTTTTTAATCCTCCGTGTCCTCCTGCGTGATCACGGGAGGCTTGTATCATGTGGACGCGCCAACAGTGTTGTGGTCATTACCTAGAATTGTTCATGGGGGCAACAGAAACTACTCACTATAGCTTTAACCTAATTTAAAGAAGTATTTCACCGCTCGAAAGATGGTCTTTTCTTAAAACTGTGCTGTCTATGTCTAATTGGTGCTACATGACCAGAGAAAACAGAGAACAAGGGCTGTGGTATTCACTTGCTGCTCAAAAAGTAGAAAACTCACAACAACCATATTGCACTGGGCTCACAACACTGTCGCTTATTACAGTTTCTTTTCACCTGTGTGAAATTCACTGCAGCACAGCGACTCTACTTCTGTTTCTGTCGGTGCACATTTACCGCAGGGTGGCGGTGCTTGACCACTCGGGTGTGGCGGTCTCTTCCTCCTCCTTATGCCATAATTATTGGCGTAAGTACGCCATAAGTCTTCTAGCTCATATACTAAGTAGCCCTGAATGTCCGATTCCGGCATTAAGCCTATTAAAATATTCATTGTTGTTTTTTGATTTTGAAGCAATGAGATGCCGCCCCTTTCTCCTTGGATACAAAAAAATGTGGAAGTACAATCTGTAGTTCGAACAACAGCCCGAGAGCCAGACTTTCTCATCATAATTAAATTCTGTTATGGTCATTAAAGGTGTAGGAGGTTTGCATGAATCACCCTCCAACCTGAATTACACCTGAACTCAGAGCAACAAATCTACTGAAAAAGATATTGGACACAAGTTGACAAAATGCAACAATGTTCAAATTGTTGTTTACTTCATGAGATACATGAAGTGTGCAGGACCAAAGGAGTTTCAAAACTTCAGCTGGCTCTGCTGCTGCGCTGTATCAAAATCACTTCATATCTCGCACCACTTGAAAATGGAGACAGTTATACAACTTGTTTTCCCGTTCTTGTATTACAACACACTTATGTAGCTTTCTAAACATGTTCAAAGCCCGTTATAAAGTTGTACAACAGACAAAATATTACATGCTAAGATAATCATGAACCATCCGTGTCACGTATTGTTCGTCACCCAGTTTGCAGTGAAAAGAAGCTGTGAGCAGGGAGCAGCAGCCGAGCACATGGTTTGTGAGAGTGAACTGGTCAGAAGACGATTGCACTGATATGTGTCACACATTCCTCTCTGTCTGCTCAGCTCACAGTCGCGATGAGCCAATCTCTTTGCAGCACTCACTGCTGCAGCTCGGCTCATTTGGAGGGAAAAGAGACCGGCTGCCAAAAACTGACGCAGTTACTAGAAATGAGAGAAGCCTTTAAGTCTCTTTTTTTCCTTCGTCCAGCCGGTCCAAATGATTAAAATGAGTCACAGCAGAACTGGAGCAGACTGGACCGGGCTGCCCTTGTCCTTGCGTGACTCTTCTGTGTACGTCACTGGATAGAAACCAGCTGTGGGCAGTGAAGCAAAATCAGCCTGTTCTGAGAAATCTATTATCTATGTATGACTTTGCACACCGGGGGAAATAAAGGGCAAAAAAAGTGACTGAAAAGATGCCGTTTTAAAAACACGAAGTTACAGTGGCGTGAAGTTACAGTAGGAAGGCTGCTTCTCTGAAAGTAAATAAAAAGGCAGATAGTACACTTTTGCTGATTTGTATGTGTGTGTGTGTGTGTGTGTGTGTGTGTGTGTGTGTGTGTGTGTGTGTGTGTGTGTGTGTGAGCAGTCAGATGTTGGAGTCGCAGCATGGGCGGAACTAGTAAGGGTGTGGTCCCATCCCCTTTTTCCAATTGGCTGATCCCTGACAGCTGAAAGAGTTAGCCACAGCACAGGACAAGATTTTAATGACTCAGTGGTGAATCAGAGAGGAGAGAGGAGACTGAAAAAGAGAAACTGAAAGAAAGAAACAGAGGTTACAACAATAGAGGAATAAAAGAGTGAAAAGAGAAACAAAAACCAAATTGTTTTTACAGTAAGTAGAATTGAGAATAAACTGAAAGAGTGAACAAAGAAACAAAAACTGAATTGTTTTTAAGTAGAATTGAGGGTATAAAGAGAGAGTTGATAGACAAGACATCCCACAGCATCACTAGATTATCGGATCAAGATAACAATGAAAATATGAATTTGGATGAGTTTTGATAAGTCTCAGAAAGTTCCAGAAAGAAGTTAAGCCTCTACTTGAGCCCTCCTCCTCCTCTCACATCCCTCTGTCTCTACCGCTCAGCCAAAACTCACAGAGCTGACAGAAGACTCAGCTTCACTCCAAATCTCCTCACGTCAACTCAAATGATAATTAGCATGAGATTGAAGCATGAGTTTTACAGAAATTTGGACTTCTTGCTAGCCACCTGTCACTGATGTCTAGTAGCTTGTGGATTAAATACATTGTGTTAAATAATGTATCTCAAAAGCAACTTAGAGAAGCACACGTAAGACTCTTTTTTTGTGCAACAGCAACAATTGGAAAAATATCATAATTTTCCCAAGGTAATTTATGTGTTGTGTAACACTACTCTGTTATGCTCTCTATTGTCACACAGCCAACGCAAATCCCATCAACATTTCAGCAGCTCCCACTTTGTTATGGTTAATATGTTACGTGGCTTTCATCAAATTGTCATTTGGACACAACAAAGAGTGTTGCCAGGGAAGGATTTGGACAGACAACTCAGCTTTATAATGATATATGTGTGTGTGTGTGTGTGTGTGTGTGTGTGTGTGTGTGTGTGTGTGTGTGTGTGTGTGTGTGTGTGTGTGTGTGTGTGTGTTTGTGTGTGTGTGTGGTAGAGCAACAACTTATGCAACAGCCAATATTCTCCGATGGATCATATTTGACCTGTTACACCACAGATGTCACTTTTTGTTGGAGATCTTTACAATTTAATAACATTTTGACAAAATCTTTTGTTGTGTTAGAATAGTTGATAGTTAGATGATATCATGAAGCCTTGTTCCAATAACAAAAAAAGTAAATGGTACTTTTTACATATCTGAACTTTAAAACAGGTCAAATTTGACCCTAACACAATATAAAGATTACTGTAAAGTACATTTAGTAGTAATGTGTGATTAATGTATGTGTGTGTGTGTGTGTGTGTGTGTGTGTGTGTGTGTGTGTGTGTGTGTGTGTGTAGACTTGACTGTTTGGGTCCGTGTGAGTGTATGTGTGTGTGTGTGTGTGTGTGTGTGTGTGTGTGTAGACTTGACTGTTTGGGTCTGTGTGTGTGTGTGTGTGTGTGTGTGTGTGTGTGTGTGTGTGTGTGTAGACTTGACTGTTTGGGTCTGTGTGTGTGTGTGTGTGTGTGTGTGTGTGTGTGTGTGTGTGTGTGTGTGTAGACTTGACTGTTTGGGTCTGTGTGAGTGTATGTGTGCTTGTATCTTGTTTAGCCACCTGGTCATTCCTGTCCATTCTGCTGGGTTCAGCTTTACAGACACCAGCTGGGGTGACTGACCGTGTTGTTTACATGTCCAGTCTGACCCAAGGAGCAAATACAGGCTTGGGGAAATACCCACGATCCAGTCTGGACCAGACCAGACGGATGGATGGATGGAAGCTTTGGGAACATGAGCTGAAGTCCTGGAATATCTGATAATGCATTTAGGAGAGGAAATTTAAGTAGTGTCAGAAGTGGGCCATGCTACACCTGAGATGTTGATCAAATGTTGGATTGGTTGAGTGTTTTTTTTTATAGGGTGCTTATTCTTCAAAACAGTATTACTTAGCTAAACATAGTGTTTTGGGTCTTGCGAAAGATGTCTTCTTGAAAGCCATTAAACCTTAGCCTGATCCTACCAGACTCTGGTACATTTCATTTGTACAGAGAGTCTGTGTTAACTTTCTTGAAGGCAGGTTTAAAACTAATGGATCTGCCCAGAGCCACTCTGGATCTGCCATAACCAATCGCTAACGTTTGGTCGTGACGTCGGCTTAGCATTGCTAGCGTTAGCCTTAGCCAACTCCTTCACCACTAACGGAGCGAGCTGAAAAAATCAAACTTTTCCCGAACCCCGTGGGGAGGAGGGCCACAACATCATGACCACCAACACAACTCAGCAAAGATTGTTCTTGCTCAGGCTCTAACTACAACTCAAACTAGCGCACGACCTCAACATCATTGTTCTCAGCCACCCCCTCTATTCGCTCATTGGACCGGTAAAGATTTGACCAGAGAAAACCCACAAATATACCACAAACCCAGACAGAGTACTGAAGGGAGATGAAAATTGAGCAGAAGTACGTAGGAGGGCGGAGACAGGCTAATTAAACCTCCCAACAAACAACAAATGAGTAGCCTCTGGAAAGAGTTTTCATACTCAAAACAAATGACTGGACATAGATATTTTTGCTTCCCCATTTCCAATTGTTTTCCTATAATGAAACAACAAAGGGAAACAATGCATTGCTGTAGATGCTTGAAATTGTAGAGCAGCAATCATCATCACTCATTTCAGCTCTTTACAATCACACTGCTGCTGCTGCTGCTGCAGGGTCGTTTTTAATGTCAGCTCATATATAGACTGATCAACAACAAGTTACCCAGTCCTATTTTGAGCAAGGCCAAAGAGAAGTTTTTATGGGTTCCCTTAACCGTAAAGAGGTTTATGTCTTGACGGTGCAACAGCAGATCTAAAGGCTACACACAAAGATAAACCCAAAATAGCAAAGGAACCGAATGCCCCATGGCCATTATCAACATGCATCCTTGGAGAAATGTGCTAAGCAAATTGAATGCAGAAAATATGAGAGTATAGACATACAGCATGTGTTAAAGTGAACAGAAACCAGCATGTTTTATGATGCAAATTGACATACTAATAAAAAAGATAAGAAAAGAATACAGTGTTTTACTTCAGTTTTATTTGACTTCAGCTCCATAGTCGATCTAGCTGAAGCTTTTTCAACAGCTAATCCATGAACAAAACCCCTTTCAATCTTGTAAATGTGTACTTTCCCCTATGAAGTATTGTACAACTTGTCCCATTGTACTGTGTAGATAAGGCCACAATGCTATTTTTGGAGTCAGCGGGCTATCACTTAGGGATCTGGGTTAGAGAAGAAAGACCATGTGATATTTGGAAACTACTGTGTGCACAACATCAGTGATGGCCTAGAAACCATATAGGCTGCACACAAAGAGCAAATCTTTGACCAACAAAACAGGAGACTGTTGTAGAAATTTGGGAATGTACAAGAAGCATGGTTGTTGTAGCAACATCTGCATCACACAGCAATATTTCTTCCAGTAAAAATAGAACTGTATGACAGACAAAGAGAGAAAAGAAGCAGGGAGTTGGAGGGACAGAGGGAAAAATATTTTTTAAAGACACAAGGTCATCTCCGTGGTAAGCTCAATGCTGTGCAAGCGAGATTGTAGAGTGTGATGTATAATTTGTCTGGAAAGAATGTGCACTCAGTCGAGGAGAGGGTGGCAGGAGTTTGAGATTAGAGGGAGAAGAGTAGTGGAACAAGTGCAGAGGTAGAGGTGGAGGGACGGGCTGGGTGAAAGGGTTCAGAGAGATTGGGTGAAGGACTGAAGGGAAGAGGCGACAGATTGGATGTGTGGAGGCAGAGGGGTGTGAAATAATGGTGAGAAGTGACTGGAAGGCTTGGAGACGCTGCCCACCAGACAGCCCGCCCTCTGCAGGCCCCGCTGCACCTGTTGTTTTTCAGGAACGAGACATAAGGGGGGAGGGGGGATAAGGGTGCTTCTGAGTGGGACGGAGGGGGGTCTTTTCGCTCCCTGTGACTCAGGAGAATCTGAGCAGGCACAGAGAGAGAGAGAGAGAGAGAGAGAGTTAGAGCTGAGCGGAATGAGGAGGGGTGGGGAGTTATGCTATGAGTCAGCTGTTGCTAAAAAAAGGAAACTGAGCAACTTCCACAGGGGACCAGCAGGGTAAAAAAAAGACAAGTGGTGAAACAGCACTCCTCAGCCCCTCTCAGTGCCTTGAACCAGAACATGAGGAGGGAGTTACATAAAAAGCACATTGAGTTTCACCTTGTGTAATCATGCTTGACCCGAGGGCTTACCATTACAGTAGATATCACATTTGACATGTCATAAATAGCATTTAATAAACATTAAACGGGACTTTGCAGTAACTAAATCACCTGGGATCTTCATTTCCAAGAGGTGTTAACATTATTTTGTCTACCCCCTTGCATCTGTGTTCTCAGATATAGCTTCTTATTAGGGGTTTGAGGATACATCGATCTGGATCGAAATATAATTTCAATCCTTAACCGTGCGATATTATCGATACATGGTGAAAATATCAATACATTACATAATCTTTAATATGCGCCTTTATTTTAAAATTCCCACTTCATATTTATTCTTTTAATTAAAAAAGTAGTTGATTTTTTTATTTTAAATGTCTGGAAGAGTGTAGTAATGAACTTGTCAAGTCATATTTTAGTTGCTTTTTGTAAATATATATAAATGTAACTAACTATGTTAAATGGGCTTATGTATCGTCTCGTATCAGTCGCAAGCCACTGAATTGAATCCAATGGAAATCGTATTGTGGTAGACTTTGTGATGTCAGTAAATATTGTATCGTTATGAGAATCAATATAATATTGTATTGTGATACAACTTGTGATTTACAACCCTACTTCTTCTCTGCTTCAATGAATTGGCGAAGAAGATTTTAGACCATATAATAACACAGCAATTGATGCAGAATCAATTCACAGCCGAGGCATTAAAGCAACACTAGAGCACTTTTCCCGCTTTGGTCCCCCAACAGGTTGGAAGCGGAATTGTCCATTACCGCTGTCGTAATGTCTCATTCAAATTACAGATCCGCTACCCGATCTGGCAAACTTACATAATGTAATGTAATGAATAATTCCGCTTCCAATCTGTAGGGGGACCGAAGCGGGAAAAGTGCTTTAGTGTTGCTTTAACAGAAACATCTTTGCAGGTTCAAATGGTGGCATTACAGCATCTTTTTTATGGCTGCAACAGCACTTCACCCACTCTGTTGAGCCGAATCTTCTGTGACATAACAGAAGAGAGAGAGTGTCACTGGTGAAAATGTTTCACATTCCTCCCCTTGAGCTCTCCACACCCATCATTGTTCACCATGGGGAAGAAATGCAGTAATCTCAGTTGCGTGGTACACAGCTTCACTTTAAGTTGTGTGGTACATTTTCAACATGGAGGTGTGTTGGTAATGTCAAGCTGACTTTGTTTTCTCCTCGAGTCCGTATCCATGCAGAGTGCCCAAGGCCGTCAGTCTTTCTCACACAGTTATGATAAGAAATGGCAAGTAGAGCTGCAAAGATGAAACGTTTAGTTGTCAAACATTAAATGAATCATCAACTATGTTGATACTTAATTAATCAGTTTGAGTCATTTTTTGAGTAATTCACATTTTTGTGAATATTTTCTAGTTTCTTCGCTTTTTGGGCTTTGGGAAACACAGATTGACATTTTTCACCATTTTCTGACATTTTATAGACCAAACAACTAATAAATTAATTGAGAAAATAATCAACAACGAAAATAATCGTAAGTTGCAGCACTGATGCCAACTCATGTTGTGTTGCCGACACAATCAAACCATCATTTCAAACACATCAAGTGACGAGGTGAGACTTAAAGCTGTAGTGCGTAGTTTCTGTTGCCCCCATGTGCGCAAAAGTTGCCGGACGACACAATCTGGTTGCACTGGCCAGTTTTGATAATTGTGGGGGTTGTAACCCCCCCCCCAATCTCCCCTGTCAATTATGCCTATGTCTGTATCTAAAACGTTGGAAAAGCTGGAGCAGATAATAAATAAATAACACTCAAAAAGCTTAAAGACAAAACTTCTAGAAAAACTGAAGAAGTCCACTGTGGACCAACTACAATTTTTGTAGCTTTGATGCTCACATTGATTTCACATTTACATTAATTCGGCGTAGGTGCTGCAAAATAGCCTCTGGAAGGAACTTGTTTTGGGGGAACATGTGTACGTTCAAAAGTTATTTTAGTCGTGCAAGTGAAAACTCAGATTGGACAGATAGTCTAAATTTCCGGCAACAACAGAGCAATCCCGGTAGTGGAACATCGTGGATATAGACGAGGATTTACTTGACATCTCATCTTATGTCTCACAAGTGCATTTATAGATTAAGATGGCCCACATTAGTACATACAGTATTTCTCTTTGGACAATTAAAACAACACCTAAACGTATCTTCACTCCTTTGAACCTGATCCCTTCTTTTAACTACATGTCTATTCCGGCCGTTGCAAAAATAAGTGCAAACTGTGCAGGACTTTTCCAGGCCGTAGTAATGGCAATGTCTTTGAATGTGTGGTGCTGCATGAATAACATGCCAGTGGAGTGCAGTGTTTGTGTGTGAAGGATGGTTGGAGGTGGAATGCTGACCATGCTGGGACTCTGGTATGGTGGGGATGGGAGTCCTGGCATGGGAACATAGCACAGTGTCACTCTGGCTATCATGTTCCTGTCCATAATGAATATGAAGGGCCACAACAGCCCATACAGCTCCACTGAGGATATATCTTAAAGGATTCTCAATTAGCAACATCATCATGATTTATACTCAGTCCATGTATCAAAAGTGGCTAAGGTTAGCCACAGCAAACTGTCCCTCTTACTTAAAAAACAAAACAACAATTACATTTTTGCACACTCAGAGAAAAACAACACATTAGCGAGGTGAGGACAGACTCTGGAGACTTGAGGCTGAGATTAGAAGAGGAATCTGACATCTATCACTCATGAAAGGACTAATTTAGAGTCAAGAAGTCTAAAAACTGACATATGACATATACTGTTTACAGTATGGGCAGCAGCTGCTGCTGACATGCATGCACTGTATAATATGTAGGGTTGCAACTAACAATTATTTTTATTTAAATATCGATTACTTTCCCCGATTAATCGATTAGTTGTTTGGTCTATAAAAAGGCAGAAAAGGGTTGAAAAAAAAGGTTATCAGTGTTTTCCAAAGCCCAAGATGAGGTCCTCAAATGTCTTGTTTTGTCCACAACTCGAAGATATTCAGTTTACTGTAACAGAGGAGTGAAGAAACTATAAATATTCACATTTATCATTCATTCATTCATTCATGCATTCATTTATCATCATTTAATTGATCATTAATCAAGCAAGTAAAATAACTGGCCAAACCCAAACTCCATTGTCAGTACTTCACACACATGCAGTTGAAAGCAAAGCCAATCAAATTACAAAATATCCCACTCACCCTCTGCATAACTCATTCCATGTACTACCATCAGGCCGCCACAATAAGTCCCTCTGGCCAAGAAAAAAACAAATACGCCTTCATTTCCACTGCCATTAACATCTTAAATAAAAAATGTAATGACCCACACACCCACACTAACACTATGCCACTTTGCAAACATACATTGTAATTAAGTTAAAGTGCTCATATTATGCTCATTTTCAGGTTCATAATTTTATTTAGAGGTTGTACCAGGATAGGTTTATGTGGTTTAATTTTCAGAAAACACCATATATTTGTTGTACTGCTCATTGCTGCAGCTCCTCTTTTCACCCTGTGTGTTGAGCTCTCTGTTTTAGCTACAGAGTGAGACCTCTCACTTCTGTTCCATCTTTGTTGGGAGTCGTACATGCGCAGTAAATACTGCTAGCTTGTCAGTTGCAGAGTATGAGGGAGTGCCATGCTAGCAGCTAGGCGAGCATTATACAATTTTATCGTCTCTGAAGTAAAGGCTGGACTACATTAGAGCTGTTTGGAGCAGTTTGTGAACAGTGTTTTCTGTTGGAGATGGTAAGTCCCTTTGGGCTGGACTTTGGGCTTTTTCACTTTGTAAACCTATAATGTGCACAAAAAGATATATAACATAATAAAAGTCAGGGGGAAAGCCAAAAAGCAGAATATGAGCACTTTAAGTTATTGTATGGCTATTGTCCGAGTTTGAGCCACGTCTAAGACAATTTTCTGTCATGACAGACAGTAAAGTTTTCTGAATCTGAATCTTAAAGAAGCTGGAGAATTTTTCACTTTTTTCATTGAAAAAAATGACTAATCAATTAATTGACTATGAAAGATTTTGCCAGTTAATTTATTAGTTGACAACTAATCGATTAAATGGTTAATCTTTGCAGCTCTAATGATATTTATTTAAAATGTTTTTTTTTTCAATTATAAAGGCATGTGGACGCGTGTGTTGACAGAGACAGGATCCAGGCACAAAAGGTCTCCATGAGGTTCATCGTAATTTTCTCTCCCTGCTAAAGTGAAATTACAGCAGGGTAAATATTGTGTTGCTTTGTGTCATGGTAAGATATTCTCTCCTTTCAGCTGTTCAATGTGGTGCATTCAGTGAAGGTAAACAATTTGTCCCAGGCAAGGTCGAAAAACAGTCCGGCTTTCAGTGACAAAAAAGCAGCAGCCGCTGCTGTCAGCCTCCTCATGCAGAAGTGCTTCAAACTAGAATGAACCAGCTGCAGAGAAAGATCATCAAGAAAAGCCCTTGAAAACAAAAAAGCATTGCTGCCCCCCTCTTACTCTCCGTTCTGTCTATCTGCAGTTCAATCTCTGTTCCTTTCTTTGGGCCTATAGAGGAAAACAGAGTCACTACTCAGGACAGATGGCGAGCTGGCTGTGTGTGTGTGTGTGTGTGTGTGTGTGTGTGTGTGTGTGTGTGTGTGTGTGTGTGTGTGTGTGTGTGTGTGTCTGTGTGTGTGTGTCTGTGTGTGTGTGTTGGAAGTGTTAGGAAGGGCTGATGAAAAAGTGACTGCTACATTTCATACTTTTACATACTGTAGTACTGTAAGTAACATTTTCAATGCAGGACTTTTACTTGTAACAGAGTATTTTTACAGTGTGGTATTAGTACTTTTACTGAAGTAAAGGATCTGAATACTTCTCCAACACTGTCTATCTGCAGCTCAATCTCTGTTCCTTTCTTTCGGCCTTCAGCTGTGTGTGCGTGCGTGTGTGCGTGTGTGCGTGCCTGCGTGCATGCATGTGTGTGTCTATTAGGAAGGGCTTTCTACTTCTACTCCACTAGAGTATTATTTCAGAAATAAATATTGTACTTTTTACCTCAATGCATTACGTAATATGACAGCTTTAGTTACTGGTTACTTTACAAACACTGTCTATCTGCAGCTCAATCTCTGTTTCTTTCTTTATATAGGCCTATAGAGGAAAACAGACCGAGTCAGGACAGATGGCGAGCTGGCTTCAGTGTTGCTTCTGCCGTATGTGTCTGTGTGTGAGCGAGCGCGTGTGTGTGTGTGTGTGTGTGTGTGTGTGTGTGTGTGTGTGTGTGTGTGTGTGTGTGTGTGTGCGTGCGTGCGTGTGTGTGTGTGTGCATGAGCGAGCTTGTGTGCGTGCGTGCATGCGAGCGTGTGTGTGTGTGTGTGTGTGTGTGTGTGTATATTAGGAAAGGCTGATGAAAAAGTTCAGTACATATACTCAAGTGCTGTACTTAAGTACAAATGTTGAGGTACTTTTACTTTACTTGATTCTGTTCTTTTCATGCCACTTTCTACTTCTACTCCACTAAATTTCAAAGAGAAATATTATACTTTTTTACTACACTTCTCCACATTAATCTGACAGCTTTAGTTACTTTACAAATTAAGATTGGCTAAGAGACTTAAGACGACTTACTTGGAACAGAGTATTGTTACAGTGTGGTATTAGTACTTTTACTTTAATGAAGGAATCTGAATTCTTTTTCCACCGCTGTGTATCATCTAAATGCCTGCAAACACAGATCTTTTAAAAGTCCTTCTGTATCATTCCTCAATCTGTGAAGTTCTCTCCTCTCACGAATGTGTTTTTCTTATTGCTACTTCAGTCGGATGTTTGACTCTCGCTGCGCAGAATGAGTGTTCTGTGTACACTAGAAGGCTCTTTGCACATTCTTCTACTGAAAGAGGAAACTTTCTCTGTTTAAAACGTAGACTTGACGTTAACTGGAAGCCTCGAGGGCACATACTGGAATTCAAAATACTCATCATTTGGCATAAATCCTGAGATCGGCTCAAATATTTAAAGTCTAAAAAGTGAGTACAGATAGTTTTGCGTGGGTGAGATAATGAACCTGAAGACAAGCATTGTCATACAATGCACAGCCAGTCACGGAAAAGAGGAGAAGAAGAAGACATAGAAATGTAGCATAGAAAGGCTATGATAAAGTATTGAGGATAGCCTAAAGAGTGCTCCAGAGTTTCTTTGGCAGGGAGGTTACGATTTGGTTTAAAACTGGCTTCTGGAAAAGAAGGAACGGAACACACTGGTTAAACGATTTTGTCCATGAAAAGAAAAGAATTGCAGTGACTGTTTACATGGGATTAACCAATTAAAAACTTAGTGAAAATAAAACAATTGGTTCAGGAATAAGAACAGAGAAAACTGCGATTAAAAGGATTTAGATTATATTCTTTGTAGACCTTTCTTTTCAAACTGTTCTTGCAGCCTCATTTAGTCAATAAGTACGGAACAATTAATGTTTGACACAAAGCAGGGAGATTAACACAGAAGCATGTGTGTTAATGATAAACAAACAGGAGCTCAATTCTGCCAGTTATTCAAGTACCCAGCTGCAGAGGTCAGTCTGTACGACCTGGATGTGTCTACAAAAGGTGCGACATGTTTTATAGGACTTACAGTATACAGTATATGATAGGTATTTTTGGTTTGTGTTTTTTTGATGCCAGGAAAACAATGACACATTTTATTCCTGTAAGCTGACATACACATGAGGATATTATACTTCTCTCTTTCAGAGTCACAAATTAAAATGATATCCCCTGTAAGAGCCACGTTGGATTGTTTACAGTTTTCGGTATTTTATTCTCATTGCAAAAGTAAATAGTTTTATGACATTTAAAATATGTAATATACATTAGAATTCAGGTAATCGGTTGTAGAATGTGCTTTGATGTGTGTTTAGCCCTATTAAAACTCATGCTCCACTAGTCTGTCCTGCTATTGGATAATTTAGAGTTGGTTTCTTTAAGTGGAGTTAGTGTAAGTTAAGCTTCAACGGAGCAGGATGTGGAGCAACAATATTTCTGACCGCTGATTGTAGACTGTAGTTTTTGTTACAGGAAAGTCTATATCCACGACGTTCCACTTCCGGGATTGCTCTGGTGCCGCTGGAAATTCCGCCAGATGTCACTCTTTTCAGCCGGATGTCCATTATCTTCCGCTCTCTGTTGGAATTCTAAACTCCGGTGGATTTCTGAGGACTATGGTTAACTGCTCCTCAGATCTCTGCAGGGTATCTGTCCAATCTGAGGTTTCTGTTGCATGACTAAAACAACTTTTGAACGTATACATGTTCCACCAAAACAAGTTCCTTCCAGATGCTATTTTGCAGAGGCACCGTGGCAACGTCTTGCGCTTAGCACCGCCCAAGACGATTGTGATTGGTTTAAAGAAAACCAGAGCACGTTTTTCTCCTATCCCGGAATGTTGTGTGGACTAGCCAGACCCTCCTCCGCAGCGCTGTGGAGGAAGGTCTGGTAATGCGAGACTGTATATGGATACTTTTTTTGTTTATCTTTGTTTTGGATCATACCGTGGAATAAACAGTTTTTTCACTGTCTACAAGCCTTGTCCTCTTTGGATAGCCTTACATGTTGAAGTTGAACGTGGTGGTCTACGTGAGTCAGAACCCTTTACATACTGCAAGAAGAGGTGAGGAAGGTTTTTAACAAGCTGCCGTGACATCCAGATCTTTGGATCCGTTCCTGCCTAACATTTTCAGACCTCTACTAATATTGGCTGCTCCATTGTTTCGAGGAATGTGTGGGCTTTCATCGATGCTGCGCTTCATGCCTCAGTGCAGAGATGTGTGTGTGTGCGTGTGTGTGTGTGTGTGTGTGTGTGTGTGTGTGTGTGTGTGCGTGCGTGTGCGTGTGTGTGTGTGTGTGTATTTCTATTATGTCACAGTGATGATGAGGCACTGGCAAGCAGGCGTACGGGAGGCCTCAGTCCAACCCCTGCCCCCCACCCATTCCCTTCCCCATCCATGCTGAACGTGTCTGGTCACAGCAAGCTGCTGAGAACCTCTGGGTCACAGGGGCTTCTGGGTAGTGGGATTAGCTGGTGAGAGGAAACAGCTGAGGCCTGTGTAGTGTCAGCACTTGCTAATCAACACTCCCACCACACACACAAACATGCACGCCGGCCCCAATCTATGCTCTCCCTCAACAATCTCCTCCTGCTTTTTCGGCAGGGGTCAGATACCCACAAAGGCCTGGGCCCACAAAAGCCAAAAGGGGGCCGTGGAGGGGAATGAGGGGATGGGGGGGAGGGCACAAAGGCACACTGAAGTGCTTGGTCAAAGCTGACAGAGCTGCTGAGTCATCACTGATGATGGCTCAAACTGATAATTTGCAAAAAAAATCCCCAGTAAAGTTGATGAGCTGTCAGTTTGTATTTATAATAGAGCTGGGACAATATGCTTTCGATTTTTCATTTATTGCGATTCTAGAAGTATTGTGATTTGATAGTATTGAGTATTGCGATTATTTTTTTCTTCTTTAACAAAAACAAATGTTGAATAATACACTTCCAGAGACAATATATCATGACAAATTCCTAAAAACTTTGATTGTTTTCTAAGACGAATGCCCATCACATGTCAGTCAGTCTGACATTTATTTCATTTGTAATGGAGTAACATAATATGGATTTTCTGCATTTTCTGCTTTCACTCTGTTTTGCTGGAAACGGATGTGATGTAGTCGACGTCAGCGGTACAGTATCAACACAAAATATTCAGGTGAATTATTGGTAAAAAAAAATAAAAAATAAAAATAAAGAATATCGATTCTGGGGAAAAGAATCGATTTTAAAAATCGTCGCAAAAAAACTCACGATACATACGATTTCCTCCCCCCCCCTAGTATTTAACATGCCAGTTTGGGGTAAATGTTGAGAAGCAGTTTTTCCTTTCTTTACACTACGGTCACTGCGCCACAGAGGACATTTAGATATCATAAAACTGCCAGGTTCACTTATGCAATAGCAGTGACATTCATGCTCTTTCAGAGATCACTCTGAGCATTTGGTTCCAGTTTGACCTGCTACAAGACTCACAGTGCAGCACAGAGCATTCATTCACATCAGGCATGATCGAATTTGCTGAGCTCATTTTCGCATACATGCTCGTATTCTCCGACAAAATCAATTTGTTTAAAACCGCGCTGACGTAGTTCACATGTCGATACGCTACAAGTAAAATTGATTGACTGCTCACGAAACAGGCCGTTGCACATTATGAATAGGTCACGTGTTGAGCCGAGTTAAATATTTACCTCAGCCTGAAACAAATCTAGTTACAAGGATCTCAGAACCACTTGGGGATTCTCAATATGTATCAAAAATGTTAACCCTAGTGTTGTCTTCGGACTTGTCTTCGGTTTTCAAAGTTTTTTTCTATATGACAAATATGGGTTTCTTACAACCAAGTTGCCCCAAAATAACTTGGATGAATGCATGTACATTGTATGGATCCCAAACAACATTCTTCACATGTAAAATTATTGATTACTTCCAATGAATTTTGGTTGTTTTACTCAATTTTATAGCATTTATTTAATGCTTATGTTTAAATGGTTATGAAACCGTATCCTGACTAAACTTTGACATAAACCAGTCTGTGATTCACTCAACATCATCTGAGCTTAACTATTATTCAAAATATTTCATAATTTCTGCCTTTTTTTATCAAAAAAATGATGCATGATGTGGCCGGGTTGGCTCAGTGGGTAGAGCAGGTGCACATATGAGGTTTACGCCTCGATGCAGAGGTCTAGGGTTTGAATCTGACCTGTGATGATTTCCTGCATGTCTTCCCTCTTTCTCACCTAGCTGTGAAAAAAAATTATAGGTATGATGTAATTTAAATGAGGTATTTTGACCATCAATTTAAAAAAAAGCCTTGAAAAAAGTGACAAAAAGCGTCACAAGCCCAAAAAAGCGCCAAAAACGTCGGAAAAAGCACCAAAAAAAGTTTATTTTCAATTTTGACCTGGAAGGACGACAAGTTCATGGTCGATGTGAAGACAACACGAGGGTTTGAGTGCAACTTCTACAATGACAATAAAATAACTACTTGCTAACACAAAAAAAGTGAAAAATACATCTGTGCAATTAGGACGAGTAAAAAAAAGCATTTAATGTCAATAAAATGATCATCTGATGCTTGAACATTGTGTATTGGAGATTACAAAAGATTATAGAACATTGTTACATTTAACCCTCCTGTTGTCCTCGGGTCAAACTTGACCCATTTAATGTCATAAATTTGGGTTTCTTTCAAACAAATTGTCAAAAAAAATAAATAAGAAAAATAACGTGGATGGTTCCCTACAACCATTACTCTTCACAAGTAAAATAAATGATCAGTGCACTACTTTCATTGACTTTGCGTGTTTTATTCAATTTTATAGCATTTGAATTTTTTTTTATAAAAGAACGTTTGAAAAAAGGGGAAACAATTTTGAAAAAAACAACAAAAACGTCAAAAGCGCAGGAAAAAAAAATAAAAAATCAGAAAAAGTGACAAAAACGTCGAAAAAAGTGTCGAAAAAGACGACTTAAACGTTGACATTTCTTATTTTATTTTAAATTTTGACCCAGTAAAACTAAAAGTTGCAGGTCGACAGTAAAAAAAAGTAAAAACCTTGAAAAAAAACACTTTTTTTCTGACATTTGTGATGCCTTTTTTCACAGTTTGTTTTTGCTTTTTCCAACGTTTTAAATTTTTAAATTTTTCTTCTACACATTTTCAGCGCTTATTTCTACGTCCAATATTTTCTGATATAAAACAAAAATTTAAAATGGGCCGATGTGACCCGAAGTCAACACAAGGGTTAAGTGTAATGCTGATAACCCTCCCCAGCATTGCTCTGCAGCAGGCCAGCATGTACTTTCTTGTGCATGCATCTTTCAGCAGGGATCAATAAATCATGTATTGTTGTTATATGTGAACGGTGACCGTGGTCCACTTGGCCTGTCGCCATCGACTCCTATCAGGTTCCACTAGAGAGGGGTGCTGTGACTCAGTCATATTTATTTTAAAGGGTACAACCGCTAAACTCTACTTCAACATTATTATTATTTTTACACACCAAGGTCATAATTAGCATTTGGTTTATCACAAATGTTTAAGTTCAATATGATTTTCACAGCTAAGCCTGCCTGGCAAGCTTTAAAAAGATTTGCGCTGCAATTTCAAAACCATCTGTTTTCCTATACACGACATGTTTTAGGGACATATTATTTTCTCCAGCAGTAAAACCAACATGAGCCTGTGATATGAGGTAAGAACAGTGGCGATTTTAGACCCTTTGGGTCACTGTTAGTGACAGAGGGCAAACAATTACAGGGTCAAAGAAACAGGTTTCATATTTTGTATTTATTTATTGTTTACACCTCATTATCATTTCATTTGATTCTGGTAGTCCATAAAGAGACTTTCGTAGTTTTTTCATATGTTCAAA
This sequence comes from Zingel zingel, assembly GCA_023566125.1. Classification (NCBI taxonomy): domain Eukaryota; kingdom Metazoa; phylum Chordata; class Actinopteri; order Perciformes; family Percidae; genus Zingel; species Zingel zingel. The sequence goes on along the minus strand of CM042314.1, from coordinate 5,306,943 downwards.
ATGTTGCATTTATGCTCTGTTATAATAATAAATACATATATCCATTGTTATCCAGTGAAATTACTGAGGGGGGGGGGGGGGGGGGGGGGGGGGGCTTTTCATCGTGGCTTTGGCTCTCCTCCTCTGACCTGAGGCCCGAAACTTTGGTCAGTAAAGACTAGAGATAGTCCGATACTATTTTTTCCTTCCCAATACCGATTCTGATACCTGAACTTGCATATCGGCCAATATTGAGTACCTATCCGATACCAGTGTGTTAAAAAAAATACATATATTTTGTTTTAACAGCTGTATACTGTGGGAAGGGTAGTATATCATTTTTTATTAACTTGTTTCAGTTTTGTTCTGATCTATTTAGAATCAAATTGTGCTTGATCAATATAATGGATGGGCAGCAGTATAGCTTAAGGATGGAATATGAACAAATGATTTAATTAAGAAAAATTATGGAATAGTAACTTGATCGATTAATTGATCTGCAAATGTTTTATGAATTTTGAAGAGGTTTTCGTTAAAGGGTTGTATGTTGTTTATTAGATCTGTTGTGTAGGACTAGATGTTGATATCCTTCAATGAATGCGTACTTGAGGCACCGATGAGACTCCGTGGGATGGTCAATAGAGTGATGGCACCCTTTGGGTTGTCAAGTGGGCGCCCTCCTTCTTGGGTGTTTCCATGATAGGCCGACAACACCTCCAGAGGGTTCAGCAGTGGATCCCAGGGTCCCAGGTTCACTCCCTAGATGCCATCAACTCACTTGAAGGCCCAAGCGGAGTCCTTTCTTTTTATCCAAAGCCACTGGCTCCCCTTTTCAGCAGCCCTGGAGAGGTCTTTGACTGCCTGCCTGTGGGCCTTCCCTCGGACTCCCATCTCCCTAAGTAGCCTGGATGTTGAGGTGGCTACGACCCCTCTGCAGCCTACTTCCACTGGGCGTACCTTCGCATTCCAGCCTTGTTGTTGCGCATCGGCTGCAAGTTCAGTGTACCTCAGCCTTTTCCGTTCGTAGGCCTCGTCCACTGCACCCTACCAGGGCACGGTGAGCTCGATGATGTAGACAAGCTTGAGCAAGGCTGACCACAGAACAAGGTCTGGTCAGCTGGGAAGCAGAGTTTCTTGTCCAAGTCTGCCAGCAGCTTCCAGTCCCATGCTCTGCCCAGCTGCCCAGTGTCTGGTGTCTTGTTGACTAAACAATAGATTGAAAAGACTTTGATAAGAGTATGGACATTTCAAAAAAGGGTACAGGACCAGAAAAGCATTTTGCTTCTTCCTACTCCTTTTCGGACAAGAGTATTTATTTAAGAGTATTCATTTATTTTGCTTATTTTAGCTTTTTCTTAAAGTGAAATACTTTGTGTCTTGTATTATAAGTATTTTGTTGACTTTTTTTTGTATGTTGTTCAAAATAAAACGTTTTATTCACACTACTATCCCTGTATGGATGTGATATTATTTCTATCTTTGTTGTCAGTCTGGCTAAGGTTGAACTCTTTGTGGTTAAACAAACACAAACAATGTGAACGCCATACAACCTTTTTTATTATCTAGTTTGACAGCGAGTCATAATGGATAATAAATAAACTACTGTAAAGTAGTACTTTAAAGTAGATTTTCTTCTTGGCTAAATTACGTGGTATCGGATCAGTGCATAAACTCCAGTACTTGCCGATACCGTATGAGAGGCTTTTCTGATACTGATACTGATACTGGTATCGGTATCGGAACATCTCTAGTAAAGACCATCGTGGACATGTACAAACGGACAGAATGGTGTGCAAGGTTTTTGGGGACAATATAATATATTTCTGTTCTGGGGGGGCTTCCATCTCTGACATGAAAATCTCACACACGCCCAGTAAACAATCTTTAAATATAAGTAAAGTGTGTTTTCCATATTATGATGAAAGTATAGTACTTATTCAGAATGGCACTTATTCAGTGTAAGTGTTTGGGCTTTACAAACATGGGGCAGTGGATAATGAAACGAGCTAGAACCAGACTGGATAAAATCCTGAAAGAGTGCTTGTTCCTCCCTCATTAACACCACTGAAGTGCTCAGTGGCCAGCAGATCAGACTGTGGTTGTACTGGGAAGGTGTAACTGTGTGAATGTAACAGGTTGTCATTGCAATTGAGAAATTGTTCTCAATTGACTTACCTGGATAAATGAAGGTTAAAATAAAAAAAAAGCTACTTTCTGCCATCAAAAGGTGCAATTTTTAAACCACCTCCAGGGGCAGTGTTGTACTATTTTATTAGAGGATAATCTGAGTCCAGCAGAGTTGCAACCTGTTTGCTTCTAATCTGAAACTGTCATGAATAAAAATAGATTTGGGTAAAGCAAAGGGTAATGATTAATCAGTTTCATTTCAACACAGTTTGCTGTTCAGATGAAGGGATGTTTTGTCAGAGTTCTGTCACAGATTGGTGCTGGAAAAGAGAACGTTAAGTATAATTTGTCTTCACTAATTAAAGAACATTTGTTAATATATTAAAGCCTCTAGTGTATAGGGTGCGATTGTATAATTGTGTTCAATCTCGCACAGAAATACACGTCACAGTTCATTGTAATTTAGAACAAAACGTTTATTCAAAATCAAAAAAAAGGAAGACAAAAGGTTAAACCATTCAGAACATAGTACAGTATATTCATAGAATATCTATACATCGTCATGATTGACAGACAAAAAAATAAAAAAATAAAAGGATCAAAACAAATATTACAAATGGAGAATGAAGAAAAGTCAGTGAGTGATATTGCACTTTGTTTCTAAAATGTTTCAGATCCCGTCTGCCGGGTTCTTTATCTCTGAACACTTCAGTTCCTGCCTTTATGAGGTCAGGAGTTTCAGCTTAGTTGTGACACTGGACTACTCTGCGGCCCAAGCAAATGGACTCTGGAATTGACCAACCTGAAAACAAATATGTGAGCTTATTCATAACTGTGGGGCTCGTTTCAGTTACCCCTAAGATAAAACCCAAACAAAGAACTGCAAACAAATATATCAGGATAGAAAATGAGTTTACTGTGGAAGAAGCCGTTGGTCTGCTAGCCCATGTTACCTAAATGTGTTGGGGGGGGGGTGCTGATCAACAGCTGCCACCCCCCTAAGCCTTAAGGGGGGATCAGAGAGTTCAGGGAGACTAACTCAGAAAGGTTGCTTGTTAAACTAAGAAGCAAACTATATCAATGCCCAGAAAAAAATGATGGTCAACCCTCATCAGCTTCAGAAAAATAACACAATCAAGAGGCCTGTCCGTGATGTCTTTTTTTTTTTTTTTTTTTTTTTTTTAAACACTTGCTTCTAAAGGACTCCTCTTCCCTTTTTGTCCTTTTGAATGAACATAGAAAGGTCGAAAAACATACATACAGATGTGTACAAATGTAATAAAAAGGGAGAACAAGAGTTAACATAGACACTGAAAAATGAAAAGAATCATGATCAGGTCTTTTCTGTGTCAAGGCCACTAAGTTAAGATCACTTTTAATAATCTGCAGTTTGTCATTTTCTGTCAGAAGCTGTATATTTAGTTGCCAGCTGGATCTTGATAAGAGCGTCGTGCACACGCACACACACAGACAGACAACTTACAAACTTGTGTCTGCTACGTTTAATATGTAAACGAGTCACTAATCTTATTAAATAATGCATTACTGTCCTACACAACGCTGCTTTACTGAAAAATCCTCTACTATAACACGGTTAGTACCAAATGGTTTTTCTCCAGACCTTCGCCAATGAATGCTTTTTTTCATTTTCTTATCAAAAAAAAAAAAAAAAAAAAAAAAAAAAAAAAAAAAAAAAAAGGTGCTGCTTTTCTTTTTTCCTGACTATGTCAAACCTCTGTTGCAGCTGGTCTTTTGTGTTGAAGGAGTTAGAAAACCAATGTATTACTCATGTCAACCTACTATTACTACTTGTTCTGACCAGTCTGAACAGAGGTTTAGCAACGTCCCCAGCTTCTCATTTGTGCTGGCTTTGCTCCTTTAACACAGAAGCAGTGTCACTCTTCTTTTTCCTTCTTTTTTTTAGAGCTAGCATTCTGGCTTCACTGGTCTGGTAAAGAAAATCTAACTGTTGGTTGGATGAACTGGGCAAGTGCAGCAGGACAAAAAGGGAATGTGATTCATCTCAGAAAGCTGCCTTGCTTCTCTGCAGGTCTATTCTCTCGTTATGGTAGTTTAAAAAAAAAATATATATTATTTTTAAAAGTGCAATTTAAAAGAAAGCCTATAACATTTTTTTTTTTTCTTCTCTCCAAGCGTTTGGCAAGTGAGATGACCACCTGAGACAGTGCTTTTTGGGCAGTTATGCAAGCCTGGCTTGCCCTGAGATTAGGAATAGAGGGGCTGCAGGTAATTAAGGTGAGGAGAGTCCACACACACACACACACACACACACACACACACACACACACACACACACACACACACACACACACACACACACACACACACACACACACACACACACACACACACACACACACACACACACACACACACACACACACACACACACACACACACACACACACACACACACACACACACACACACACACACACACACACACACACACACACACACACACACACACACACACACACACACACACACACACACACACACACACACACACACACACACACACACACACACACACACACACACACACACACACACACACACACACACACACACACCTCTTAAGCTACAAATTGAGTGGCAAATGCAGGTCTGCAACCCTCCTAATCCAAATCCAGAGCAATCTCAACAATGACAAAAAAAAAAAAAAAAAAAAGCTACAAGCTATTCTACGATTGGAGCTAAATACAGAAAACAGAATAACACAACTAAACTAAAGGAGGAGGGAAGCCACAGCCACACTTGGATCCAAGCTGAGGAGGCAACATCCTAAAGAGCTTCCAGATGGAGATAGTGTGCTGCAGTTGTTGTAAAAGTCCAGTCTAGTTGTTATAAGTCACCGAGGAAAATAATAAGGAGGAAAAGAAAGGTCTCACATAATTTCAGTGCATTGTTCTTGTCCTTTTTGTCAATCTTTTTTTTTTTTTTTCTTCCAAAAATCAAATCCTGTTCTCAGCATTGCTCAAAGTTATGCAGATGAAAGGCGTAAAACTCAAGCCTACTCATATTCTTAGTCTGGCGCATTATGAGGCTGGAACCAAACTATTAGTGATGGGTTTTTTTTTTGTTTTTTTTTTTCTCTTCTTCCAATTCTCATTAAACAGAGCCACACAACTCAAAGAATAAAATGTGCAAAACAAAAATCCAAAATGAGGCAGGAGGATCTAGTGTTTTTGCTCCGTTGTTGACTGCTGCCGCTGAATGCTTTCATTCATACCGACAGACAGACTATGGTGGTTAGAACGGCGTTGTTATTTTTCTCTCTTCGTCCCGTTTTTTTCTTTAAGTGATTCTGCTGAAGTCGGGACATGATTAGTTCTGCCATTTGTGGGAGGAGCCATGTCCTTATGTGCCATGAGTACAGAAGAATCAAGAAGAATCAAGGTTAAAGAGGAGCTTGGCGGGGCCGAGCCGGGCTGATTCTTTATCGTCATTGTCAATACTACCAGTGGGGTTTTTCATACAGACTGAATATGTGTTCGTCTGTATGAATCCCACTCTCAGCCAGCCGACACAGGAAGGAAGCGATGCACCAAACTAGTGACTCCTGTTTCTTTCGCTGAGGGAAGGCAGGAACAGGTGTGTCCAACCCAACTCAACTGTGGATGTGTCCAAGTCTTGGTTGGTTGGTTGGATACTTTGTTTTTCTCTCGATGTCGACAGTGTTCCATGAACGTTGTTGTCGGAGAAAAAGAAACAAAGCAGAGCCTTGCAAGAAGGTTTCTTTAGAGATCCCCCAGTCGGTGAGGGGGAATTTCAGGGAAAACTCTTCAGCGTGATGGACAGGCGTCGAGCCTGCGCTCCTCGGTACGTCTGGCATGTTCTGGGTTAGGATCGACCTGGAGTGGAGAGGAGAAGAGGAAAAAAAAAAAGAGGGGGTTTTATATTTGTAACGCAGAGCTGATTTAATTTAGTCTGTAATAGAAATATAGTCTGGATCAACGGGAGGACATTTCCAGGATATTTCCTGACATCCGGCGCATGGCTCACGCGTAGGATGCAAGCTACGTGCTGAAAATTTGAAAAGATTTGAAGTCAATTTGGATTGTTCAACAAGGCAGGCTAGCTTGGTTCTTTCGGGGAATGATTGTAAAGATTAACAAAGATTTTTTTGTTTTTTACGCCATTTATTCTGGACGTTGTTGTGGACGAAGTACACGCGGCGATACACTGGTAAGAGAAAATGCTGTTTAACCATGTACCAGCCAATTTAAATAACTCACGTTATTGTATTGTGTCAGTTAACTTCAGTTAATATGGTATGTGCCGTTTTCTTTTGCGGGGTGCAAATGTTCCACCAAAACAAGTTCCTTCCCGAGACTATTTTGCCGAGCCACCGTCGCTGCGTCCGGAGCTTAGCGCCGCCCAAGATGACTGTGAGTGGTTTAAAATAAAAAATGCAAACAACCCAGAGAGTTTTTTTCCTCCTATCCTAGAACGTATCTGTGGTGTAGCCAGACTTTACTCCACAGCGCTGTGGCGATAGGTCTGGCAATCGCGACTAATAGAAATATAAATGGACAAATGCTTTGCTCTGTGTTATCTGGTACTTACCTCAGAGTACAGAGGAGGAGGCTGGAAGCGGAACTCGTGAATGTAAGCGAAGAGAGGGCCGTCCAGCTCCTGGCGGGCTGCCGGGACATCCAGACTGCTCTGCCTCTGCTCTTCCGTCACAATTTCTGCATAGCTTGGTGGCGCTACAGAGGAACAGTGAGCCACATGTTAGCATTCTTAAAAAGGCATACTCCGAAATGAGAGTTGTCATGACCTGGAGATCCAACCTACCTTCAGGCCTCTCAGGCAGACCCATGCCCAGCCAGCTCATGCTGCACTGGCTGCTGACGCTGGAGGTACGGGAGCCGAAGGAGTGGAGAGGGATGGTTCCGATGACCAGGGGCAGGTTCAGGGACAGGTTTATCGCCCCAGGTATGTCCACGTAAACCTGAGTACACATGAGGACACAGTAGGTTAGAATACGCAAGCAGGCCCGTATCTAGGCATAGGCATTCTAGGCACGTGCCTAGGGAAAAGTCAAAATAGGCATTTTTTCATAGTTTTACAAATAATTGAAAAATGTAAATTTCCAATCTAGCACTTCATCTAAACTTGTATATTTTGTTATATTGTTTTTTTTTTTTTTTTTTTTTTTTTTTTAAAGTACAGTAGTGTAAAAAGTTCCGTGTGTTAGCTAGCCATAACGGATACGCTAACACTTTTCTGGGATGCTTTCGGGTGCAGCAAAGCAGAAAAAAAAAATAAATTAAAAAAAAATTAAAAAAAAGCTTTACACACTCTCAGGCCCTTCAAATAAGCCTAAATGAGATGCATTAACATACCTAAATAAATAAATTAGCATAATAATCATGTGGCAGTTAAAAGTAATTGTGTTTATTTACCAAAAAAACAGAGTATCCATTTGGAGGGGGAAAATGCAGTATGCCTTGTATAATCTTTCCATTTAACCCGGCTCTGTACACAAGTCTTTGAGGTATAATAAATGTGCTGCAATGTAGTAAATAAAAAGCTTTTTTTTTAATTTTATGAATTGGGGATGAAATCAAACAGCTTTTTAATTCTCTATATGATAAGACAAATCCACGCTAGTCTGGGCTAAATGGGTTGTGCAGTCGTTCAACAATATGTGGGTCAATGACTTGAGGTCGGTTGCTTATGCAAGTTTGAGCGCGCGCCTGGTAGCGGTCTGTTAGCAAGGTAAAGAGGTTACAAGCACCCTCAAGGCAGGTGTTACCAAAGATATCCTGGGCTAATGCTCTTAGCAGCATGTGGAGATAACACCTGGTGCAATCCAAGACAATTTGACTTTGGTTCTGCACGCTGAGTCAGCCAAGTCCTTTACCAGGAAAGTTACTGGCTTACTAGGAAATATTGATTATGTACTGATTTAAAAAAATGTAAAAAAAAAAGGACAAAAGGGGACTGTAATGAGGACAGAAACACCCATTTGTGGAACTTAACCATTAGTGCACATTTAAGAAACTTTCTTACAATAGCCCTGTGCATTGCCAGGAGGTGCATAGCCATCACATGGAAGTCAGACTCCCATCTTCCTACTGCTAGATGGCTTCAGGAAATGAATTCATGTATTCCACTTGAAAGGCTCACATATACCTTTAGAAATGAATAGAACATCTTTTTCAGGATTTGGCAGCCCTATTTGGCCTGAATACCTTTGCCGACTTATATAGCAGACTTCATTTGAACAGATACACCCATCAGGACAAGCTATATTGTCTCTTTGCATTGCCTCTCTCTCTCTGTGTGTGTGTGTGTGTATATATATATATATATATATATATATATATATATATATATATATATATATATATATATATATATATATATATATATATATATATATATATATATATATATATATATATATATATATATATATAATTAAATCACCTACTCCTTTTGAGTAGGGTCTTTCTTATTTTGTAAGTGAGTAGGTTTAGGGAAGGGATTTGGAGTTACATCTTTGTAAGTTAATATACGTTTCATTAAACTGAAAATAAACACATATTTGTCTATGCCAGTGATCTTTTGACAGAGGCAAAGTGGCAAACAAAAAGAAGAAAAGGGCAGTTAGGCGAAATGGGAATGTGTGGGTGGCCCAAATCCAGTATGATTGTACTCACCATGAGGGAGTACTCCACTCTGATAATGTTGCAGTCCAGGATGGAGGGTGAGACAGGTGGGATCTTCAGCATCTTGCCGCTCCAGGTCTCCGTTTTGCCCGAGGACAGAGACTCCCCCCGGAGGTTGGCCACCAGCTGCTTGACCTCCTTCATCTTCCCTTTGGCATAGAAGGTCTGGGTCTGGTAGATGGCCGCCTTTGGCACCACCATGCGGGAGGAGCAGTTCTCAATCTCGGCAAAGATCTGGATCGACTCTCCTACAGAGTCAGACAGGGCGGAGGAGAGGTTCATTGACGTTTCTCTACATTTCTATCAACGATAATCATTTTTTTTTATCCAGGGTCTCATTATTACTAATGAATGCAGTGATCTAGTGTGATACTTCCATTAACTTATTAGCTGAATAGATGACTAACAAGGGTATCAGTTGCATTATGAATCATGTACTTATTCTTACCTGGCGTGTATCCCTTCCTTTCAATTTTGGCACTTAGGGAAATAGGACCTGAGGTGCAGAACCAACAGCAAAGCGTCTTGTCTTTCGTGCCGGCCTGTGGTGACTGAAAAAATATATAAAAAACAGATGCATTAGCAAATTTCTGGGAGATTGTTTTCATCACGTTCCCCACCACAACCTTAAAAAAAGAGGAAATAGTGATGTACAGACTACTATGTTCCTGTTATCAGTTGGGTAATCAGTCGAAACTAGACAACATTTTCACGTTGCATATTCAGGGCAATTATGTCAAGACTGAGTCTCACTAAAGTCAGATACCCTTACAATCGACCAATTGAAAGACATGTTAAAACTTTAAAAAAAATAAAAACTTACCAGCAATAATGGAGTGTTGATGTCAATGTGCTCAAAGACTGTAAATTCCTTCTTGGTCTTCATGGGCAGGAGCCATGGCCTGTGGAGTTCTGCCTTTACCCAATAGCGCACACTGCCATGTTTCCCTTCAAAAGAGGTAGCCAGAGGTCTACAGGAAAGAAGAAAAGGAAGAAAAAGAAGAAAAAGGGGTTATGTTAACTGTCCAAAGCTCACAAAGGCTACAGCTGAATGACTGGTGATATTGGTATTTAAATTCTGACTCAAGTGGAGTATTTAGACACTTACATCTGTGGAAGCTCGAGGCTGAATGCATACTCATGTCTTCCTGAATGGATAGTGGTGAGTCCTTCCTCTGAGTTGTCATCGTCTGAAAAAAAGGAGGATAATATTCCAAAACACATGTATACCATACCTGGGTAAAATTTTCTACGAAGGCATCTGAAAGTCATACCAAAAAACACAGGGTGGGGGAGACAAAAGAGAATAAACGGATTTTACTATCATATCGGTTTGTTAAAAAAAAAATGATGTATTGAGAGATGAGACTAATATTTGTAGCACACCAAAGAAGTGGATTTGATTTGAGGTGTCAGAAACTGAGCCTGCAAGTTTGTGCTTTTTGTAGGAACAAAGAACTACATGGATCCCATTGTGACATATATGACTGAAATACAAAGGCTATTATGGGGGAAACTAGGCTATGTGGGGCAACAATAAAATCCTATAGGTGGATACATCCGTCTCACTAACAAGGACCGATTTGTTTTCCCATTTATCTCTTAATAAAAAAAGGATAGCATGTTTTCCCATAGGGAGGAGACAGGAGGACATTTTCGCATCGCCAAACTGCTCATAAAAATGTTTTGAATTAATTAAAAAATAAATAATAATAATTTCATTTAAAAAAAAAAAAAAAAGTGCACTTTGAAGCGCTGGGTCGACAGGCCGGGTGTGCTTCTGCCAGCTCAGCACTCCCTCCCCCTACTAGCAGCAGTCGTGTGGTAAACAAGTGCAGAGCTGTCAGTCAAACGGCAGACTCAAGCAGGAGGAGACCGGCCTAAACCGGTGTAAGCAGCTTCCCACAGCCGCTCTGCTCGCATTACGCATTCGCTGTGCGACACCGCAGTCACTACTACTAACAAGCCTGCTGCTCTCCAGAGTCCAGACCCCCCCAACTACCGCTGGTTTCGACTGTTTTATCCACTTTAGCATCACAGGGAAATGTTTCACACAGAGCTTATAGCGAAATGTAGCTTTAGTCGAAGTGTTAGCCTATTATTTTTGTGAACGACGTAACAAAACGTTTGTTTGGAACAATGTATCTCAATTCAAACCTCCAGAGCCCTTCTGATAATGAATAAGTTGCCTGGAAATGACAAAATGCCTGACAGTCGAGCGAAATAACAGTATGCCAAACCCAGTTTACATGCATACACTCAGAAGGCTGCTGCAGAGTGGACCAGAAACTATTTGTCTTTTGTAAGAAGAGTGAAGATGTTGCAGATGGACAAAAACACCAAGCTAAACCCAGACCATTAAAAAGACACGCATACAGGCACTCACAATGGGTACCTCTTCTTACTATCAAAAACAACCACTCTGCGGATAAAGTCACGCCAATATGTCTGAAGCACAAAGCTGCTGACAATAACCCCCAATGCAACGTCATATTATATTCCAGCAAAGCACATATTTGCAGAAGAAACATATTAGAACGGAAACAAAGTATCAGCTTTGCATCGTTTATATATATATATATATATATATATATATATATATATATATATATATATATATATATATATATATATATATATATATATATATATATATATATATATATATATATATATATATATTTTTTTTTTTTTATTAAAACTAAAAAAAAGGTACTTCCATCGTCTCGTTCGGTTTTGCAGGTATTTACTTAATTAAAAAGTTGCAGAATTTTCTGTCACTCTCTGCAAAAGAATGATGTCATTGGCCACACATGAGCACCACAGCCAATGACACACGGGCATGCGCTTTGCTCCGCCCTCCCCCGGTCCAGTTTTCTGAACAGGATTGAACCGCTTTGAACAATGGGTGGAAACTTAAGAAAAGCTACAAAGAAACACCAGATATGATGAGATTCTGCATTGAAAACGTCTAACAAAGCTGCGACACATCACTGCAAGTCATTACTCTATCGACCTGTGTCTCAAAAAATACTATAATTCTCGCTTTATACTTGGAAAAACTATGAAAAACACAGATGCCCAAGCTGCTGTCATTCATTCTGACACCTTGACACAAACAAGTAGCGATGGAGCTCCATGCTAGTATCACACAACTATCTTACACAAACACCACCGCTTAAAAGAAGCTATATAGAAAGATATGGAATTATTCAAGTGTAGGCCTTTAACATTACGTTATTAAGACTGTTTTTGACGTTCGGGGCACCAGCATCCTCCAGAAAACATAGTCCTCGGCCAGCACAACGAGCATCTTGCAGTCAGTTTCTCTACAACTTCAGCTAAAACAATAAAAGCCAAACTCTCTTACCTCTCTCGTGCCCAATTAAAATATCTTTGTGATTCAGATATTCCACTTCTTCTGTGTAGTTTTGCGTGTAGGCGGTGTTGGATCCAGCATTTCTTGATTCAGTCCAACGAACTTTAGCAAATCCTTTTGCGTGGATTTTGAGAGATTTGACGCGGATTTCTCCGGTGACTTCGATGATCACTCTCCCTGAGACGCAGTCCCCGCTGGAGAAGACGGGGACATTGCTGTCATTGAGACAGTCGTAGCTTACTGTGAAGCTCTTTACCTTTCCTAGCACCATGGTGGAAAGATAGGCTACAGAGACCTTGAAATAAAAAAAAAGAGTCTATGAAAAAATAATTTCATAAGAAAAAAAAGGGGGATGCAGTCTTTAGACACTGATCAGTATCTCTGCCCTGCAAGTAGCAGTAGGCACGATCAGTGGTTTCTGTGCGAGCAGTTCATTGAGATGTGTGATTGCTGAATAACAGCAAGGGATGCTGTTATCATCCTCCTCTCTGCTAGTTGGTCTCCAGTCAAAGACAAGGAAACCCCCGTAGCTCAGCTCACTTTAAGCGACAGGCTGTGTGAAAAACAACCTTGGGCGCATGCGCAGGGCTTTGCTGCCCCCTCCTTCCGGCTTCTGGAAGTATGGCTCTGAGCCAGATGACAAGTTTGTTCAAACAGCTGAAAGACTACACAAAGACATGTTCACCACAGAAGTTTCATAAGTGAGATTTTACAGGTCAGTTGTTATATTTAAAATAAACGAACACATCTACCCCCCAAAAGTCTCATCCCTACTTATTTCCAGGCTTTTCAATCAGAGATCAATATACAAGGAATGTATTTGTTTGCTGAATGCTCTAGAAACAAATGAACATACAAATGTCCACTCTTTATAATATATGATTATATGATAACCATTTATAAATGTTACATCACATGAGAATCTTTTGTAGAACTACAGCTTCTGTGATATAATCCAGACATATGGTTACAGCTATCCAGGCACACTACAGCCTCTATATCAATGTGCAATGAACAGAAAACAACAGAGCTGAGTCTGCATGATGCCTGCAGCATGGACCATGAATTGTCTTTATCCCCAGGATTTAAGAGGGGAGCAGACTTCCAAAAAAAAGCTTCCTATATGATAGCTTTCGTCTATCACGTATTGTATTAAGATTAAAATGATCCATGCATATACAGTATGGGGGCGGGGGGGGGGGGGGGGGGGGGGGGGGGGGGTTGGTGATTTCTCATTGTGTTGAACTCACAGTTTACAGAAAAACAACTCTGAGGCTCAAAACGCCATCTGGTGGCCATCAGGGCTTCTAAAAATGAGCTGCAGCATCACCTGTTGAACAGCACTGTAACTCATTGTGAATTGTTTCCAACAAACATTCATGTCTGCAAAAAAAAACAACCTTTCAATTCAAATTCATTGTGATTATTTACCAGGACTGGTGCCACATCCATTTTCCAATACAATTCGCTGTATAATGAGCATTGAAAATCACAGGAAGTGGGTGTATCTGTACAGGCCCATGGTTGCAAGATCTGCAGAGCAACTCTATTGGATTATGGGATCAAATAAGGGTCATTCTTTTTTAAAGTCGTGTTGACTTCGGGTCACATTGGCCCGTTTTAAATTTTTGTTTTATATCAGAAAATATGGGACGTAGAAATAAGCGCTGAAAATGTGTAGAAGAAAAATTAAAAAAATTAAAACGTTGGAAAAAGCAAAAACAAACTGTGAAAAAAGGTGTCACAAATGTCAGAAAAAAAGTGTTTCTTTTCAAGGTTGAAACGAAGACAACACAAGGGTTAAAGTTGTGTAGCTGTAGAATTATTTTGTGCATGTGGACAATTGGATGGCGTTTGATTAAAACCCATCATTAAAACAAGTAATAACCACATCATATTTCATGTCAGCTCCTATAATATAAAAAGTGCATTAAGTGCATTCATATGAGGTGATATTTCATTTCAACATCTATTACCCTAACTAGATGGTTTCTCACAAACATACAGACACACATCTTTGTGATACTACACAATGGCCAACAGTATGTAGTTGTAGTCATTACAGTGCCAGCTCAACAGAATTGTGCAGCATTCACTAGATGTTTTGTTAAAAGATGAATGCTGCCCTCTAGAGTTTCATGTTAATTATTACATTCAATTAAACAAGAAAACTCTTATTTTGAAAGCGTAACCAGGATGTGTATATCAAGTTCCTCAGACTCGATCACTTGTTGAATGTCTACTTTGGTGAAATCTCACCCAGTCCAGACAAAATCTCTTCTTTTACGACAGCAAACTAAAGTAACGCTGTCATGAATGCAGAAGTGTTAGCTTTGATATTACTATTTCAAATGTATGGACACAGTTTGTGCCAAAATGGAACTAGACCCAACATTGTGATGGTGATGAGTGATGCATTTGTAAGTATGAATTATGTTACAGTGCGGTGCTTTCCTAATGCGTAGTCACTGCCACAACAACATTAGCCTTTGTTTATTTCTTTTAGGGTAACGCACCACTAGAGGACAGGACAGTAGCTCAATATTAAAACTGTTGTCTGTAGAAATTGCACAGATTGCTCATTTGCACAAACTGCATATTGCCCAGATTGCTCATGTGCACAAATTGCTTACATTGTCTACTTGCACTTAATTACCGGGATGCTGTAAAACCCACTCAACCACTCTGTAAACTGTCTTTTTGCTGTTGTCCATCAGTGTTTTTGTGTATGAATCCTTGCTGCAAACTAATTTGACAATAAAGATACGTTGACGTTGGTACAGAGATGCTTTATTTTTATTCTTTCTGAAGGATGGACGATTGACTTTTGATCCTGGCCGCGAAGTTGTGCAGCTGCCATATGTGAACTACCTCAGGGAGCTCGGCACTACCTTCCTCAATGCTTACACCAACTCACCCATCTGCTGCCCCTCGAGAGCAGGTAAGTTACCCACTAAATGATATATAGCTTAAAATAAAGCGGCAAAACTTGCACTGGCATGTCCATCAGGTGCCAGGCTGAGTACAGAGTGTGCATGCCAGTCTCTCGTGGCTCAGAGTAGAACAGAGCTTGGCAGTTTTAGTGAACAGCCAATTTGTCTGTACTCCAAGATAAATTATGTGAGAGACCATAGTTAGATCTAACTATGAGGTTATGTGATGTTATTGTCGGAATGTGACGTTATTTTATTTGACGCTAATTACACACAACATGTCTGTAACCAGGTTCTAATCAGCCTCCAACATTTCCTGCAAAAACACCTCAAGGTCTGGGATCACTACTTCAATAATTTTAGTAACGTCCTGGTTCGAGGGATAAAGATAAGATGGATATCAAATGCACTGACACCTAATACTGATTTGTCTTTGGGTGTAGATGATTATTGACTTCACACAGAGAATGAAAACACAAACACATAGTAACTCTTTTTAAGAAAATAGTATTATTGAAATTGTCCAACAACACATATTACACTCCCTTTTTTCACCCCAAAAATTTTTTCACAACAAAATATGTTCTGGCCAGAAACCACATTTGAAGTGATCCTCCAAATCCACAGGAGGGAAAGACCTTACTGGTGAGATAGTAGAAATGGAAATCCAAACTCAGGCCTGAAGTTCAGAGTCCAGTCCGCGGTCCACCATTCTCTCTCCTGCTACGGCTAGCAGACCGCTCCTCCGTCTCACCCGCGCTGTCGCTCTCACGTCCACCACACGGTCCCAATGTAGCTATGTCAACAGATACAAGTTTCAGACACCACCATCAAAAAAATGACAAAAATAAATCCCTTTTCAGGATGTTATTTCCTTATTTATTTTTCTTGCAGTGCTAAATGTTCGCCGTTTCTCCCTCTATAACAGGCTAAGGAAAGAACGACACCAGCGCTGCGCAGCTGCCACCTAGTGGGCATTACCGCAAAGTGTTTGCCACTGCTGAAAAGTGTTGAGAATTAAAATAACTCGATTAAAACAAAGTGGCATAACCCGGGCTATTTGTGTCTCTTTAATAAGTTTGTTTTTTTTTTTTTTTTTTTTTTTTTTTTTTTACTCATGTACTATATCTGAAGGAATATTTTAGCTTCAGTTCAAATTAGCTTGGATGAATGTACAAAATGTCCTATTATGATGACAAATATTGATCACACAAATCATATCATCCCAGCTTAAAACTTTAAACACAACTAGCCAATTTGGGGTGGGATACATGTACACAATGATATGTCTTGCTTTAAGTGTATGTAAACTTATATGTATGGTATTTCTATGTAACTATGTATATGTTGTGATTGTTTTTATGTGGACCCCAGAGTAGCTGCTACATTGTTAGCAGCTAATGGGGATCCGAATAAAAGATAAAAGGTAAAGATAAAAGGCCCTGTGGACAAAGACACTGTGGTAATTAAGATGGTAATAATGGTGGAGTAATACATGGATTTCAACAAGGGCTGCACGATATGACCTAAAGTCGAAATCACGATTAATTGTACATTTTACCTTGATAACGATGAATGCACGATAATTAATCGTGTTGTTCTAAATCATCTTTTCTAAAGCCCAAATGTTTCCAGACAACGGACACTGCAGGTTTTTTGGGCACAAGTTGCTCAGTTGACTCTGACTCGTTGTTTGAGTTATCCTCCGTTATGATTTCCATGCGGCTGACTGGTCCGGGCAAAGTCACGTGACTACACACGCGGTAGAATGTTTTTAAGGAGAAAGTAGGCCTATCAACAGGAATAAGTTATCGAAATTATCGTCATGGGAAAAATACGTTGATAACAGCTTCATAATTTCGATGTCGATACATTTTCAATAAATCGTCCAGCCCTAATTTCAACTATTTAATCTTTGTTCCTCAGCAATGTGGAGCGGTCAGTTTGTTCACCTCACTCAGTCATGGAACAACTATAAGTGCCTGGATGCCAACGCAACAACATGGATGGATTTGCTGGAGGCGAATGGATATCTTACTAAGTCGATGGGCAAGCTGGACTACACCTCCGGGAGTCACTCTGTTAGGTAGGCAGACAGATAAGTCTCTCTCATTCTCTCATCACTATTCACATAGTCTATATCCACGACGTTCCACTTCCGGGATTGCTCCGGTGCCGCAGGAAATTCCGCCGGATGCACGTCTTTTCGCCGATGTCCGTTTCCTTCCGTTCTCTGTGTGGGAATTTTAAACTCCGGTGGATTTCTGAGGACTATGGTTAACTGCTCCTCAGATCTCTGCAGGGTAAATCCAGACAGCTAGCTAGACTATCTGTCCAATCTGAGTTTTCTGTTGCACGACTAAAACAGCTTTTGAACGTACACATGTTCCACCAAAACAAGTTCCTTCCTGAGGATATTTTGCAGCGGCACCGTGGGGAGCTTAGCACAGCCCGTGACGATTGTGATTGTGATTGTTTTTAAAGATAATTTTTGGGGGCTTTTCCGCCTTTAATGGACAGGACATGTGAGAAAGGGGGAAGACATGCAGGAAATCGTCACATGTCAGAGTCGAACCCTGGACCTCTGCGTCGAGACATAAACCTCCTAGAAAATCAGATATCACCATATTCTTGACCAAATACATCAATATCGATATTGTGACGATATTGTAGAGTTGACAATCGGTGTTTACAATGAGATTTTAGATAAATAATCATCAATAATGTGGTAAACAGTTTCAAGTGAAATTATAGAGAAAAAATATATAGTTTTTCCAGCTATATACTGACTTTGTTGACATACAAAAATAGTGTGATGTTAAAACAAATCTGCAATTCTTCATATGATATTCCCTCAAAATAATTCACAACAGATTTTCTGAGAAAATTGCGTTAGTATGTGCTTGGTATTATCAATTTAGTAACTTATTTGTATATCACGATATCTCGATATATCATTTCATCACGATATGAATCCATTGAATTATGATATTGAATTATCGCCCAGCCCTAATGGCATAGTGTGTATGTGGGTTATTTTTCTGAACAGTGTGAATCATCTTTTTGGATGCTTGTCCTCACATGTTCCTTCCACTTCCCAGTTTTCTGTGTCCCTGCCTGCGTGTTGTTAGTATTTGTGTGTGTTTGTGCAACTTCTGCAGTAATCGAGTTGAGGCCTGGACACGAGATGTTCAGCTCCTCCTGCGCCAAGAGGGCCGGCCTGTTACGCAACTCGCTGGGAACATGTCAACAGTAAGGGTCATGAGAAAAGACTGGGAAAACACAGACAAGGCTGCACAGTGGATCCACCAGAGAGCTGCATCCTCGCACCAGCCTTTCGCTCTTTATCTCGGCCTCAATTTACCTCACCCTTATACAACTGAATCCCTGGGGCCCACCGCAGGAGGATCCACCTTCCTCACCTCGCCATACTGGCTGAAAAAGGCAGGGCTTTTCTTTTCCCTGTTTCTGTAATGTTTTCTCTCCATTATTGCAGAATCACATCATATGTTTTTATATAAATCCATGAATCACTATAAAGTCTTAAAGGGTAACTACCGTTTTTTTTTCAACCTGGACCCTATTTTCCTATGTTTTTGTGTCTAAGTGACTGATGGGAACAACAATCTTTGACATTGGTCCAGTACTAAGCGAGATCGCTGCAGTCGGCAGCGGCAAAACAAGCTACAATGTAAGTTAATAGGGCAGTTGTCCAGCTTGTATTTACCTTCACAAAAGTGCTCATTTTGCTGCTGACAGGCTCAGATTAATATTCCAAGTGTCTGACAACATCCAGGATTTCTAAGGAGGTTGACCTTTCTGTTAAAGAGTAAGATTATTTTTTTAAACATAAAAACATCTGTGAAATTGCGTTCACTAAACCCACCAGACTCCATGTAAATAAACAGTCATTTTAGCATTGTAAAATAGACTTCATTCAAAGACGACAGAAACTAAATAAAACAGAAAGGTCTCAAAGAGGTTTTAAAGGTCTGTCTCTGAAGGGATCCTTTCCATAATGTTGTCAGACACTTAGAATATTAATCTGAGCCTGTCAGCGGCAAAACGAGCCCTTTTGTGAAGGTAAATACAAGCTGGACAACTGCCCTATTAACTTACATTGTAGCTTGTTTTGCCGCTGCTGACTGCAGCGATCTTGCTTAATACTGGACCATTGTCAAAGATTGTTGTTCCCATCAGTCACTTAGACACAAAACTAAAAAATCCCAAACTGGCAGTTTGATTTTCTGTGTACTGAATTGTTTACCTAAAGTAAACTTCTTTGACTTTTCTGCACATCATGTCTTTTTTTAAATATTAGTTTTTCTAAAATTATACTTTAAAAAAAAATCCCAATATATCGCCTTACGCACAGTATCGAAATACATTGCAATATATTGAATCGTGCCCCATGTATCGTGATACGTATCGTATCGCCAGATTCTTGCCAATACACAGCCCTAGTAGTTACCCTTTAAGATCTTTATTTGTTTTCTTTTTTAACGTTATAGGCCTATAGGAGAATAGGTGGTTTTCTGTTTATTATTTTGGCATTGATTCACCCTGAAGGGAAGCTTCCGGTAGATAATTATTAAGCTATTTCGTAAGATAAGATTGTTTGTGTTTGGTTGTCTTTGTGAACTTAGCAAGCAATACACTGCTTTGTTATTTCAATTTCCACTCTTCCATTTCCTTATTTATGTCGCGCTCCGACACTCCTAGATCGGGGCGTAAGACATAGTTTATATGTATACATGATTTGTTTCTGTAGTTATTGTTTATTTTATTTCACATTCATGTTTAAATGTGTTTTTACGTATGCACCGTCCACAAAGGCAAATTCCTAATATGTGCTACTTGCCTGGCAATAAAAAAACATTTCTGATTCTGATTTTACACACACACACACACACACACACACACACACACACACACACACACACACACACACACACACACACACACACACACACACACACACACACACAGGTGTCTTCTGAGCTCATCACTATTCCTAAGTGGCTGCCCTTTGCTGCCATGCACCCTGTGGACTACTACTCCACCTTCACCAAAAACTGCAGTGGTGTTTTTGCTGAGGAGGAAGTCAAAAGGATAAGGGCCTTCTATTATGCCATGTGTGCTGAAGCAGATGCCATGCTGGGTGAGTTGACAGCAGTAGTTCACCAGGGGATGGACTCTCTGAGCGGGAGGCAGTGGGTTTGACAGATAACCTAACCCTCATCTTTTCGGACTCACAAAGAGGGCTCAAGTTTAAACCAAACTCTGTTGCCATGGTAACTAATGAAGCAGCAGCACCATACCTGCAAGGAGCAGTTTTTGTTAATGTCTACAGATCCAAACATGTACTGTAGAAAAATCTGGCTATAAAACAAGGCGGAGCCTAACTGGGAACAGCAGGTAGCTAGATTTTAGGCGTATCAGTAATACTAATGTACAGTGGTGGAATGTAACTGAATACATTTACTCAAGTACTGTACTTAAGTACAATTTTGAGGTACTTGTACTTTACTTGAGTCTTTTCTTTTCATGCCACTTTCTACTTCTACTCCGCTACATTCCAGAGAGAAATATTGTACTTTTTACTCCACTACATTAATCTGACAGCTTTAGTTACGTTACACATTAAGTTGTTTGCACACAAACATACAGTTTATAAAATATGATGTTATTATAACGGCCTACAGGTCCAGCTGAAATGATTAGCTGATTAATCACTTAGTTGATTGACAGAACTGTTTGGATCGTTTCTAGTTTATAAAATGTGAGGATTTTTCTGCATTGATTACTTTTACTTTTAATACTTTAAAGTGCTCATATTAGAGGTTATATCAGAATATGTTGACATGGTTTAATTTTCAAAAAACACCATATTTGTGTTGTACTGCACATTGTGTTGAGCTCTCTGTTTTAGCTACAGAGTGAGGCATCTCACTTCTGTTCTTTGTTGGGAGTCGCACATGCTCAGTAGCTAGGTAAGGACTACTAGCCAGTCAGAAGCAGAGTATGAGGGCGTGCCCTGACAGTACCTAGGTAAGGACTACTAGCCAGTCAGAAGCAGAGTATGAGGGCGTGCCCTGACAGTACCTATGTAAGGACTACTAGCCAGTCAGAAGCAGAGTATGAGGGCGTGCCCTGACAGTACCTAGGTAAGGACTACTAGCCAGTCAGAAGCAGAGTATGAGGACGTGCCCTGACAGTACTTAGGTAAGGACTACTAGCCAGTCAGAAGCAGAGTATGAGGGCGTGCCCTGACAGTACCTAGGTAAGGACTACTAGCCAGTCAGAAGCAGAGTATGAGGGCGTGCCCTGACAGTACCTAGGTAAGGACTACTAGCCAGTCAGAAGCAGAGTATGAGGGCGTGCCCTGACAGTACCTAGGTAAGGACTACTAGCCAGTCAGAAGCAGAGTATGAGGGCGTGCCACGCTAGCAGCTAGGCGAGCATTATAACGTGTGTTACAAAGTGACCACGTTTGTCTCTGAAGTAAAGGCTGGACTACAATAGAGCAGTTTGGAGCAGTTTGTGAACAGTGTTTTCTGTTGGAGATGGTAAGTCCCTTTGGGGTGGACTTTGGGATTTTAACTTTGTAAACCTATAACGTGCACAAAAAAAAGATATATAACACAATAAAGGAAAGGGGAAAAAAAACAAAAAGCATAATATGAGCACTTTAAGTAAATTTTCCTGATGATACGTACATACTTTTTCTTAAGTAACATTTTTAATGCAGGACTTTTACTTGTAACAGAGTGTTTTTACAGTGTGCTCTTAGTACTTTTACTTAAGTAAAGGATCTGAATACTTATTCCACCACTGCTAATATATCACATTTACAATGCAGATTGCACTGACTATCTTTAGCAGTATTAGTGTTGATTCAGTGTAGCCTGTTACAAATTACATTTGGCTACTTTAACTTAATTATTCTCAGTGAGTGAAATTTCCCCGAATAAATAAAGGCTTAGCAAATATAGTAACTGCTTTGTATAGGTACAACGTTATGGTATGTATATATTCTCTCTACAGTACATCTCTAGAGCTTGGTGAGCAGTGAGATCCTGTTTACTGACACTTTATTCTGCCACTGCTATTTGAATAATGTCTTTGAATTGAGCAATGCTTACTCTGCCTCCCCAGGCCAGGTGATTTCAGCTCTGAGAGAGACCGAGCTGCTTAACAACACTGTTGTGATCTTCACGGCCGACCACGGAGAGCTATCCATGGAGCACCGGCAGTTCTACAAGATGTCAATGTTTGAAGGCAGTTCCCATGTTCCCCTGCTGATCATGGGGCCTGGGCTGAAGTCTGGCCTGCAGGTCGACCAGCTTGTGTCCTTGGTTGATCTCTATCCCACTGTGCTGGGTAAGAAAGTAGACAGAAGTAGTCTTTACAATGTCTGCTAAGAAGGGTAGAATAAAAGTGTTTGGAATAAAAAAAAATGGTTCAAGATGTGGAGGAATTGGAACTGTCTACTGTCTGTAAAAACAACAAAATAAAAGCACTGGTAGATTTCAGTTTTAGTGTTTTAACTTGATGTAACACACTTGTGTATTTTGCAGACATTGCTGGGATTTTACCAGTAGGTATTCTCAGTGGCCACTCGCTCCTTCCTCTGCTATCCAACGCCAGCGCTTTTTCCAAGAAGCAACATCCAGACTGGGTTCTGAGTGAATATCATGGTTGTAATGTCAATGCCTCTACTTACATGCTGAGAAGTGGCCGGTGGAAATATATTGCTTATGCAGATGGCCTGAGTGTCCCACCACAGCTTTTTGGTGAGTTCCTAGCTTCAGCAAATAAACTTCAATCAACCATTCCTCATATGCTGTCAAGTAAAATACAAACAATCATAAAACTGTTGCACCCTTTGATTTGGCTGTACTCTGTATTTTGCAGATGTAACACTGGACAAGGAGGAACTTCATAATGTAGCTCTCAAATTCCCAGATGTGCAGGCGCATCTGGACAAGCTACTGCGTAGTATTGTGGACTATCCAAAAGTCTCTACAACTGTCCATCTCTATAATAAAAAAGCATTTGGTGCCTGGCGCCACAGTTTGGGGAGAAACTACAGCCAAGTCATTGCTAACCTCAGGTGGCATGTGGATTGGCAAAAAGATGCATTAGCCAATGAGAGAGCTATTGATAGGTGGCTCTATGACTCTTTGTGATATTTCTTATTGTTGTAATGATGGTTAATGAGCTGGACTCCAACTTTGATTAAACATGGACTTTATCTCACATCTTAGATTGAAAGAACCATTGATGGGTGGGTCTATGGCTCTTAATGATATTTATACTGTAACAGTTATAATTCTGGATAATCTCCAAGAATTGTTTTTAATGTCCTAGGGTCGCACTTTGACTAAATATTTTATATGTCATGTCTGACTGATCATTTTGCACTGACTTTCAGTGGGACTCAAATGTAATATGGCCATGACAAAAAGTATATTAAATTCCTTTTATTATTAATTTTGTATTACCCCAAATAAATAAATATTTTCTTCACTTTAGCGTTTTTTAGTTATTTTTGCTTACTGCACAGACACCATAGACTGTATGGAACACATTCAAGTGGACCAAACTGAAAGTAGTTTTATTTTGAAAATCCAGAAGAGGTGTGGGAACTCTTTCACTTCCGTGTCACCCGACAGGAGCAGAAGTTGTCAAAGTAAACAGTAGCTAGGTGTCCCAAAATTTGTTTCATATATGCAATACTTGCGTGGCTAACTGCTAAATTAAATGAATAAATGACCTGTTATGTATCAATGAAGGTTTGAAAGCAGTTCTCATTCTAAAGTGAGATAGTTTAGATGCTCTGAGAAGCTCACAGCTAACGTTAATGCTGCATTCTTTGTTTTTTAGCTAGCCAACACTGCTAACACGTTAATCTAAACTTTAGCTGCCTCACTCTGTTTACATCACCGCAACTTGGTAGGCTAACTATTATTTGGGACTCTTGATGTTACAATGTTGCTTTGTTTCACTCAGCTAATTACAAGATGTCAAATAAAGAAGTGAAAGCAGCACTGAAGAGTGCCAGAGAGGCCATCAAAAACAAAGAGTTCAAAGAGGCTCTAAAACACTGCAAGGTAAAGTATCTCAGAGTCATACTAACGTTACAGATAAATGAGGTATTTACATAAAGTCTTGGCTGTTAACATGCATTCTGTTCCGAGTGGAGTCAGGGTACTAAATGAGCCAAAGTATCTCTCGAACAAAGACGTTGTCTAGCTGACTTTGCTCTCTTCGCTGTGGTTTTAGGCTGTTTTAAAACTTGAGAAGAACAATTATAATGCATGGGTATTCATCGGCTTGGCAGCCAGTGAACTCGAGCAACCAGATCAGTCACAGACAGCCTATAAAAAAGCTGTGGAGCTGGAGCCTGAGCAGCTTCTGGCATGGCAGGTAAGGTGGGGAAATGTAGTTGTCAGTAAAT
Source organism: Zingel zingel (assembly GCA_023566125.1). NCBI lineage: Eukaryota > Metazoa > Chordata > Actinopteri > Perciformes > Percidae > Zingel > Zingel zingel. The sequence continues at coordinate 5,282,355 of CM042314.1, read as the reverse complement.
GTAAATGTCTTATACCAACTACACTTTACATGTCTTACACTGAGAGCAATTCATATTACTGATGTGCATCACTTAGTTAAACCAAGTAATTATCACTGTTGTGTTGTGTGACATTGCATATTATACTACCTCTCTCCCCGGGCCCAGTTATTATGAAGTGTGTGTTTTTTTTTAGGGCTTGGCAAATCTTTATGAAAAGACTGATCAGTGGGATTTCAAAGTTGAGCTACCTAATATCTACCAGAAGCTTGTTGAGCTGTATGCAAGGTAATATACTGTATGGAAGAATCCTTTTTATGGCTGTTTTTTAAAACTGCAAAGGAAGTTGTGATAATTTAGCTAATATTTGATCGTTCTCTACTCCTGATTTATTTGCAAGATGCTGTAGTTGTGACTAGTTTAACATATTTGATGTATGACGCTATTCATTCTCATTATGGTCTCCATTAACAGCTCCGACAAAAATAAATGTTATGAGATGATCAGTAAGCTGTCAGAAATCTATCAGTCTGAAAAAGAATATTTAAAGGTATGAAATTAAAGGCACACACGTTCAATGGAGAAAAAAAAAGAGACACTGAGGCTTTTTTGTTCTTTTCACACATTTGGATGTATTTGTATGTTTGCACATAGTTGGCAAAGGTTTGGCTGCAGCTCATTCAGGTGAAGGAGGAAGAGGCTGTGGATAAGAAAGAGCTACTGCAGCTATGGCAACAGATGACACAACTCCTCTCAGACTGCATTAACGAGGAAGAGCAGGACAACAATGAAACGCAACAGCATGTAAGATATTTCCCCAAATGTGGACTTAAACTCAGCAACATGAAGTGTTTCCTTTTGTGTATAAACACCTTACCACACACATGAGTCCATCACCTCTAATCTCTCAGCCCTAAAGGCTTAGATCATATGTTTGTCTTAATGCTGATTTTAGTGTGCATATCTCAATGCCATCTGCCCTTTGGTAACTATTTTGTTTTGTTTGTGGCTGTCAGTTAATCGCAGCATTTGAAAAGGCCATGGTTCTCATGGATCCTGTACCAGGAGAGGAACACAAGAAGCTCTCAGCTGACTATGTCAAATGCCTTTCTAAAGTAAGTACACCTTTTCTGATGTCTATGTCACCACAGCAGTGCAGGAGTAGTGGAATAATCTGCCCACAAATCTGAAACTTGTTTAAAGTGGCCTTAAAGATATGATTACAAAGTACAATGTAGCATTCTCAATTTCACTTCTAAATGTCTTAACCTTTTATGACCAAGAAAGAAAAAAAAAACATGTTGACATAGCCACCGGCTTTATATTTGGATCGTATTGTCTGCCCTTGTTGTCTTGTCGTGCTGTTTGATCTTGTGGCTTGATATGTGTTTTACTAGAGGACCACACTGGAAATCAGCCTTGGGACTTTGTTTTCATCCTCTGTGATTTTTAATGTTGGCAGTGTTGTGCAGTGTTATATGTGGTTCTTTTTTTACCCTTGTGTTGACTACGGGTCACATTGACCCGTTTAAAATTTTTGTTTTATATCAGAAAATATGGGATGTAGAAATAAGCGCTGAAAATGTGTAGAAGAAAAAATTAAAACATTGGAAAAAGCAAAAACAAACTGTGAAAAAAAAGCAGTCAAAAATGTCGAAAAAAGGTTGAAGGGAAGACAACACTAGGGTTAAATCATCAAATAAAAAAAATGAAAGAAATTAAAACCACAGACATTCAGGGAAAATGTTCATGTTCACCTGATACTTGTTATGTCCTTAATCAGCTGCTCAACATGAATCTGTTCTTACTGTAGCTGCCACAAGAGGAAGCCAAAATGAAACAGGCATGCGAGTCCATGCTGACCCTCTACCCCAACCAAAGTTATCCTCTTGAAGTCCTTTGCTCTTACTACCTCAAAACAGGTAACGCACTGTTGTCATGCTCATTTCATCTAAAATCGCAGAATTGTAATGATTGATTCACAGATTTCGTATTAAATTCTGCTGAATTTTTATATGAAATTCACATTTAAGCATTGAGGGGAATCACTGGCTTTTGCTCTCAGTCTCACTCTTAACGTGTGCTGTGTTTTTATTTGAAGGTGTTCAGAATGAGGATGCAGTTGGCTGTTTCTCCCGGCTCCTGGATCTGGCCCCTGACAGCGGATTAGGTCACTTGGGTCTGGGCACCAAGGCACTGCAAGAAGGAAGGTTTAAAGATGCCACTAAGGACCTTGCACAAGGTAAGTTTGTGCATCAACAAACAATCAATTCTGTTCTTGATGTAAAAGGCAACTGAACATTGATACTAAGACATGAGCTACGTTTCTGAATTGCATCCCCTGTTCCTTCGCTTGCTTACCTTCCTTACCTCTTAAGGCCGTTTTAAGCTTCTGCGTCGAATCGACGGCGTACCCCCGCAGGCCCCCTCTGCGTCTACGCGGGACCCTACGCCGTAGCCTGACGTGCACATCTCGACACACGTCGCTCGGCCGTGGCTTGGTAGCGTTGCATTTCCCCCGACTCCTTCTCCATAAACCAGGGGTCTTCAACGTTTTTTAAGCCAAGGACCCCTCAACTGAAAGAGAGACGGAGCAGGGACCCCCTTCTACATGTATAAAATTAAGCTAAACTGGGTTTACAATAACATGGAAGCCTAAAGCCTTTATACGCACCTTTTTAGTGCATAATGCTAAGCTATTAAAAAATGATTGTTGGCATGATTTTATAAATCATGTTTTAATATTAAACATGTGGCTAAGTGAATCCTTAAGATGAACTGTATTTGTGGATGACTACCTTAGTGACTACCTTACCTATAGGCCAGTAAGCCTATCATCAATGTTTTTTGTTTTTTTTTCACACAAATAGGCAGATTTATATTTGCTAATAATATGTTAGACTCATGTTAAGCAATTTTTAATTAAAAAAAAAAAAATACAATAATTTAACAATAATTTGGTGGCCGCCCTCCAGTAACTCTGAGGACCCCCTAGGGGTCCCGGACCCCCTGTTGAAGATCCATAAACAACATGAAATCAAGGAGAGGGTTAACTTTTCCTGCTCCAGATCTCCCGCCATGGTTAGAAAGCAACAGGGGAGACACTTTGTTTCTCTCACTATGACTCTAGAGTCGCTACTCGCTCCGAAGCTAATCAACGTCACTCTCTCACTTCTCCCTCGCTCTATCACCCACTCCCCACACACACACACACACGCCGGCTCAACGCACACACCAGCTCACAAGTATACACTTACGTAGGCTACGGCGAAAGCTCTGCGTGGAGCCTCCGCAGGACCTTAAATCACGCTTTAGTCCGTCCCACCGAGGAAGTATGGGAGAGACGTGAGGGAATGATACAAGTGTATACTCGCTCGTGTATCCTCGCTCATGGCTCCTCAGAGATCCCTCCTCAATTCTTCGGTCCTCGCTCCTCTGGGCAGGAATAAGAGCTTTGAGGAGGACCAGAACAACGACGGTTCGAGCGAGGCGACATCCAATAGGAGACTTGGGATTTAGCCATGCACTTCATTAAATCTATGTAATCTAGACTTGTTGCGCTCACTACATATGATTTGTCTCTTCTGTTTTATTAGGGTTAAAGAAAATGAGCTCCAGCACAGGATGGTGCAGTCTGGCTGAAGCTCAGTTTAAAATGCAGAGATACTCAGACAGTGCGATGTCATGCTCCCAAGGTATGTTTAGTCTGCTGTATATCGCCATGTCATCCAGATGTAATCACTGACCTAGCTAGTCCACAAGAATGTGTCCAATCAGACTTCATCAAGAGCTCATTGCGCAGTTGTGTATGAAATGTGGATGTTTACCCCCACATTAATAATCCTCAGTCCCCGAAGCAGATATATGAACTTCAGTGTGTGTCTGCTTCTGTCAGGTCTGACAATGTGTGTTTCCGGAGACAAGGAGCTGAGGGTCAAACTGCTGAGGCTGAAGCTAGAGGCTTTAGTCAGGAGGGGAGGAGAAGTGGCTGCGGACCAGGCTTTGGAGACATTCTCACAGGTAATGTGATTAGAGATGTTCCAATACCATGGGTTCCTTATCGATAATGGTTATGAATCCCAGACTTGCATATCGGCCCATACCGAATACTGATCCGATACTAGTGCTTTAAAAAAGAAAATACATTACATGTCATTTAGCTGACGCTTTTATCCAAAGCGACTGACAATTGCTATATATGTCAGAGGCCACGTGCCTCTGGAGCAACTAGGGGTTCAGCGTCTTGCTCAGGGAAACATTGGTTGATATGTCGCAGTGGGAATCGAACCTGGGTCTCCCACACCAAAGGCATGTGTCACATCCACTGCACCGTCACAACCCACCACCACATACATACATACATACATACATAGAATGAATGCCATATGACTTTCTTTTATTACCTAGTTTGACGGTCAATCATAATGAAAAAAGATCATAAATAAACTACTCTGGTCAAATCCTGCACCCCCAGCACGTCCACTCCGCTCTGCATCAGCCAACCTTCTTGCTGCCCCCCCCCCCACAGCGAGGGACAACTAATCACTCAACCAAATCCAGACTGTTTGCTGTCCTGGCTCCTAAATGGTGGAACGAGCTCCCCATTGACGTCAGGACAGCCGACTCCACCTTGGTTAATTTAGAAAAAGAAAAATCTTAAAATAGCACTTTCATTTGGCTCTTTGTAGTTTTTACGTTTTTAAAGCTAATGTACTTGCACTTACTTCTTGTTGTCTGGAGTTTGTACCTTCAAGGTTGAAAGCACTTAATTGGAAGTCGCTTTGGATAAAAGCGTCAGCTAAATGACATGTAATGTATTGTAATAATACTCTAAAGTAGATTTTTTTTCGGTGCTAAATTACGTAGCATCGTATCGGTGCATAGATTCGCATATTTGCTGATAAGATTCAAGCTTTTTAGACCGTATCAGAGGCAGTTTCCGATACTGGTAACAGTATCGGAACAGCTCTTGCTCGGACTAATGCTCTTGTTTATTCAGCATATCGTATGTATTGTATGTTTGAATTTCCTCTCTTAGATAATTGGGTATTAAGTCATTCAGCACTTGAACGTGTTTAATTTATTCTGGGTTTAGTATAAAGATATTTTGCTGTTGTAACCTTGGACATACAAGTGTAGCGCTGTGTCACGTCAAAGTAAACATTGTGTCTATGTTTAATGTTGTTTTTTTTAGATCCCGGATGCTGGAAAAGACCCAGTTCTAGTAGCCCTGAGAGGACGTGCGTTACTTAACAAGGGACAAGTTGATGAAGCACTTAAGGTCGAAAACCTTTTACCTACTGACCTCTGTCTGTGTTTTTTATATTACTATGTCTACATCATTCTCTCATATTGTCCATATTTAATGCCGGTCTCTAGACTTTATCCTTGCACAATTTTACTCATTTGCTCTACCACCATGACACCCCCTCTCATACAGGCTGAATCACAGGGTCAGTCCCTGCCCTGTCACTGCAAGCCTCTCATGCTTATTCATCCCTTAGTACATTCATGTGGATTTTTTAGTTAGTATCTTTTCTTTGTCCATATTATTCATGTGGATTTGTTATTTTATCATCCTGTTCATGATGTATGTGTATGTTGTGTGTGATGTCTTTAAGCTACTGGGACCTTGAATTTCCCCTTGGGGATCAATAAAGTATCTATCTATCTATATATCTATCTATTTATCTGTCTGTCTATTTGTCTGTCTGTCTGTCTATCTATCTGTCTGTCTGTCTGTCTGTCTGTCTGTTCAGATCTAATTTACGATACTATAGGAAACACAGTATTGTACTAAATTATTTATTTAATGTGTAAATTGGTTATTTATTTATGGTTTATGTGGTTGGGACAGACAGACAGACAGACAGACAGCTAGGCTAGCTATGTGATGCAAGTATCATAGTGTTTATAGCAGATGCTAGTTTGCAACACCCGTCCCTAGAAGGGCTTTTATGGAACTTAGAGATAAGAACAGAAGGAAAAAAAGCAGAGGACAGCAAGATATATAAAAACACATTGAAAACATGATCATACACACACATTGATAACACAATTTAAAAACTAGACAAGAGTACAGGTTTGTTGTTTATTTGGGCAATTTACAGAGTGTCATAACAGCTTGAGATAAATTGTTGTCCTCTCTTAATATGGGGAAACGAAGAAAAGGACCTCTTGTATGATAGTCAAGATATATTGATGTAAAAGAACCTATTGTGTCTTCCGTAGGTATCATCAGAGCTGGTGGCCTCTAACCCAAGCCTGGCCCAGGGCTTGGTACTGAGAGGACTGGCACAGTTGGCCCAGGGGCAGCAACAGCTGGCAGAGGAGAGGTAAAAACTGTGTGTTGCTTTTTGTGTGCATGTGAAATTTGAACCTGTGGCACTTCATTCTCTTTAGCCTAGGCACAATCAGACAATCCATTTGTGTGGTGCAAAAAGGCTTAGCTCTCCTGGGTGAACTTTTCTCTCTTCCTCTTCTGTTGTTTAGTTTCCTAAAGGCGGCTAGCCAGAGCCCAGACTGTGGAGAGTATTATTTCTTGCTGGGAAAACTATACTGGGACATGGGCGAAGAGACCCGTAAGGACCGGAGCAAAGCCCATACACATTTGCTCAAGGTAAGTACAATTATTGTTGAAATTCTGTCATTATTTTGCAGGTGATCAGTATGTGTTCATTTAAAGATCTACTGCAATCTCTAAATAAATTGATGGTCCAGTCTTTAAAAAATGAGTGTCAAAGGAGCTGAATGGAATCTTTGATTGAACAGTTTCATGTGTCCATTTCAGGCTGCAAAGTTTGATCCACACCTTGGTTGCGTATTCCGCTACCTCGGACATTATTACCGGGAGGTGGCAAATGATCATGGCCGGGCACGAGGCTGCTATAAGAAGGCCTTTGAGATGGACGACGATGATGCGGAGTCTGGAGCTGCCTCTGTGGATCTCAGTATGGAGCAGGACGACATGGTAAGTGGATTTGTTGGTGAACAGACACACTCCAAAAAGCCAAAACATTTAGAACTGTCATGCGTGGTGTTGGCACTTTGTTATGGTGTTTCCTTACAGGTGCCTCTCTTTTGTCTTGACCCTCCCCATGCTGCTCTCTGTATCCTGCATTTGTTATTTTTCCTCCCTCCTCTCTTCTTTCCTAAATACCATAGGACACTGCCTTAGCGATACTCCAGTCAGTGATTGAGAAAGCCACTCCCGGGTCAGCGAAATGGGCCTGGATGAGACGAGGGCTGTACTACCTGAAGGTTGGGGAGCATCAACAAGCTGTAGCTGAGTAAGATCAAGATGTCAAATTTCAGACAGTAAAATGTACTACATTAGGTCTTTATCATACCCTACATTATCATAGGTATTTAAAGTGTATAAACATTGACCATTTAATTCATCTTTATAGTCTGCAGGCAGCTCTGAGAGCAGACCCCGAGGACTGGGTGTGTTGGGAGTGTTTAGGCGAGGCCTACTTGAACCGCCGGAGCTTCACAGCAGCTCTGAAAGCCTTCAGTAAGGCCCATCAGCTCCAACCCTCCTCCATCTACAGTGTCTACCAGGCTGCTGCTATTAAACAGACCCTGGGCAAGTTCAAAGAGGCAGTTGCAGAGTACTTGCAGATCACAGCACAGCAGGACTATGTTCCTGCTCTTAAAGGTAGGCGTTTGTATCCCAAGGCCTTCACTTTACTGTTACGCTTTTTATTGCATACCTCTGAATCATACATCTAGGACTGGGTTTAAAAAAAATTTGATTTTTCCGATTTAAATCGTTTTTGATTTGAATGATCCAATATTGATTCATTCATATCATATGAAACTAGAATACCGAATATAAATAACCCTCCAAAGAAGGAAAACTGGCAGCTCACCGCAACATATCTGAATGAAATGTCACTCAAAACTCACTGACCGTAGAGTCTGTAGAGTTGCACTCTGTTTTGTGTTCATGTTAAATAAAAAGTACATTAATGTAACTGCTTTGGGATCAGTTTTTCATGTAAACATTGATACTTTTAATATTGCAGCAGGTTAGAGGGAACCCTTGTACAATTGTAGAATCTCTTTCATATCCAAACTAAATTGGTTTTGCAACTGAAATAACCCAAATGGACATCTAATCGGAAATGTTATCGAATCGGGACCTCGTGAATCGAATTAATTCGGGAAATCAGGGGCAATACCCAGCCCTACATACTGTATATCTGAACCTGGGCATTTAATCAGATCGGTATGATCTGTTGTTCAGGTCTTGGGGAGTGCCAGCTGTCTCTGGCAAAAGGTTTGATGGAAGACTGCCGAGATGGGGGAGCCATTGACCTCATTCAGCAAGCCATACAGAACCTCTTCCGGTAACAACTAGCCATTAGTTACATTTGTAAATCTTAAAATGAAACGAGGCTTTGTCTATGATTCATTAATTGGTCATTTAACATTTCTGTGCTCTTCAGTATGACTTTTTTTGGCCTCTTTATTTAAATGACAAGGCATTTTGCAATTGGCAATTTAAAGGTGCCGTAGGTAGGATTGTGAAGATCCAGGACTTAGCCCAAAAATTTGAACATCGACAACTTCTCAGTTCCTCCCCCCTTTCTGCTAAATCCAAAACGGTCTCCTAAGCCCCTCCCCCCACAAGGGAGACTGAATGCATGTGCATGAGCGGTGATCGACACGCAGTTAGACACACCCCCCTGGCCCTGATTGGTGCATCTGAACAGGGGGCGGTGGATTTTTGCAAATCGCACTACAGGCTGTAAGTGGTGCCAGAGAAGCCAGAATTTTTTTTAAATGACCTGCTTCATGTAGTTCTACTGGAACATAGGGTCAGTTTCAGCAAATATGACAGAAAGTTAGTTTTATAAGTCTTACCTAGTGCACCTTTTAATGGACAATTTGCTCACACATTTTGTAAATGCATTTTGGAATTTGCAGTTCAATATGCAAAGCGGCAATTCAATCCTCAGTCCAGTTTAAATTATTTTGACTAAAATTCACTATACTACTATTATTACTTCAGAGCTGTGGTGCTGCGTCCAGACCTGTCCTGTTTGTGGAAGCTGTTGGGAGACGCTTGCACCGCAGTCAGCACCGTGTCGTCAAACAGAGCCCGGGTTCTAGTGCCCGCCCTGCTGGCTGGTTTAGACAGCAACACCCAGAGCCACGCACTGAACCAGGCCCAGACACTCAAAGTTGGTGAGAGGTAAGACCACAGACAAAAGGCATAGATGTTTTCCAAGCTGCCCATACCATTGCTACTCTGTCAAATTATACATTTCTAATGTTTTTTTTGTTGTTGTTGCCATTAGGTATCCTGTCTGCCCCTGTTGGCCTAGCATAGATTCTGAACACTGAACATTAAGCGCATGTTTTTGTCTGCAGGTGTTATGTCCGTGCTTTGAAGCTGATGTCTGAGATTCCCAGCCTTTGGTATGACCTAGGACTCAACTATTACCGCCAGTCAGATGAGGGAGACCAGAACTCCCAATCTCTGCTCCTAGAGAAGGCCCAGCAGGTAATTCACATAATCCTGCAGCTTCGTATTGTTCCCTCTCAAAGGGGGTCTTTTAAGAGTTTTTTATGTTCTCTTTTCAGTGTTTAAAAAAGGCTATTATGATGGACAGTGGGACCCATAGTTACTGGAATGCCCTGGGAGTGATTTCTATGAGCAAAGGTAATAATATGCTACCTCATTCTTGGGAATAATTGTGGTCTACCCCATCTTATGGACATATTGATATTGGATGCATTAGAAAAAAAAAAAAGAAGAAAAAAATCTTCAGTATGAAATAAATAGGCAGACAGAATTATTTATGTAGATACAACTTTTTCTCTCTGATGAATACAATTAGTTTTTATTGTTTTTTATCACAGAAACTGCTACAATTCTTTCTTGTCACTTTCTTTCTTTTTGTTACATCAGGTCTTGAGAACTTCGCTCTGGCGCAGCATTGCTTCATCAAGTCCATACAAGTTGAGCCAAATGTACGTACTGCATGTTGGTTCAGGTGATGAACAGTATTCTCAGAAACTATTCTGATGTTCTTCTGTAACTTTTCTAATCTTTCGGTACAGAATGTTGTTGCTTGGACCAACCTTGGTACCCTTTATTTGAAAAAGGACAATATAGAGGTGTGTGTGATCATTTTTCTTATATATACATATATTTTTTTGTTGTGTTGTCATAGTTGGCATTTGACATTTTCTTTGTTAAAGTCTGGTCTTATTTTCTTAGCTTGCACACGAGGCCTTCAAGATTGCCCAGTCGCTGGAGCCGCTTTATGTCAACTGCTGGATCGGACAGGTACAAAGAAATCGTAAGATAATGTTTAACGGTCACTTTAATTGACTGTGTTGAGGAAATGGACACTTGGTAATAATTGTGTCTAATGGTTAAGGTTTCTTTATTGCATAAACATATGTGTCCTGTACTGTATATGCACACATGTGAGACACAATATCAGGCAAAATCAAACTGTAAAACTAACAGGGACATGGATAATTAGGTGTACATGGGATGGTACAAGTGATTGGTAATGGTAAGGAATATGAAGGACATGTAAGCTGGATGAGAGGCCTCATGATGTGTTTATGTTCACAGATGTAAAATGACTACAGAAAAGAAGCCATTTTTTGTATTTATTTAGCAATCAGTTATATATAAATGTAATATAGCAATGCAATGGTTTGAAGTCTGGTAATACGTAAGAAATACAATGTTCTTGACTGTAATTTGATTCTGTTGGTTAGTACATAGTGGAAATATAGAGTAAATTGTTTGATTGGAGTAAGATCAGTGTGGTAGTGTTCATAAAGCTGGTTTCACAAAGCGTCCGGCTGTCCTCCGGCAGTGGGAGCTGCAGGGGCCTGCGACGGAAAAGTCGAGACGGATTAAACTTTTCGAGAATGCAGCCTGATGTCACGCTGCGATGGCCAATCACGTAACCGCCAGTCGGACCTGTCAGTCCATTTTAAGGGCAGCGGGAGAGTTCGTGCAACAAGCTCCAGCATAAAGCACTGTGGCTCGTCTCTTCTCTCTCTTTCTCCGTGAAATGAAGCTGCCTTCAAGTGTGGTCGGAAATGGAAAAACTAATTGTGAAATACAGTGGGGAAAAAAAGTATTTAGTTAGCCACCAATTGTGCAAGTTCTCCCACTTAAAAAGATGAGAGTGGCCTGTAATTTTCATCATAAGTACACTTCAACTATGAGAGACAAAATGAGAAAAAAAAATTACAGAAAATCACATTGTAGGATTTGTTATGAATTTATTGGTAAATTCCTCGGTAAAATAAGTATTTGGTCACCTACAAACAAGTAAGATTTCTGGCTCTCACATACCTGTAACTTCTTCTTTAAGAGGCTCCTCTGTCCTCCACTCGTTACCTGTATTAATGGCACCTGTTTGAACTTGTTATCAGTATAAAAGACACCTGTCCACAACCTCAAACAGTCACACTCCAAACTCCACTATGGCCAAGACCAAAGAGCTGTCAAAGGACACTAGAAACAAAATTGTAGACCTGCACCAGGCTGGGAAGACTGAATCTGCAATAGGTAAGCTGCTTGGTGTGAAGAAATCAACTGTGGGAGCAATTATAAGAAAATGGAAGACATACAAGACCACTGATAATCTTCCTCGATCCGGGGCTCCATGCAAGATCTCACCCCGTGGGGTCAAAATGATCACAAGAAAGGTGAGCAAAAATCCCAGAACCACACGGGGGGACCTAGTGAATGACCTGCAGAGAGCTTGGACCAAAGTAACAAAGGCTACCATCAGTAACACACTACGCCACCAGGGACTCAAATCCTGCAGTGCCAGACGTGTCCCCCTGCTTAAGCCAGTACATGTCCAGGCCCGTCTGAGGTTTGCTAGAGAGCATTTGGATGATCCAGAAGAGGATTGGGAGAATGTCATATGGTCAGATGAAACCAAAATAGAACTTTTTGGTAAAAACTCAACTTGTCGTGTTTGGAGGAGAAAGAATGCTGAGTTGCATCCAAAGAACACCATACCTACTGTGAAGCATGGGGATGGAAACATCATGCTTTGGGGCTGTTTTTCTGCAAAGGGACCAGGACGACTGATCCGTGTAAAGGCAAGAATGAATGGGGCCATGTATCGTGAGATTTTGAGTGAAAACCTCCTTCCATCAGCAAGGGCATTGAAGATGAAACGTGGCTGGGTCTTTCAGCATGACAATGATCCCAAACACACCGCCTGGGCAACGAAGATCTCAACCCCATAGAAAATCTATGGAGGGAGTTGAAAGTCCATGTTGCCCAGCGACAGCCCCAAAACATCACCGCTCTAGAGGAGATCTGCATGGAGGAATGGGCCAAAATACCAGCAACAGTGTGTGAAACCTTGTGAAGACTTACAGAAAACGTATGACCTCTGTCATTGCCAACAAAGGGTATATAACAAAGTATTGAGACGAACTTTTGTTATTGACCAAATACTTATTTTCCACCATAATTTACCAATAAATTCATAAAAAATCCTACAATGTGATTTTCTGGATTTTTTTTCTCATTTTGTCTCTCATAGTTGAAGTGTACCTATGATGACAATTACAGGTCTCTCTCATCTTTTTAAGAGGGAGAACTTGCACAATTGGTGGCTGACTAAATACTTTTTTGCCCCACTGTATAAAGTCTACTTGTGCTACATTGGGAGGTTAAAATCACACAGCAGGACGTCACACAAGTGACGTTTAAGCGACACTCTCACTGCCGCACAACCCTGCGGGAAATCGCCGGAGCCACCAGATGCTATGTCAATGCAGCCTAATGGATTTCTGTCCTTGCCCTATTTATCTGTCTAAATTATATTTTTGTCCATTTGTCCCCCTACCAGGCGCTGATAGCAGAGAGAGTGGGAAGCTATGACACCATGGATCTTTTCAGGCACACCACTGAACTCAGCACACATGTGCGTGACCTCCCAAAAACCCTGGGGTTTGCTTTTGTAGTGCCCACTCATTAGCCTGCTAATAGTTTAATATTTGCATCAACTTTCTCTGTCACTAAGCTACATTTTCAGCTATAAGCCTTTTGCTACTACTCGCAAGTAATTAGGAATGATACCACAATGAAACGATGTGTATTCCTTTCCTTTTTTTCTGCTCTTTCACTCTTGTCATCTACATCTCTCTAATGCTCTTTCACGATCTTTCCCTGGCAGATGGAGGGAGTGAAAGGTTATGCCTTCTGGGTATGTTCCACCCTGCTCGATAAGAGCAACAGAGACTCGGAACTATATCGCTACAACATAGTCCAGATGAACGCCATCTCTGCTGCTCAGGTGGCACTCAGCAAGTACACAGGTACTATCAGCATCTATTTGTGTATTGATGTGCATGCAAGATTTACAAATCCCTTTGTTGTATTTGGGCCATGTGTTAGAGACGACGGATGTTGTGTGACATGAAGTTTCCTTTGCCTCCCTCCCAGAGAGGATCCAGTCTGACCCTGATGCCTTCATTATGCTTGGCTACATGAATGAGCACCTGCAGCTGAAGAGGCAGGCCTTACAGGCTTACAAAAGGTGTTTGTCTGAATAAAATGGAGCTCTAAAGTAGGGCTGCACAATTATTCACAATTTTGATCTAAATCCCAATACAGACTAGTGCAATATCTCACACACTGTAGTACACATTTGTATACAAATCACCTTCTAAATCTTGACTGTCTTTCCTCAGAGCTGTTGAACTGCTTCAGTCCATGTCCTCGACAGAACAACTGGCTTTTGCTCTGTGCAGCTACGGCCGTGCTTTGTGGTAACAACCAGCCGTCTCATTACCATGTCCAGTAACAATCTTTGCTAATACTTCGAAAAAAGACCTCAAACTCCATTCTTTGTATGTCCCACTGTGTCTTTTACAGCACCTCGGGCCAGTCGGAGGAGGCGGTGCGTGTTTACAATTCCACTCCACTGCAGGAGGTCAGCGATCTGGCTGGGCTGGCTCTGGCCTACTGTAGGGCCGGGCTCATCCCAGAGAGCATCAACGGTGAGGACTGGGAGACACACTGAAATCTGAGATTTTATCACCAGATATTATCAGAGATTGTATTTGTGTGCGCTTGCCACAGTGACTCTCTGTGATGAGCAAAGGCAACTGGACTTGTTAGAATTTCTTGAAGACGTTTGGCCTCTCATCCAAAAGGCTTCTTCAGTTCTAAATGACTAGTGGGGAGTCCCAGATGTGTAACCTCTGGTGGGTTGTGTCACCTGCCAGAAGAAGCCTTTTGGATAAGAGGCGAAACGTCTTCAAGAACTTCTAGCAAGCCCAGTTGCCTTTTGCTTTTCACAGAGAACTACCATGGCCTGGATGACTGAGAGCCTTCTCAGACATCTTGCCAGAGTGACTGTGACTAAATAGTTGTGTGTGTGTACTGTAGCCTATGAACGTGCCTTGGCTGTGGCTTCCATTGAGAAGGAAAAGGCTTACATCTTGACCGCTGTGGCGCTGCTTCAGCACCGGCAGGGTAACCTAGACTCAGCCAAGACTCTGCTGTTTAAATGGTGAGTCCATTGTGTTGTCTGGACCAGACCAGTGGTTTTGTAATAAAAATGATTATACTAATACTTTCTTCCAAGCTAAAAGTATTTATTTGTCTGCTTTCTGCCACCGCAGCTCAATGTTAAAGGAGCCAATCGCAGAGTCCCTGCTGTGTTTATGTGCCCTGGGATTGGTCCACAGTGATGCTACACTAGCCGCCGCTGCCCTGACGGAGCTTTTGAAACAGGGTTCAGCCTCAGGGAAAGTTACAGAGCAGCGGTGTCTGCTCACCTGCGCCTTGCTCGCCCTGCAGGGCAACTACAGCGCGGTGCAAAGAGAGGCTTCCAGAGCTGTACACAGGTATTGTTTAGAGTAGCCTACTGATGTGATGTGCCCTACAATTACTTAATTTGACTTTTAAAAAGACCAATTATACATCGCTGTCATCTAACTGTATTTTTGACACTGAATGGCAGATTTACTGAGCCTTTTGCACCCTGGTTGTGGAGGATTGCACAAATGATGGGACATAGTATGACACATGTGTTTGATTGCACGTGTCACTGGATTTACTATCGTTAGTTTTGGATAGAAATGTCTCCACTTTCATAAAGCATATGCAGATTTGTCTTCTTGCAGTGTATTCTATCAAAATCTAAAAGATAGCTGACACAGGGTGAACTCACTACAAATAAGTATGCAGTATCTTTGTTGGAGTGATCAGGGCAAGGTCAAATTAGTTGATGAGATTGTCATCACATACAGTGTTATACACATACTAATTTCTAGCATATTTATATGGGAAAAGCTTATACATTAGCTAAATTCTTTTTTTATAGCAATCCTGGAAACCCATCTCTGTGGGCCCTGTTGTCCAGGCTGATACCACAATACTACCCCAGAAAGGCAAATGTAAGGCTGCATGCACACACAAACATTACACACATCCTAAGCACATACCCAGGAAGTCTATTATAGTCGCTCACATTGAACTGAGCAGCCCCACCCACTACATCCATTACAGTAGTGCTGCTGGACAGTTAGAGAGGAAGGGATCATGGTTTTGGTCTGCTGTGTATATTACAGGGCGGAGCGATGGCTGGCCATGTTGCCTGTCTCTCCAGTATGACCCAAGGAAAGGTAAAAGAGTGACTATATATTTATATTGAAATGGCTTCTGGCTGTCTTTTTCAGTTCTGTTCTCTCTCTCTCTCTCTGTTGTTTCTTTACACTTTATGTATCCTCACTGCCATTATAGATTAAAGTCAATGCTAAATGATGTTATTTTGAAATATATTGTGTCTAATCTTTTTCACACTGTAGATATGTCAGTATCCAAAATATTTTTGTAGGGTATAATACTGGCCTTGGTGTACGCCACAGTGTTTGCGCATGAAACCGAGCTGATATAACATGTGTCCTGCAGAGGGCGCTGCTGTACAGTGGTGTGAACCAGCTGGCTAGTGGGAGACACTCTGAAGACAACGGTCACAGAAATGCCCTGAAGACTATGCAGAGAGCTGTGCTGCTCTGTCCTGGTATACACACACACACACACACACACACACACACACACACACACACACACACACACACACAAGCCTTACTCTACCTCACAAAAAAACCAAAAAAAACCACCATTTGTCTTGGAAGACAAATCAGTTTTGAAGAAGCGAGGAAAAAGTCAGTATTAGGAAATACATTAGTGTAAATTCTCTTATTTAGATGAATTCTAGTGAAATAATGTGTCTTCTAGACCTATATGGGGTCTCTGACATATCTAAATTAAAGTTTTGCAGCTTTGTGACACAGAGAAGCTGCGTTTATGTTTATCCTTATTCAATAAATGTAAAGCTACCTTACACCTACTGCGAAACGACCGAGTGATCTCCACTCTTCTCTCGTCTTACTTTCAGATGATCCAGCAACCTGGGCGGGATTGATGGCTGCCTGTCACACAGAAAACACTTCCTGTTATCTTTCAGGTTCTGCTCCTTGCAGACGGGGACTGGAGCAAACCCTCATGTCAGTGGTTTCTGAGAAAGGTGTGTGCGTGTGCATTTTATGGTGTTGAGCATTGTACGTGTGTTTGAGTGTATAACGGACACCTTTCTGTATCACAGTGCATAATGTGGAAGAGATAGAGCGCCCTCTAGCCCAGACTCTAGAAGGCTGGGTACTACAACAGGCAGTCACTGGCCTCACGCTGGGGGGACAGCTGGAGCAGGCAGAAGCTCTCTGCACACAGGTGGGATTAGAAACACACACTTTCACGCACAGACTCAATATTGTTATCTGATTTACTTAATTGTAGAAATAGTTAGACTTGTTTCAGACAGAAATGAACGTAGATGGAGTAGTCTATATTAGGGCTGCACAATTAATTGCAATTTTATCGAAATCGCAATATGGACTAGTGCAATATCCAAATCGCAGGGGGCGCAATATTTGTTAAAGTATTGTGGTGCTGCAGAGACATCCAGGCCTACAAATCCTATCCTACAGACTAAAGAAAAAAAATCTTTGTTTGGTACAGACCCTCGCAAAAAATCATACTTCAATCATTTTTTTATTTTTTTAATGAGAATAATGACCATTTCCTCAAATATTATGAATCATATCGCAATTGCAATATCAGTTTTCCTAATATCGTGCAGCCCTAGTCTATATCCTTGGCGTTCCACTTCCGGGATTGCTCCGTTGCCACCGAATTAGGCCGGATATCCGTTGCCTTGGGCTTCCTTTGTGTTGGCATTTTAACCTCTGGTGGATTTCTGAGGACTATGGTTAACTGCTCCTCAGATCTCTGCAGGGTAAATCCAGACAGCTAGCTAGACTATCTGTCCAATCTGAGTTCTCTGTTGCACGACTAAAACAGCTTTTAAACATACACAAAACAAGTTCCTTCCGAGCCTATTTTGCAGCGGCACCACGGCTTTTCTCCGGCGCATAGCACCGCCCAAGACGATTGTGATTGGTTTAAAGAAATGCCAATAAACCAGAGCACGTTTTCCTCCTGTCCCTGAATGCTATGTGTGGAGTAGCCAGAGCCTCCTCCAGCGCGCTTTGGAGGAAGGTCTGGCAAAGCGAGATGGTAGATGGAGTAATAGAAGTTACGTGTGGGGCCTCATCTGTCCATTGCTGTGCTCGTCATGCTCTGCCTGCTCTGTCCCAGGTGCTGAATGTTTCTCCTGAACACCCAGCAGTGATGCTGTCACTGAGACAGGTGCAGTGTCAGCGCCTCCTTTTGGCCGATGGTGGTACTGCCCTCCCAGACTCCGTACTGGAGCAACTAAACAACACGGTGATGATGAACCCAACCAACCTTGGGGCATGGCATGTAAGTGAACACTCATTTCAATACCATACCAGTTTTTGAATTGCCAGGACTTGATGACAAGCTGTTACTTTAATTTCAAGCGCCAATTGTTTACTGGGCTGGGTTAAAATAATCAATTCTCCAATCAGTGGTGTCATATCGATTTAGAAAGCAATCTTTTAATATATGGCTTTTCAATGACTGTCATGTTTTACCTGTTAAGTTGGGTAGCTCACCGGGTATAGTGCACACCCTTATACAGAGGCTCAGTCCTCGACGCAGCAGCCGCGAGTTCAGTTCCGACCTGCGTCTCTTTGCTGCATGTCATTCCCCCTCTCTCTCCCCCTTCATGACTAAGCTGTCCTGTCACAAATAAAGGCCTAAAATGCCAAACATTAACCTTAGCATTATAAACATTATTTGAGGGTTGCTGTAATTTCCCTAGCCTAATTGATATTGAATTGGTAATGTAATCAACCTTGTGAATAGGAATCGAATCGATTCGGGAAATTGTTGGCGATACCCAGCCCTAGTTGTTGAGATAAATTAATGCAATATTTTAAACAGCGCTATTGTTCACACAGATATATTCTACCAAACGCTACTATGTAGCGAGGCTTGAACATATTGATGGTGTCAGTCTTGGCTTTTGAGTTCATTGTTGCTGCAAGAAATAAATGAGAGATTTGGCTTCATTCTTGTTATTATAAGAACATTGCATTGAGAAGTCATTGTGTTATATTATTTATTCAACTTTATGCAAGAGGCAGAGGATTATTTTTCAGTGAGAAAATCATAAATATTTACCTCTTCCTTTCTTTTTTTTCCCCCTTCCTTCCTTCCGTCTCTTCTTCTTATCTTTATCTTATATTGCCTCTAACAATCTCCTCTATGCCCCTCTTCCCTCTGTAAATCTCACGTTCTCACCTCTACTCCCATTCATCCCTTCCAATCACTCTCCTTCTCTCAGTGGCTGGCGGAGGTGTATCGTAGCCAGGGCCTGCTGGTCCAGGCAGTCCTGGCTTACAGGCAGAGTCTGCAGCTAGCCTCACAGCTCAGCCTGCACAGCAGCCAGGTAGCCAGCCTGCTGCAGCTAGCCCTGCTAGCCCTAGAACCCTGTCTGGTGAGTTCCTGCGTAGATCTAGATCCAAAATATTCGTATTTTTAGGGTGATAAAGTACAGCTATTGCAGCACAACTATTTGATATATTTTTCCTGCAATATTGTGGCCATGAATAAAAACATTTTAGACATTACAATTGTAACGGCATTGCAAAATAGAGGCTATAATTCCAGCAAATTATCGGATCAGCAGCCAAGGCCAAGTGGAAAAACAAACAAGACAAGAAGCTGCCTTTTGTGATTTATCTGCGGTTTTTAGTTCCCTGCTCACAGGACAGCAAATTCCAGTTGCAGTAGGCAGCACATTGTTAGCAACAGTACTAGTTTATTAGATTAATAATACTTGATTTTGGGTATGCTTCTCATTGCTTGTTTTGTTCTTAACCTTGTGTGATCTGACCTCTCAGGCAGGGCTGCCAAGAAAGGACTGGATGGACATGATACTAGAAGCCACCACTGAAGTCTTGAAGCTGGGTCCGTCCCCTATGGCCCTCCTTTTCCAGGCCCTGCTCCAGTATGTGACCAAGATGGCTGCTAGGTCAGTGCTTCTCACTGTGTTCTGTTTCCACTGCAGCAGTTAGTATGCACACGTGCACATAGCCGGTGCGTGGGTCATTATCCCATCCTTCAGTGAAATATATAATCTAAAATGATGAAATGAATCTTAAGATGCCTGAAAGTTCAGGTTTAGGCATCCATCTGGCTTTTCAAGCTATTGGTACTTTTGAAACTGCGGAGCAATTTACAAAGCAAAGTTTACCTGCCCTGAATAGCCTTCTGTCACTACCTCACAGGCCTGCCAGGACGCATAAATAGAAAGCTACCTTCATCAGAGAGCTAAGGAGAAGGAATAAGCCAATCACGAACTGGCTTAATTCCTTGAGAGATGCTGCAGGCACTCCCCTGTGGCGAGCATAATCACAAAATCAAAAGGCCCTTTCATACCAGACATAAGTTTCATTTCATCATTCACTATTACAGTTTCAGACAGGGTTTCAATTCAGAGGAAGTACATGTGTTCCCTAGCTAATTTCTGCTAGACAACAAATCAGATCAGCAGCCAACTAGTTCCATATATTTCCAAGAGCAAATTAGCATTTACATCAACACAGGCAGAATTAGGAATACTCATAACATGTTTCCTGCTCATTTCGCCATTCACAAATTACACTCCTAAACGTAGGCCTGAGTGTATGAGACATCCAGACAATGAAATTGTAATTTTGGTTCAGCTCATGTCATGTATTTGCCCATTTCCGTGTGTCTCTCTTGCAGGGAAACAAGGCGTTTGTTGGAGAGACTGGTGTACTCTCAAGACCTCCCAGTGACAGTGGTGCAGGTTGCCAGCTGGTACCTCCTCAGACACTTGCATGCCAAAAATGACCAGGAGCTGATTAATGTGAGCACACAGCGGCTTCATACCTACACTGGCACAGATTGAATCATTCTTAACGGAAATATATTAATTTGAAATGCCTATACAACGTACATATATCGGTTGTTTACTTTCACCAAAACTTTAATAGTGAACATAATTTCTCTTTTTTTTCTTTCGTTTTTTTGCAGGTCCTTTTGCAACATGCCAAAATGAATGGAGACCAAAGACTGCTGGAGTTCCATTCACTGCTTGCCTCTTCTTCAACCTGAATTTTGCAAGTCTAGAAATGCATCACTATGAAATCATGCAGCTTAGTGTTTTTTTTTTTTATTTTACTCTCAGCTTTTCTGCGTCTCTTCACTAAACAAGAAAATATCAAACTGGACATTATGGGTCTGATATAATATTCATTGGCTTGACATGATTATTTGGTTGTACATTATACAGTGTTCATGAAATCAAATCAAAATCACAAGCGTTTTCAAAATGGACTTCACATAAAGTAACAAATGTTCACATTCAGGCTGAAATAAAGGAGTCTTGCTTAATACAAAAAGATTGTCTCATCTTGATTTGCATCATAACACATGCGGATCTGTCGATATAACGAAACTAGAGTATAAAATAGGTCATTATAGTGAACTTCAATGTCTCATTTCCATCAACAGTTCATACAAAAGGACTTTGCAGATATCAAAAGATAGTATTTGAAATGGGCAGCAGTAACTATTCTAACATGTTGCACCAATTACAGTTGTATATTTGTAGAAAGGAAAAAAGTAACGCAGAGGAAGGAAAAGTAGAAACTTTGAGTCCTGTTTCAAAAGTATGATTACACCCAGAGCTGTAACTGAAAGTGGAGCGTCTGTGTAATACTAACACCATCTGCCTGTCAAACATCCTCATGTAATACTGTATCGTCGGGTAACATATTTTGGCACATAACGTAAATCACAGCTAAGTTACATCTGTGACCCTAATCCAAATCTGTTACAATAGGATGCCATTTTTCGTCTGTAGCTAATAGAGTTAACGTTTACCCATCAAGTGACTTAGGCTATATGCAATGGTAATTAAAGTAGCGTAACAAAAGGCTCAGTAACTATATGTTAAAGCTATAGTGTGTAGTTTCTGTCTCCCCCATGAGGAATTCTAAGTAATGACAACAACACTGTCCACATGATACGTCATGTGGCACGTCCACATGATACAAGCCTACATGATCGTGCACCGCCCACCCCACCTCCACGCAGTTGCTAGTAGCCAAGGAAGACACGGAGGATTAAAAAAAAAACATGACTGAAGAGGTAATGCTGAGTTCATAGACATCAGAAAAAAACATTTTTCCGAGTGAAAACGTCATCATTCACGTCACTTCCTGTAGGGTCAGTGTAACGCTTATCAGTTCAATTTTCTAAGCACAAACGGACATTTGGAAAAACAGAAAAATGGGTTCAAATATCCAATTTTTAATTTTTTTCCACCTTGACAAATTAAAAAATTGGATCTTTAACCTGTTTTTCCAATTTTCTGTTTTTATTCAGAGGATCAGAAATTTAGAAAATTACAAAATTGCGTCTGGGCTGCAATTATTCAATACTGCAATGATATTCTCTCCTGCGTTCCGCCTAGCTACGCCCCCCCCCCCCCCCCCCCCCACTCGAAACCATCAGTTGCACCTCTGACCCCAAAGTCTATCAGTTTTTTTTTTTTTTTTGGTCCATATGCAGTTAATGACCTGCATATTCCACAAAGTAGAGGGAGAGAATATCATTGCAGTATTGAATAATTGGAGCCCAGATGCAATTTTGTAATTTTCTCCATTTCTGATCCTCTGAATAAAAAACAGTTTAAAGATCCAATTTTTTAATTTGTCAAGGTGGAAAAAAATTAAAAATTGGATATTTTAACCCATTTTTCTGTTTTTCCAAATGTCCGTTTGTGCTTAGAAAATTGAACTGATGAGGGTTACATTGACCCTGTAGGAATCAGAGGCGGGAAACTCAGGCCAGATTTTGCTAACAGTTTCCCAGTTGGTTGACGCGTTGTTGACAACTGACGTTTGATGTAGTCGACTTTGGTTCATTGAACATATTTCAATGACAATAAATTGATTATTGTAGACAAATGCCTCTGCTGAGAAACATACACAGACATAACGTGTTTCAAATTATTCATAAATAGGCCCATGTATAAAAAAACAACACCTTATCCGTGTCCTTTCCCGTCCGTTGTCCTGCAGATAACACAAACAAACGCCTGTCCATGTGCTGTTTCTATACTGTATGAAACAACGTAATCACGGGGGCGGTCCCTGTTATTCCCAGGTGGCATGAACGCAGCATAATATCTTCACTCGAGTTTCTGCGCGGGAAAATCACCGGACGACACAATCTTCAGAACGTCGCATAGAGTTGGGTGGAGCTGATAGTCTTCATTAGCTTTGTAGCAACTCATTTGGCAATGGTTTGAATGTAACGGACGTTCATTAATATCAAAAAGTTACGCACTAAAGCTTTAATACCACAAGATAACTATCACCTGAATGGACGAGTATCAGTTACATTGGCAGGAAACCGACCAAATTCTTAAGCTAATTTACATTTTAACTTGAATGTAAAATGTAGTTGGACACTTCCAACTTAATTTTTAATGATGTCATTATTGAGGGGTAGGATTAAATACGTTTTATACTACTCTCTATTCCTTTTCGCGCATGTAAATGAATGAAATTCGCTAATAAAATTAATTGTTTCGAATTGTTCTCGAATTAAATAAATACAAAAAAAAAATACAAAAACGTACGTAGACTTTTTTTTTTTTTTTTTTTTTTAGTTAAGAAGCCTATTGTTCTTCGGCGGTGATCCAGAATGAAAGTCTCTCAAAGTAACTCGTGGCCTCGAGATACTATCTCGAGGCCACGAGATAGTTATAATTAATTTTTTTTGACAAAGTGGGACCAGGGGGGCTCCGTAGTTAATATTTTGAGTTTTTATTTTTTTCGTTTAAAATCTGTGGACATTTTCAGGAAGTAGCCTGTCCCTCACAGTAGTGCACACAGTCCAGTTCGGGGGCGGTGCTCAACGTTGGTGGAGTCAAAGTTCTCCTGATATTCACGTATCAGCCATGTAAACGAAAATCACTTGTGTAAGTAAGCTAAATGTTTCTTATATAATGTATTGATAATTTGTTCATGACTCACATTCTCTGTGCTGATTGAGATTTTTCTAATCTGAATTAGGGAAGATATATTTTGATTCGGTGTTTAAACTATTTCTACAGATTTATGATGGAGTGTTTGGGATTTTGGCGACATGTGAATGTATTCAAGGTGATATGTAGCCTAAACTCTACGCAGTTCTTTTCCGGCCCACTATGTGGCGGTGTGGCACTGCTGGTCGTGTGAATGTCCACTGCGTAACAAGTTGTGTGAAAGTGAAATATAATATTATATAATGAATATTTTTTTGGCATTTTGTTTGTTTGTTGCTGGGAATGGAATCTAAATTTGACATACAAGCAAACATAGCATCATAGATCCATTTACTAACATTACAGAAACATCAGACCAGAATAAAAATTGCAACTACTAATTCTTTCTATACACATCTTTTTTTTCCAACTTTATTTGGATGTTTTCATAGACATGTCATACAAATAATTTTGAACAATTGGGCATCACATTAAAAAAAAAAAACACACACTTTATATATATATATATATATATATATATATATATATATATAAGGCATAATTTTCATTCCATGAGCATTAAAACTTTACATAATGATGAAATAACATACATAAACTTAAGATGAAAGGTAGTTAAATACACAGTAAGAAAAGATGAAAGTAAAAAATAAAACAATAAAAATATAACGACGCTGAAGTTGGCATCCGATTCGCAGCTTCCGATTCGGCAGTTAAGGGGAAATTTAAGGGGAACTTAAAACTGTCCGATTGAGCAGGGAAACACGTTTTTTGAACCTCTTACTGTATTTAATGAGTGTTAGTCATTAAGGTAAATTATGAATTATGTCTAAAACACACTTTTAGATTTGTGAAAGCTTTATTGTCTTTATGAGAAAACAATAAAGGGGGATTTCACCGTTTTTTTCACATGTAGACCACATTAGACCAGGTCCAGATCTAAAACCACAATACTTAGACCTGTCAAATCTGGACTACATTATCCCAGAGAGTCTAAGAAGTCTTAAAAACACAGTTTGAGATTTGTGAAACCTTTATTCTATTTGTGAAAATGCAATAGAGGGAGATTTTACTGCTTTTTTCACACGTAGACCACATTAGACCAGGTCCAGATCCAAAACCACAATAGCTGGGCTTGTCAAATCTGGACTACATTATCCCAGAGAGTCTAAGAAGTCTTAAGAACACAGTTTGAGATTTGTGAAAGCTTTATTATATTTGTGAAAATGCAATAGAGGGATATTTTACTGCTTTTTTCACATGTAGACCACATTAGACCAGGTCCAGATCCAAAACCACAATACGTAGACCTGTCAAATCTGGACTACCTTATCCCAGAGAGTCTAAGGAGTCTTAAGAACACAGTTTGAGATTTGTGAAAGCTTTATTCTATTTGTGAAAATGCAATAGAGGGATATTTTACTGCTTTTTTCACATGTAGACCACATTGGACCAGGTCCAGATCCAAAACCACAATAGCTAGGCTTGTCAAATCTGGACTACCTTATCCCAGAGAGTCTAAGGAGTCTTAAGAACACAGTTTGAGATTTGTGAAAGCTTTATTCTATTTGTGAAAATGCAATAGAGGGATATTTTACTGCTTTTTTCACATGTAGACCACATTGGACCAGGTCCAGATCCAAAACCACAATAGCTAGGCTTGTCAAATCTGGACTGCATTATCCCAGAGAGTCTAAGAAGTCTTAAAAACACAGTTTGAGATTTGTGAAAGCTTTATTCTATTTGTGAAAATGCAATAGAGGGAGATTTTACTGCTTTTTTCACATGTAGACCACATTGGACCAGGTCCAGATCTAAAACCACAATACTTAGACCTGTCAAATCTGGACTACCTTATCCCAGAGAGTCTAAGGAGTCTTAAAAACACAGTTTGAGATTTGTGAAAGCTTTATTCTATTTGTGAAAATGTAATAAAGGGAGATTTTACTGTTTTTTTCACACGTAGACCACATTGGACCAGGTCCAGATCCAAAACCACAATACTTAGACCTGTCAAATCTGGACTACATTATCTCAGAGAGTCTAAGAAGTCTTAAAAACAGTTTGAGATTTGTGAAAGCTTTATTCTATTTGTGAAAATGCAATAAAGGGAGATTTTACTGTTTTTTTCACACATAGACCACATTAGACCAGGTCCAGATCCAAAACTACTACACCTAAACTTGTCAAAACTGGACAAGAATTAACCCAGAGAGGCTAAAGAGTCTTAAAAACAGATTTCAGATTAGTAATGCTTTTATTTTATTGCCACAGCATGGCCTTTGCTAATTGACATTCAACGTAGAAGTCCTCGTCTCTCCATGTCATTTCTTATACCCATGAGCAGGTCTTCCTTCTCACTTCAAAAGATATGTAGAAAAAGTTATTTTTACCCTTTGGAAATCAATCAAAATATCTTCATAGATTTCATAACTGTGAATAAGAACTAAAAAAAAGCTTTTCATAAAAATGTCTTCATTTATAGATAAAATGAAAACCAAGCACACTAATGTCTAATGATGTTGCCTCTAACACAGGCCACAGTGCAAGCTTTGGCTAAGGTGAGGAGGAGGACATTGGCAGAAGCAGTAAGAGAGGTTGAACAGGGCCAGATGGAGGAAAGGTGAGAGAACAACACTTACGTTGAAGGAGAAGGATTTGAAGAGTAAATTAAACCATTGGCAAATCTATGAAGATATTTTGATTGATTTCCAAAGGGTAAAAATAACTTTTTCTACTTTTCTTTTAAAGTGAGAAGGAAGACCTGCTCATGGGTATAAGAAATGGCATAGAGAGACAAGGACTTCTACGTTAAATGTCAATTAGCAAAGGCCATGCTGTGGCAATAAAATAAAAGCATTACTAATCTGAAATCTGTTTTTAAGACTCTTTAGCCTCTCTGGGTTAATTCTTGTCCAGTTTTGACAAGTTTAGGTGTAGTGGTTTTGGATCTGGACCTGGTCCAATGTGGTCTACGTGTGAAAAAAACAGTAAAATATCCCTTTATTGTAGGGCTGCAGCTATCGATTCTTTTTGTAATCGATTGATCTAGCACTTAATCGATCAATCAATCGGATATTTTTTTTAATTTTAATTTTAAATTTTTTTTTTTTTTTACGTTTTTAAACAACCAAAACTAGACCTATATGTAAATATTAGTTATACTTAACCTATTTTCATTAATATATTTGATTATAATGTCACACAGCTCTGTTACACTTATGCTATTAGATCGTTGATCAGCTGTTTAAAGAGAGAGAGAGAGACGCAACAATCAGCTGTTTTTCTGAAGGATAGTCAGCGCGTCAGATCGTGGTCACCACTACGTATTTTCTTGTCTTTGATTTTGGTAGTTGTTGTGTTTGATGTAGTTTCATCGTCCATACGACTCAGTGATTGACTTTTGTCGGTCCTCTTCGTGGAATGGATGATTAGTTAGACTCCATGTTATCTGTTGAGATGCTAAAGCACTGACGTCGTGCTATTATTGTGCTAAGCTAGTTTGATTTTGCAGTAGGCACACTGTACAGAGTTTTAGTTTTAATTACGTTTGAACTGATTCCAAACTTTGGACCCTTCCTGTGGTTTCCTCCAGCCGGTCTCTTCTCTTAGCCCCTCACTATTTAAGCTCTGGCATGTGTCGCCAGCAGCAGACTGAGCCGTCTGTGAGCGACAGTAGCAGAAACACCGTCCGTCAGCGATACAACGTTAGTAACATTGATTTAACCAAGCTTCGAGGCAAGTCATTTTGCATCGAGGATTTTTTGTAATCGAATTATTCGAGGAATCGTTTCAGCCCTACTTCATTGCATTTTCACAAATAGTATAAAGCTTTCACAAATCTCAAACTATGTTTTTAAGACTCCTTAGACTCTCTGGGATAATGTAGTCCAGATTTGACAAGCCCAGCTATTGTGGTTTTGGATCTGGACCTGGTCTAATGTGGTCTACGTGTGAAAAAAGCAGTAAAATCTCCCTCTATTGCATTTTCACAAATAGAATAAAGGTTTCACAAATCTCAAACTGTGTTTTTAAGACTCCTTAGACTCTCTGGGATAATGTAGTCCAGATTTGACAGGTCTAAGTATTGTGGTTTTAGATCTGGACCTGGTCTAATGTGGTCTACATGTGAAAAAAACGGTGAAATCCCCCTTTATTGTTTTCTCATAAAGACAATAAAGCTTTCACAAATCTAAAAGTGTGTTTTAGACATAATTCATAATTTACCTTAATGACTAACACTCATTAAATACAGTAAGAGGTTCAAAAAACGTGTTTCCCTGCTGAATCGGACCGTTTTAAGTTCCCCTTAAATTTCCCCTTAACTGCCGAATCGGAAGCTGCGAATCGGATGCCAACTTCAGCGTCGTAAAAATATACAATAAATACCACAACAAATTGAATTAAAAGGTAGGCTATATAATCATATTTCCTTGGAAGAATATTGTAGTACATCAGTGTGGAGCGTGACATGGTCGTGTCCTGGGTCCGACGTGGAGATGGACTCCGGAGGAAGAGAGAGTTGTGACCTTTGGTTGCTGATCTCGCAGCCAACCTGTTAAATATTTATCTTGGATGGCAGGGCTGAGACTCCGTGGACTTGCAGGAATCCTGCAGGCGTCTGCGGACTAATACCTCAGCAGGGGGAAGTACGGGAGTGGGAGCCGACAGATAAACCTCTCAGGGGCTTAGCATAGGTTTACACTTACTCTGTAGTTACAGAAACGCAGCTCATCTGCTGATGACACTGTATACTTAAAAAGGAAAAGCAGTAGCACAACTTCTTTGACTTTGCTGCAAGGCTTACCCTCTTACTGGGTGGGTTGTCTGGTCTGGTGCTGGAACAGAACATGGAAACACTTACACTGAGACTTCTCTGAGGCCCGCGTGCACGTGCGTGTGCGTGTGTGCGCGTGTGTGTGTGTGTGTGTGTGTGTGTGTGTGTGTGTGTGTGTGTGGGCCTTTGCAAAATGTATGTACTTAGACATACTTTTTCCTGAGTGTAAATAGGATGTTGCAAAGTGACAGGTGAGCAATAACAGAGCCACCTGGATCCTGGAAAGCACTCAGGCTGTCTTTTGTGCCTGATCTGAATCATCTAAAGACCCAGGGCAGTGCATAGACCATGCTATTACAACATGTGTGTCACACAGGCCTATTTATTGAGATGGCTATGGAAATCGCCTCCTCTTCCCCTTGCACGTTAAACACTGGAGGGCGGTGCCACTCTGCCTTTGCCTGTATGGGAATCTCTATTATTTCCAGCTGTGGATGGAAACTATTACTGAGTGCCTTCTCCCTGATGAGCTTTAAAGTGCATGCGAACACACACACACACACACACACACACACACACACACACAAGCCATACACACACACACACACACACACACACACACACACACACATACGCACGCCTACATACGCTCAGTCAAACATTCAGACCCACGCTGAATCATTCACCAAAGATAAAAGACACCCTGTTGGCCTGAGAAAGAGGGAGGGAGAGTTAGAGAAGAGCAACAGCGGTTCCCTCCTTCTCTTTCATTCACTTCCTCTCTCCCGCTGCACTAAGGAGACCTCACTGCTCAGCCCGCACTCGCCTGTGAGTATAGTTTTCCCAGCTTCTGTCATTGTCATCTGACTGACTTGGTAGTTTTAATGTGGCGGTGTTGATGGACATTTTTTTTAATTCAAAAGGAAACTGCCTCTGATACAGATTTGAACATTGTGTGGTTTTCCTTCCATCACTCCAGTTTATCACCACTGAGACAAACAAGATAGGGCTGTTTATTGTCATTGTTGTGATAGTTTCTTTTTGCAGTTTATTTCTGAGAACTTTGTTGAGCAACATTCGAGCATTTATAGGGACAAAGGGCGGACGCGAGGAGGACTACAGTAGATCATGCCAATCTTTGACTCTCTGTGGTTCAGAAGATTGTTATCAATCAGACCTTCGTCCAAAAGCTGCCTCCTGTTGTGGCTTGGGTTGTTGTCTGTCTGAAAACAGTTTTAGTGTTTGAATATTTCCCTGTTAGAAATGTACTCAATCTTTTTTTCTTCACCAAACATAAACTCAAAATAAAGACCAGCAGGCCCAATAAGGATGTACGACTATACCAGAGATTGTTTGTCCTCGTCAGTTAACACTGTGACCCAGAGTCCTGGGACACGCACGGCACCGAAAAATGTTGTTTACTGCTAAAATAAACCGTGTTTCTCGTGTGTTTGTTCCCAGAGACGTTCCGCAAGTAGACAACCTGTGGTGTGCATGACACTGTATGATGTCCAGACCTCCTTATTTGGTTATGGCGATGCTTTTACACCTGTCGACTCAGCTCTCTCAAGTTATATCTTTATTGGATAACTTTTATCATATCATCATTCTGACTTTTACAGACTTGTCGTCTCTTGTTTCCTCAGAGTGGCGGGAGAAAAAAAACCCACCCGGGCTATAGTCATCAAGTGATGTCGTTCTTTTGATTATATAACACATTTATGTCATGTTTTATTCACTTGCTGGAATATTTGGCTGTCGGGATTGTTAATGAGCTTCTGTAGTAACATACTGGCACATACCGCTAAGTGGTTGGCCTTTACAGCATAAAGGTCTGCTGGGATTCATCATGCCTCTCTCCTTCTGTTCTGACAATGTTTCTCTGTGATAAAGAAGGGAGAAAAAAAAGGGAGTTGGCATTGGTGAAGCCTTGTGTTTGTTTAGTGAAGAGACTGACACAAAGTGAACAAGGATCCAGTGTGGGGAGAGAGAGGTGTCAGCTCCCGGGCCAAAGCTACAATCGCATCTTGCGTGATCACCTCATTTAGCCGCAGAGTGACAGCGTGTCAGATGTGGTCACAGCAGGGTGAAAGTCTGCTATGAGGGGAGCCCTCCGCTTGAATCCTGCACTGCCCAGCTTGCCCCTCGGGTACAGCGGCTCAACTGTTTGGCAACAACAACCCTGTCAGGAGTGCAGGCTCTGTAAGTGGATATGTGCGCTGACTTTCGCTCTACCAAGCCAGACCACTGAATTATTAAAGAAAAAGAGCTGAGTCCTTCAATTTCAAGTTGGAACTGAACCACACACACAGAGACATATTCCTTCTCCTGTCCGTTTATTACTAGAACCCAAAGTGCACATGAGTATGAAAGCTGATTGCATTTGTGAGCAGGGGACTGGATTGCTCACCTTGTAACTCAGTCTACCTGCTGCAGACTCAACGCAGAAACAAGCCTGTCAGCACGTTAGAATTTAGGTTAGTCTTCATTGGCAAGTACTGCAGTCAAACTGGAAATCCTGGTATTATTTGGGAAAGTATTGTATGCAAAAGTAACCGTTTGAGAATTGAGCTTCATTCCTCTTTGACTGTTTTTGGCTCTGTGGTTTGAACAACCATCCCGCTGGAATTTGAATGCAGACCGACTTATCAGTGCACATACATCACTCATTTGAATAATTTGAACATCTTTCAGACTCTGGTTATTTCATGCAACCTTGACATTCGACAGTATTGCTGGTATGTGCGTATGTATGGGTGCGTGTGATAATGGGAGAAAAGTCAGCAGTGGACTATACAAAGTAGTGTAACACTTCCAGAGCTACTGGAACAGAAAGAGCTCCTATTCTCCCTCCGCGCCTGAGATCTGGCCTTTGCACTCACACACACATAAAACACACGCTCACACAAAAGCATAGGGAGGCATGGGAGGGATAAAGTTAGGAGGGGGGTGTCATCATGGAGTCACTGTCTGGGAGGTGGAGGTGATGAACTATTTGCATTCCCCCTTTGGTTAACCCTGCGCTGTGAAATATCACCTCATCACAACAATAGGGCTGCTTCAGTGACGGAGGTGCAACCCCGAACTGACAAGCCGAGTAGAGAGAGAGCAGAGGGTGCCTTTTGAACAGGGGGCAGAAGTGGGTTGCTATGGCGATGCCTGTCAACCGGGAAGTCCTCTGCGGAGGCAGGTCGAGTGAGGGCTGGGAGAGGGAGAGAGAGAGAGATTGTGTGTCCTGGCTAGTCTCATGAGTGAGCGAGAGAGTGAAAGAGCAGGGAGTTTCTGCAGCGTGGCTTGCATGCTCGACACAGGCAGACAGACAGAGGTGTGAGTTACCACTTTTTAAGGTGAGTACACGCTTTCCCATGGGAGCTGAGATTTTAAATCACAGGGGAGTGATCTTAAACATTGAGACTGTAGAAAAGTTAGGTCTGGTCGGCTGCTTTTTTTCTTCTTTTGTTTTTATGGTTGAGTAACCTGTCTGACTGCTCAGGGCTGCTCTGCAGGATTAGTCCTACAGACCTGCCCAACAGTACTTAATGCTTTTTGCACCACACCTGAAAACAAGTTGACCCATGTGATATGTGTAGTTTTGAGAGAGAGAGAGAGAGAGAGAGAGAGAGAGAGAGAGAGAGAGAGAATGTTGTTGAATACCACGATAACCATACATAAACAGATATTAAAGTGTACTCTGTTCTGTCTTTCTGCTGCTTTCAGTATTCTGCTGAAATACAAAAAAATGCTTATTTAAAACATTATTTTGTTGAACAAATTGAACACTGAATTGAAAATAAAAGGCACCAGTAAAGAAAAAAGGATGGCAGTTTTATTTTAAAGTGCAGTTTTCTACTGATACTCATTTTCAACTGACTCAAAAAAAATCGCTGAGTGTCTTTCGCAATATGTCGCAGCCTTTCGCGATTTGATATTGATGTAAGTTGATATGGCGATAAGGATTAAAACAAAATAAGGATATATTGTGCAGCCCTAGTGGGTATACCATACCGTATGTGTGCATCAACAACTGTCAGCAGAGCTCGAGAGTGTCTGAGGAAATCATTTGCTTTCCCATCCTGCTGCAGATTTCAGGCCTAATGACCTGAAATCAGGGCCATCCAGTCATCAGCGACGGCTTCCCTTACTGTCAGGGTGATTTCCACAGCCGGCTCTGATTTCCTTTGTGATATTACCGAGGGTCCAGCTGCCAGTCCTCATATCCACAGGCTGCTCTCGGCTTTGGAGATGCAAATTGACAGGCTGGAGGATTTGTGAGATTTCTCTGTAGTTAACCGTCATTTTCTCATGCTTTGTCTGACACATTGTATTACCGTTTCACTTTCACAAATCCACCCAAACAACCTATTATCTTGAACGATATGAAGTGTAGCGCTGCAGTTAACAATTATTTTCATTGTCAATTAATCTGTCGATTATTTTCTCGATTTAATCGATTGGTCTATGACGTCAGAAAATGGTGAAAAATGTCGATCAGTGTTTCCCAAAGCCCAAGATGACGTCCTCAAATGTCTTATAGATAGATATTCAGTTTACTGTCAAAGAGGAGAGAATAGGGTGCCTGGGTGCTCTAGTGGCAGAAGGTGCGCCCATAGATAGAGGCTCAGTCCTCGACGCAGAGGCACTTTCCTGCATGTCATTCCCCTTCTCTCTCCCCTTTCATGTCTAAGCTGTCTGGCCAATAAAGGCCTAAATGCAAAAGAAATAATCTTCATAAAAAAATGACTCAAACCAATTAATCGATAATCAAAATAGTTGACAATTGATTTAATAGTTGGCAACTAATCGATGAATCGATTCATCTTTGCAGCTCTAATGAAGTGTTTTTGCCATAACGGACAAATGTGATACTCTTCAGCTGAGTGTGGGGCTCTTCTCGGACAGACGGGGTTTTATTTATTGCCCCTACATCGCCTCTCCATTGACAACAAGCACACAGACTGACTCCTCCTGTTGTTCTGACTGGAGGAGCACCATACAAGGAGGTGAAATACTTCCCTACTGATAAATGTGTGTATCCCCCAATAACTGCATATCATAAACTTGCGGCTCCAGGACCTTGTATGGGCTGCCCATCTTCTACGTTGCAGAAGGGCA
Source organism: Zingel zingel (assembly GCA_023566125.1). NCBI lineage: Eukaryota > Metazoa > Chordata > Actinopteri > Perciformes > Percidae > Zingel > Zingel zingel. Next base: position 5,248,953 of record CM042314.1, on the reverse strand, counting down.
GCGTGGTTGCATCGTGATCAACCTCGCATGCAGGACCTCTGACATCTCTCACATAGCTGCAGAGTGACTCATTTAATGTGTTTAGAAATAAATGCCCACTTCCATTTAGTAAACAAATGTGCTCGTGATTACACTCCTTCTTCTTGTAAATGTGATATATTAGCAGTGGTGGAAGACGTATTCAGATCCTTTACTTAATTAAAAGTACTAATACCACACTGTCAAAAATACTCCATTACAAGTAAAAGTCCTGCATTGAAAATGTTACTTAAAGTGCTCATATTATGCTTTTTGGCTTTTTCCCTTTCCTTTATTGTGTTATATATCTTTTTTTGTGCATGTTTTAGATTTACAAAGGTAAAAAGCCCAAAGTCCCCCCCAAAGGGACTTACCATCTCCAACAGAAAACACTGTTCACAAACTGCTCCAAACAGCTCTATTGTAGTCCAGCCTTTACTTCAGAGACAAACGTGGTCACTTTGTAACACACGTTATAATGCTCACCTAGCTGCTAGCATGGCACGCCCTCATACTCTGCTTCTGACTGGCTAGTAGTCCTTACCTAGGTACTGTCAGGGCACGCCCTCATACTCTGCTTCTGACTGGCTAGTAGTCCTTACCTAGGTACTGTCAGGGCACGCCCTCATACTCTGCTTCTGACTGGCTAGTAGTCCTTACCTAGGTACTGTCAGGCCACGCCCTCATACTCTGCTTCTGACTGGCTAGTAGTCCTTACCTAGGTACTGTCAGGGCACGCCCTCATACTCTGCTTCTGACTGGCTAGTAGTCCTTACCTAGGTACTGTCAGGGCACGCCCTCATACTCTGCTTCTGACTGGCTAGTAGTCCTTACCTAGGTACTGTCAGGACACGCCCTCATACTCTGCTTCTGACTGGCTAGTAGTCCTTACCTAGCTACTGCACATGTGTGACTCCCAACAAAGATGGAACAGAAGTGAGAGGTCTCACTCTGTAGCTAAAACAGAGAGCTCAACACACAGGGTGAAAAGAGGAGCTGCAGCAATGAGCAGTACAACAAAAAGAGGGTGTTTTTTGAAAATTAAACCATGTAAACCTATTCTGATACAACCTCTAAATACAATTATGAACCCGAAAATGAGCATAATATGAGCACTTTAAGTAAAAGTATGTAAGTATCATCAAAAAAATGTACTTTAAGTATTAAAAGTAAAAGTGCTTTTACTACAGAAAAATCCTCACATTTTAGAAACTGGAAATGATCCAAACAGTTTCTGTCAGTCAACTAAGTGTTTAATTGGTTAATCATTTCAACTGCAGCTTGTAGGCATGCACTGTATATTGTTGGTGAGTTCAATTTATAATAAAACATTGTATTTTATAAACTACATGTGTTTTGTGTGCAAAACATGTAATTTGTAAAGTAAAGCTGTCAGATGAATGTAATGGAGTAAAAAGTAGACTATTTATCTCTGAAATGTAGCGAAGTAGAAAGTGGCATGAAAAGAAAAGACTCAAGTAATGTACAAGTACCTCAAATTTGTACTTAAGTACAGTACTTGAGGAAATGTACTTAACACCACTGCTCAGCACTTTTTAAGCAGGATTTCTCTGGGGTTTTTACGACCCTGTTACACAACTTGTTGGGCTGCAGTGACATTGTGATACGTGCAAACGGGTGATAAGACTTTACCCTTCTGTCTGTCGTGTTGCTCTCTGTTAAAGTCCAGGAAATAAACACTTCATTAGAAGATCTGAACCTGTTTATACTTTTTGAAGATTGTACCATACTAGTGTTTAAAGTCAAATGTAATGCAGGTCAGTGCTCACCCAAACAAAATGAATTGATTATGATTAAGCAAATATTGAGCTGGTGGTGCCCTCCATGCATGTGAGTAGGACTTAGATCCGTTCAAGTGCAGTGGTTCCCACCTTATGGGAGTCAATGATTAACTCGACATTTCTCCTCACCACCCTGCACACGGAAGCAGAGAACAACAGTTGTGCTAGTGAATGGAGATCGGTTCACCCGTGACAGTTTTATTAGTTTTATTTAAGTCTCGGGACTTTCAGTTATTGTCCCTGCTCATTACAGACTCATTCTCCGCAGTCACTGAGGATTTATGAACAACATGATTCTCCCTCTGACCCCAAATCACTACTGTCCTGATGATGCGCCAAAAGGGCGCAGAAGTCATTCATTAGGCGTATGTGTGGTCACTTTGACAGCCTTGTTCTTACTGAGAACAATGCAATAAGCTTTGTATGTGGAGGAGGAGGCGGTCATCATAGGTCAGGGCCTTCTTAGTCTCGCATTGCCAGCTCTATCTCCACGGTGCTGTGGAGTAAGGTCTGGCTCTGGGTTGTTTGCTTTTCTTAAAACCAATCACGATCGTCTTAAAGGACTAATCCGGCGCAAAATGAACTAAGGAGTTAATAGCATATGTGTACCGAGTCGACCGTTCTCTGGGTTATGTTTTCGTGCTAATCGAATGTGACCAGTTTTAGTGCAACCGCTAATTAGCTTATACACCGTGTAACCAGTAACATAGCTCAAGCACACCGTTTGTCGTTCGACTGGTCTTGACTGTTTTCCCTGCCTGTATACGTGAACGGTCCTGTCTTTATAAACTATCTTTTTAGTAAACTGTCTGTAAACTTACAAAGTTTTCAACGCTTCGGTTTACATGTAGGGACCCTCATTATGCTACCGTGGAAGTGTGGTGCTATTTTGAGCCTTGTTAGTGGTATAGAAATAGTGATTTCTTTTTACTTTACCCGTGCCCCGACCACTAGTGTTATAAGCTAACTAGCGGTTTGCGATAAAAATGGTCACAGACGATTAGCATGAAAACAAATCCCAGAGAACGGTCGACTCGGTACACGTGTTCTTAACCCCTAGGTTCATTTTGCGCCGCATTTGTCCTTTAAGGCCCAGATGTACTAGCTTTTTAGCAATGCGTACATGTAGACAAGCGGCAGCATCACAAACTGCATTGTTCACATACTTTCCTGCGTACTTTGCGTGTACATGGAGGATTAAACGTATATACACTATGGGGAAGATCAGGGCCATTTCGTCCCTGGCGGACACCGGAAGATATTCCTTGGTTGGAGTTCCATCTGCTGATCAGCCTGTCAGATGACATACTGCTCCCACGTTCATGTGCTGAATTGCATCTTGCGTACGCGTAGCGTTAATTTCTGAAGACATGCACAACCTACTCTCCAAAGGAACGCAGGATATCCCCTGCAGCCATCTTACATACGCAAATGCGTAGTTAAAAGCAAGTATATCTGGGCCTTTAGGCGGCGCTAAGCTCCGGACACAGCGGCGGTGGCTCTACTAAATAGTCTCGGGAAGAAACTTGTGGAACATTTGCACCCCGCAAAAGAAAACACCACATACAATATTAAATGACGTTAACTGTTCACGCAATAGCCAACAGCAATGTGATCTATTTTAATTAGCTGGATACTTGGTTAAACCTCATTTGCTCTTATCAGCTGATTGCAGTGTGTATTTTGTCCATAGAAAATCCCCGCCAATTGGCCCCAAAACGTCCCAGTTAGAGAGTAAATGCCATAAACATATTCTTTGTAAATCTTAACGATCATTCCCCGAAAGAACCAAGCAGACCTATCTTGTTGCACCATCTAAATTTTCTTCAAAACTTGCCATTGTCAGTGTGTAGCTTACTAGCTCGAACTACGAAGGCTGTTGTTTCCCTGTAGCGACGGGATTTTGAGAACAGCAACACAGAGAGCGGAAGCGGAATCGCAAAGCCAGGCTTTATACTGGAAATGTACTATAGTTGATCCAGACTAGGGTCTTCTCAGAAATACCTGGTCACATCCTTGTATGGAAGAAGACTTTTTGATGACTAGTGTTGAGCATGAGGAATATTGACCTCATAGCAAGCATCACATGTCATCAGTTGCTGTGGTGCTGAATGAGAACTGTTTTAGTCTTTTCACACAATTTTTTTTTTTTTTTCTGCAATAGTGTTTCCATTGCATTACTCTTGTGTTACTATTCCCGGCTGTGGAAACCTTCCATTGTGATTCACAGGGTGTGGTGAAGTTCACTGACCTTCACTGACTGCTGAGTAGCTCTGCTCTGGCTCAGCAACTCCAGAGAATAGTCTGGTTCCTCATCCGCTCCTTATGGGGAACAAAAAAAAGGAGAAGAAAAAAAACAACAACTTACGCTTCACGAATGTGACTTGCTTTTTTAAGCATATCACAACACAACCTTGGTGGTATGTAACAAAGTACATTTACTCAGCTACTGTACTTAAGTACAAATGTTGAGGTACTTGTACTTTACTTGAGTCTTTTCTTTTCATGCCACTTTCTACTTCTACTCCGCTACATTTCAGAGAGAAATATTGTACTTTTTACTCCACTACATCAATCTGACAGCTTTAGTTACTTTACACGTTAAGATTTTTTGCACACAAAACACATTGTGTAGTTTATAAAATATGATGTTGTATTATAAATTCAACTACCCACAATATCCAGTCCAGCTGAAAAGATTAGACAAATAAACACCAAGTTGATTGACAGAACTGTTTGGATCGTTTCAGGTTTCTAAAATGTGACTTTTTTGCATTGAGTACTTCTACTCTGAAAAGTTTAAGTACATTTTCCTGATGATACCAACAGCCTTTTACTTGTAACAGCGTATTTTTACAGTGTAGTAGTGGTACTTTTACTTAAGTAAAGGATCTTCCACCACTGCAACACAGATATTTAATTTGATGATGGAGCTGTTAGATTCTGGCTTTTACACGGATCAGAGTTTAACATCTGGCCCTGTGCTTTGAGAGACCGGATGAGTTTCCTGGGGGACAGAGGCAGAGATTTACATACTAAAATCCCCTGATTATCATTAAGGATGTCCTCAGTTACCCTTGGATTGACTACATTTAAAGCATGGATAGAACACATGCAGCAAGCTGGAAATATAAAACGCAGGATGTCATCTCACCTTCAGCTGAGAAGCACATGGGCCTTTTATGGCTCTGTTTTCCCCTTCCATCCCCAAAAACTGATCGTGTGGAGATAATGGACCTCTCGCCTAGCAGGGGGTTTAACTAATATGTGGGCTATAAAGTTAGTACATTTCCGAAAGATAGCATCAACACACTAACACACCACCATTCCATGTGAAAGCTTAAAGCTGCCTGCGCTGTTGAGTCTTAGTAATTATGTAAGAATGCACTGGCCGTTCAGAGCAGACCCAGGGAGAGCCAGACTTCTGGACAGGGATTTTTCTTGCTCGATATCAACACAGATTTTTCCCTTATTAGGTAGGATTGTGTTTGGTGCTCTCGAAGGAGGAATGCATGCACCGTTGGAGGATTTCTCTGTTGGATTCGGCACCCCAGAGAAATGAGACACAGAGACGCTGTTATGACATGAGCTTACTCATCAGGATGCGGCCGCGATAAAGCGGGGCGTCTCAGTTTTTTGTCCCTCTGCATCGAGGGAGGTCCATTGTCATTTTTTAATAATCTAGGGTGGGGGGGTCCTCAGAGCCAATGCGGGGGGGGGGGGGGGGGGGCTTCAAAATTTGTCTTACTTTTTGAAGTTTTTTTTTCAAAAATTTCAAAAGTCTTGTCACACATCATGAATCTAATCTAATCAGATATTATTAGATGACAGGCTTACTGGCCTATAGGTAAGGTAGTCACTAAGGTAGCCATCCACAGATACAGTTCATCTTAAGGATTTACTGTGCCACATGTATGTTTTAATGCATGTGTATTTATAAAATCATGCCAACAATAATTAGGCTATTTTAACAGCTTAGTATTCTATGCAAAATAATTACGTATAAAGGTTTTAGGCTGCCCTACATGTTATTATAAGCCCAGTTTAATATGCAACTTCATTTTATACAATATATGATGTAGGGGGTCCCTGCTCCATCTCTCTTTCAGTTAAAGGGTCCTTGGCTTAAAAAATGTTGACGACCCCCTGATCTAGGGAAAACAAAAGTGGTCCATAACTCTACTAAAAATCAAGGCAATTTAAATTGTATTAGTTTATTAACATAAGAACAAGAGTACAGGTCCTCAGGGAAATGATGAGGTGTGTCAGCAATAGTCCGGTTTTTGATGTCACAGTGTTGCTTTCACGGCACGCATCTCTTTCAATATATGGCATTAATATAATATTGCAGTGTGTTTTTAAGGGGCACTCCACCATTTTACACTTAAAGGTTATTGAACTCATCTCGAGGAATACTGTTTAGCCTGTAAGAACCCTTATTTAATATCTTCTATGGCTCTGAAGGGAGCTTCCCAAAGTAAAACAAGAAGAGAAAAACCCTGATGATGTCATCATCATTGACCTCATCTTTCTAATTCGCTCACTAATTTTTTTACCTTTTCTCATAGAACTGAATTCTTTATTCAAGTCACTCAGTTTGTTGCTGTTGCATTGCGTTTGCCCCTGTCGGCCACCGTACCACACCCACTATGAAATGCATATGTATAAAAAGGGCAGCTATTTTACAAAAAAAGGAGTTCCTTTGTTTGCTCTTTAGGAATTTCTGTATTAAAGAGGCCTGTGTGGAAACAGTACTCCTTAAAAAATTAATTACTCATCTAGTTATTTGTTCATCAGTGTGATGGGGCTCTTAAAGCACCGGCGGGAGTTCTGGTGTAAATAAAGACCAGCATGTCAAACACATTGTAAATGAGATTACTTTAAGCCATTATATGTCAGTGACGCTTGTTTGCAGTGTTGTTAGACAGATAATCAGCTAGCTGGGATTGCTTTGGCCATGATAGGTCTGGCATGCCGGAGCAGTAATGTTATTGATGCAGAAACAATCCTCCGGTTCCCATATTTTTTCACCGTTATGTGATGCAGTTTATCGGGAGATGATGACTCAGATAGAGTGACATCGTTGTCTGGAAACTGAAGCATTGATTGCATCAGTGCATGTGCTGTCTCCTAACCTTGTGCCCAGAGACACACAGTGCGTATAGTTTTCTCGAAATTGACCGCAATGATTATAGACTCTAATGCTTAGCTGCAAATGCCACATGGAAAACTCATTAGTGCAAATTGTGTTGGGCAGCCACAGGCCTGTAGTAGCCTGGCCCACACTCGCTCATTACTTCTTATGCCAAGCTACAAAGCCATAGTTTGCACCAGAACAGACAAAAAAGCCTATCTTTATATTAACCCGAATGTTTGCTTGCAATCTCTGATGTTAAGATAAGACAAGATAAGTTTTTCCCCACCATGACTTTAACAACCTTGTTTCTGTAGAGGCCAGGGATGCAGCGCTGTATCTTGGCAATGGTTTCTATGGCTACAGTGATATTGTAGCGGCCCGCAGGACGCAGTTGTGCTGACGTGTATTGACTATTCCGCACTAAAGGAGTGCAAGGGCTCATGGGACTGTGTTCTGGACTGTTCCTGTCCTGGTTAAAGTGTGTTTTAATGACGTTCTGTTAATGTTTTTAGGTGTGCGTTTATGTTACCTGGGTTTTAGTTTTGTGGGGTTAATTTAGTGTTGTTTATCTACATGTGTCGGTGTTACCATGACTCCTGGGTGGGGATTGATGGCCTCTAGGCAGTGTGTGGATAATGGTTATTAGATGGCAATAGACTATTTTATAGATTATTTAAAATGCCTTTAATAAGTCTGGCAAATTATCAATAGAAAAGGTTAAAAAACTACTTTCTGCTGAGAATGAGCCAGATGTAAGCCTGACAAGCCACACCCACATCAAGATGTTGGGTCTGAGAACTCACCATTGGCAGGGCTCAATCCAAAGGGCGGGATATCCACCTCCAGGCCAAAGGGCCTGCAGTCCTATGTTGAAGTGACACTGCAAGACACTGAACCCATAATTGCTCCCAATTCTCCAAATCCCCCATTGGAGTGTGAATGTGTGTGAATGTTTATCTGAGGATCAGGTGGCACCTTGTATGGCAGCCTCGGCCGCATGAATGAATGTGTGTGAATGGTTCCTGTACTATGTAAAAGCACTTTGAGTAGTTGTTAAGACTAGAAAAGCACTATATAAATAGAGTTCATTTACATTTGGTTTTTCCAGCTCGCAAGCCAACGGAGAGTTGCTAGACTGACCCTGGCTGCCGCTAGGGTGCGTCTAGATTTCTAGGCTAGCCAGATGTATTAAAGGCATTTTACTTTTTCTTAAGGACAAGTGCCTTGGGTTCTTCCTTAATGTCTTTTGGATTTGTTCATGCCCCCGACCAAAGACCACTATCTTTTGTTCACTAACACTAGTTCCAAGAAGCTCTCCGATCTCTTCCGTTCTTCTTCGTTAATTGAATAGCTTTGTAAATAGTAACTCTGAGTGAATCCTTCCACGCAGCTTGCCACAATATTATGGGCCATTTAGCCACTGTAGATGAGAGGTGCCTGCCCCATACAGTAGCTGAAATGGCCTCCCCCACATTCTCTTCCCCATGCCTTTCATGTTGAAACAGCCCAGCCTAATCTGTTTTCCTTAGGTGCAATTGATTAGGAGCTGGTCTCCGCTTTCAGTAGCCGATCTTCTCCATCATCCAGCCCCCCCCCCCCCCAAGTCCAGATTGTTACAGCATTGTTTGGCCTGGAAAAATGAAGCATGTATGTGAGTCACACTCGTTGTTTGGGTGTGTTTTTCCTTAGTAACAGGGAAAAGACGTTTGATGCCTACTTTCCCTCTTTGGAATACTCGTGGGATGGGATAATGGAACAGTTGTCAAGTCTGCTCAGATACAAAGTGATTTATGACGGAGAGGCTTTGTGGAACCCCACGCAACTAATGACTCAAAGGGTTAAAAAGGGCGTGCTGCAAGATTCAGAAAAAAAAATATAAAGAGATACAATCCTCAGATGTTTGGATTATTTTTTGCAGACATTGATTGGATATCTGCAATGAAAAAAGACTCATCTAAAACTCTTAAAATCCTTAAACACTTCTTCTCATGCAGCTTGGTTTTTCGAGTAACACAATCCTTATCTACACACAATTTTACAGAACAGTTTAGGGTCCTACACTTGAAAGAGTTTTGTATTTATGTCTGTGTTCTACAAGTTTAGCATTGCCAGACCTTCCTCCACAGCGCCACGGAGGAGGGTCTGGCTAGTCCACACAGCATTCCGGGATGGGAGAAAAACGTACTCTGGTTTATTGGCATTTCTTTAAACCAATCACAATCGTCTTGGGCGGCGCTAAGACCCGGACACAATGACGGTGCCTCTGCAAAATAGCCTCGGGAAGGAACTTGTTTTGGTGGAACATGTTTACGTTCAAAGGTAGTTTTAGTCGCGCAACAGAGAACTCAGATTGGACAGATAGTCTAGCTAGCTGTCTGGATTTACCCTGCAGAGATCTGAGGAGCAGTTAACCATAGTCCTCAGAAATCCACCAGAGTTTAGAATGCCAACACAGAAAGTGGAAGGTAACGACATCCGACCTAAAAATAGTGACATCCAGCTGAATTTTCGGCGGCACCCCACCAATCCCAGAAGTGGAACGTCATCGATATAGACTAGTGTTCTACTCACTGACTTGAAGCTCTAGTTAAGGCTCTGTAGCAAAGTTTGAATCAAAAAATGGTGACAGTTGTGAGATTGTTTCTTCCACTGAAGCAGAATATATCAGAACGTAGAACGATTTTTCCTCAAGGTAGAGTAATCATGAACTGGCATTATGAGGTAGTCCTTTATACTGTACCTGGCTGCACATTTGATAAAAGAAAGCCATTTGGATTGGAAGTCTGCCACAGAATAGTTTGCCCGAGCAATGAGTCGAGGCATAAAAACATGTGAAACAAATACAACATTATCATCTTGGTCTGATGATACTCTTGTTTTGGAAGTATCTTGAAGTAAATTTCCAAAAATAAACTGTTCTTGATAGGAATATTGCAACGCCTCTGGAAAATATCTCAATTAAGATGAAAGAGGTGTTATTTCATATAAAATGTTTGCATTTTGCATGTCTTTGCAGATCCTTTTGATGCTGGGCACAAGAATTTCACATCTGTCACACAAGGACCATAACAAATCCCATGCAGTCTCAGGTAAAGCCATTTGTAATCATTCTAAATGTTGACTTTTACAAGAGTTTTACAAATGCAACTGTCTTAACAAAGCACATTTGAACCCACAGAATCTAGAAATACACTTTACTTCACATTACTTTATTATAATGTTCTTTCACCATCCTCTAGATAATCGTTTATGCGTCCATTGCACGTTTATACTTTTTAAACAGCTATACAGCATAGCTAACAGATACTAACTATAACATTCAAAACTCAATCAAACCAAAACAAGACCAGAACAAAATAAAAATTAAGAGTAAGAAAAGGGGGTATTAGGATGGGGGACGAGGACCTTGTTGCAAATCTTGGGCAAGGTGGTGACATTTTATTTTACAGATCTTTGGGCTAGATCTTATTCCATTCATGTTGGTGATCTCTGATTGCAAAGGTTAATTATTCCATCTCTAAAGTTTTTTTTTTTATTGTTGGTAGCCGTACTTTACGTTTTGGTGAATTTGTTTCCATGTCCTTGTAATCCGCTTCATGCTAAATATTATTATTAATAATAATAATAATAATAATAATACATTTTATTTGTTTGGTGCCTTTTAAAACACCCAGGGTCACCTTACATTAGATAAAAACATAATAAAACATGTGGGTTTTGATATTAAGGGGGCACTGGCCACCCTTGCCCCCCCTAGATCTGCCCTTCATGGGGGGGGGGGGGGGGGGGGGGGAGTAAAAAGATCACCATGGAGACCACAAGACCACTACTAGCCCTGCTGGACTTTGAGGTTGACATCGCTGGCCCCTTCCCAACCTTTCGCCCCCCCCCCCCTCGGCTGGAGAAAAGGGATGCCTGGTGAATAGGGAGTTAATGGGCTCATAATGGTCCTCTCCTGTTTCAGTGACCCCACTCTGCACCTTGAATGAGGCCTTTCTGCAGTTGTGGCAAGAGAGATGATGAAGTGGGTGGAACGCCACATCCCACTGGTCCTGCTTTAAATAAATTAGGGGTCTTTTCATCAGAGCCCCTCCCACTGAGGCCAGTTATTCTCAGGAGAATAGCCGGGCCGCTAACAAGTTCACATGACCTCCTGTAGACAGCAGTGTTTACGCAGGGCCAACAGGAAGACATGACATGAGCAAAGTTCACGCATTGTTTTTTGTTCATCATCCATATTTCTCATTCCCTCGGTGTTTAGCAACGTATGGAAGTGGTTGGCGATCCAAATGGCTCCCGGGTTATCTTCTCCGGGGAGGCTGGATTTTCCTCAGGCCAGCAGATCCTAACTTCTCCAGAGCTGGCCCATGAGGTGGTCATCTCCCCTGGGCTCCCTACGCCTCCTCTGAGCCCTTTTCGCTCAGCAGGGTTGCCATTTGGAGAGATGGTATGTACAATAAATTCCTGGAGGCTGGGCTCATAACAATGCTGAGGTTGAGTGCATGGAATTCAGTAAACAAGTGCTCCTCCCTGTGGAAAAATGATGCATCACAGGCTATACTTCTAACCACGGACATGTTCTGAAACACTGTTGAAGTTGTCAGTTACATTACACTGAGATGGTTTTATTAACCGATATACGTACCTAATTCTGCCCTTCTCAAGATGTCAGAGGTGAATGGAAATGGACCAACAACTCTCAGCTTTGGATCTTACTATGGCCCCTCACAATTGCAGGGTAAGACAACTCAAAATAAGTTTTCATGAAATAAATATTAATTCAAGTAAAAATGAACTCATTAATATGTACGTGTGCTGGCTGCTTTGATGTGTTGCCAAATTATAGTTGAAGTGACAGTTGAAAGCAGTTAAAAGTGATGAAAGATGTTGAAGTTGTGCCTGTGCCAGCCCTGAATGAAATCCAGACAGCTAACTAGACTATCTGTCCAATCTGAGTTTTCTGTTGCACAACTTTTGAACGCACACGTTCCACCAAAACAAGTTCCTACCCAAGGCTATTTTGCCGAGGCGCCGCAGCTCTGTCCACCGCGTAGCGCCACCCAAGACGATTGTGATTGGTTTAAAGAAATGCCAATAAACCAGAGCACGTTCTTCTCCCATCCCGCAATGTTGGGTGGACTAGTCAGACCTTCCTCCACAGCGCTGTGGAGGAAGGTCTGACATATGAGACCATATGCCAGACCATATGCAACTGCTGAATTAGGGCACTGACACCTTTTTTGATCCAAGTCAGACACTGATAATTAATGAAATCCAATTGTGACTCAGGTGGTCTGTCCAACGGCGTCCAGAGCTCTGGCACTTTACCACACAGCTGGACGCCCACCAGGGAGGAGAGGCTGATCAAGTTCTCAGGAATTGGACCAGTGGATGAAACTGGGATGCCCATTGCCTCCAGATCAGTAAGACCAAGACACAGAATGTGCTGTTTGATAATCAAACACTATAGCTTTAAATGTCATTAAGTAGGGCTGTAACAAATAACGATGCACCGCATAATGGTTAAAAATCTATATAAATGTGTCAAGATTACAACCGGTTGAGATAACAAATGAATCGCGATGGAATTTTTAAGCAGCATTGGGCATAATCTATTTTTGATTTCACTTGTTTGACTTAAAGGAGAAATCCGGCCAATTTGTACCTGAATCTTGATCGCTAGATGTCACCAAGTACTGTCGATAAGAAAAAAAAACGACCAAATTCGGTGCTAGCAAACTGGAGTTGCTGCAGCTAATGGCCAGAGCTCCCAGTTAGCTAAAATGCCAGTTGTGGGGGCATGTTCTAAAGAGTACCTTTGTGCCTCTTAACAGACACAAAATGCAATTTAAAATTTCTGTGAAACATATACAGGGCCCTTACGTGACAACAAGATGTGTTTTCAACTCAGACGTTGTGAAGAAACCATTTAAATAATAAAGTTTGTACTGTCACCTACCTCTTTTTCCATCGGTCGCTTCTCCTTTAAGGTGTCACCACGTCTTCTCAGTTCAATTATTCAAAGAGATTTTTTTCTATTTATTTAGTTATTTTGATGCAGGATTTGTTTAAAAATCTAATTAATTTGTTTAAGTTTTAGTTTTTTTAAGATAAAATACCATTTCAGTGTCAGTTTGGAGTTTATAGAAATAAAGGCAGATGTTTCATTCATTTGTCTGCAGCTCATTCTGTTAAAAGAATCGTGAGGAAATCGTATAGTGGACTTAAAGAATCGTGAGTTGAGTGTATCGTTACATCCCTATTATTGATGTATCTTTTTTTTTTAAAAACAAAAAACAAACGTTGTACGTTGTTGATTTGACAATTCTATGTTCTTGTTACATCCCATGGTGCTGCACTCTAAGAAAAATCGGTGTAATAACAGAACGTGTCCATTGAATGTGATACACAGTTCATTTCCCATTGCATTATGGGACCTTTATATGGGCTCCGACAACTAACGTAGTGAACTATTCACAACACCATTATTTTAAATTATTAACCAGCACTGGGATTAGCGAGTCAAAAACGCCAAAAAAAAAGTGTTGAAAAAAGCATTGAAAAAAGCATTGATAAAAGCGTCAAAAAAAGCTTTAAATTCCTGAAAGAACACATTTCATTTTTTAGAAGTTTACTAACAGAGAAGCTTTGTATGAGAGATTTTTAACCCTCATGTTGTCCTCGGGTCAAATTTGACCCGTTTTCAAAGTTTTTTTTAATATCATAAAATATGGGATGTTGATAAAGCGCCAAAAATGTAAAAAAAAAAAAAAAAAAAAATGAAAAAAACGGTCAAAACCGCAACCATATTTCGATGTTCAAAATCAGGCATACGGTTCAAAAGTTAATCGCATGGATGCAACGCCAACTTTGATTGGCCATTGGTGGTGCTATACTGCCTGTGGTGCAGACCTAAAACTTGGTGACATGAATTATGGGACTGTCCCGGATCAATGTGCCAAATTTCATAACTTTTTACTGTACGGTTCTATGGGCTGCCATAGACTCCCATGGCAGAGGAAAGATGTGTAATAATAAGAAAAGGTAGAATCACTAATGGTTAATGGCTTCGCTGCTTGGCCCCCAAAAACTAAAATGTAAAATACAAAACTTTGAAAAAAGTGACATTAAGATTTTTTCATGGTTGACGGGAAGACATCACAAGGGTTAAATAACAGAACGTGTTCTGTATTTTTACTGTAGCTACACACAACATTTCTGTTTTTAAATGTGGGACAAAGTCTGGGATAATGAGCTGCCAGTGCTTTTTCTGTTATTTTAGGGATTTATTTCTTAGAGTGTGTATTTCTCTAAGTCTAACTCACATAGATTTGTTCACCCTCTCTACCCTGCCCTCTTTTCTTATACCAGAGTGTGAACAAGCCCAGAGACTGGTACAAGAGCATGTTCAGGCAGATTCACAAGAAGCCAGAGGGTAAGTACGCTCCTCCTTCCTCCCCTCCTCTTTTCCCTCAAACACAACACCAGAGTGAATTCCTCTCTGTCAGTGTCAGAGGTGATCCAGTAAACAGATTACCGCAGAGGCAAAATAAGACATGATGAAAGTGCCCTGCAGTCTTATGTCATCTCTGTTTATTAGCTCTGACAATAATCTATCTTATTATCTGAGCCCTTCCTAAACCCAGCTGTTCATTTGTCTCTAATATGTGTTGCGTAACAGAGACACAGTGCCTGTCTTTTTGTGCGGTTCATGGCACCCTATTGCAGCCCTGACGTGTGTTTTTTTTAGGTGGATTTTTTTTCTGGCTCAGTTTTCTTTTAGGGATATATTTTTTCAGCTCTCTGCAAGTCATTTGTGTACAATAAGATAATTATATTAGATAGGCCTCTTCACTGTCTGTTCTTAAATCTTCTCCTTGGCCTTTGACACCTGACGTTGACATTTTGAACGTATTGTTTTACTGTATGGCTGTCTTCTTATGTTTTATGTATGGAAGAGAATTAGGGCCACATGTGAAACATGTATTTGAGTTCTGAGTTTAAAGTCAGAATTCTGACTTTTTTTCTCAAAGTTCTGACTTTAAACTCAGAACTCAATAAATTTTTTCACATGTGGCCCTAATCCTCTTCCGTATTCATGCCTCTTGATTTGTTTTATTTGTATTTTATGCCTGTGGGAGTACTTATATACTTTATGTCTTATTTATGCTTCAGTACAGTACTTTGGTCAACTTTAAAGTTTGATTGATTGATAATAAATGTCAAAGCTGCTACAGTGCAGTTTACTGAGGTGCTGCTGATCTTTAGTGGAGCAAAGCCATTTACTTTGATATCTTTTTTTGTACTAGTTAATACACATTTTTACGGACAAAACATAGGGTCAGCATATAAAGATACGATTATTATTTTGTTTATACTATCCAGCTGAATCTAAGTAGTTAAAAATGGGCTCCAACTTGATCAACTGCAACAATAAAAAGGCTTATAATGCATTAATATATCAGGAGAATGATCTAATATACCTAACATATCTATAATACACAACACTGTGAAAGGGAAAGGTGCCATTCTGCATAATTGTGTTTTTTGTAAGACATTTAGAGAGAGAGAGAGAGAGAGAGAGAGAGAGAGAGAGAGAGAGAGAGAGAGAGAGAGAGAGAGAGAGAGAGAGAGAGAGAGAGAGAGAGAGAGAGAGAGAGAACATTTTCCTGATGATACTTACATACTTTTACTTAAATAACATTTTCAATGCAGGACTTTTACTTGTAACCAGTGTTGGGCAAGTTACTGAAAAATAGTAATTAGTTACAGTTACTTCTTTAAAAAGTAATTGAGTTACTTTACCAATTTCTGTATATCAAAAGTAATTAGTTACTAGGGAAAGTAACTTTTAAGTTACTTTTATGTCTGCTTTTTTAATGTAAATATGAATAGTACTGAACAGTCAAACACAAACATAATCTTCAGACCTATTAATTGTAATCATCAGGGCAACAGGCCTTCAAATCAAGCAGTAGTACAAAAGTCCCTTTAAGCAGTCCAGATATCTGCTGTGGTAGAGACATGTTGTAAACCATCAAATGTTTTTTTTTAGCTCGACCTGCATTTTAGCACATTCTCTGTCTAAATAGCTGGAAAACATCTTCCTGCACATTTGCACTGAGCCTTCATTTGTCACTGGTATTTTGCTTATTAGTTGCCTGAAGGCAACTTACTCGACAGTTGACAGAGGATGCATGGCACCGCAATCAATTTATTCAGCTCTGCCTGGCTTATCGGCTGCACTGCAGTCCGTGTAAAATCTAGCTATGGTTGTTTGCATGGATCGGCGCCTTCAGCATCGGTAGGGTTGGGGTCCTTCGCTACTAGCTTTGTCGAAGCGTGTTGCTTCAACAGGTGCTTCATAAGATTTGAATTGCTAGTCTTAGATGTGGATAGGCACATAATTGACAACTCAGCACTACATTTTTGTCTTTAATTTCGATAAGTGAAAAGTAATGTCCATACTTCCAGGAGAGAAAGCTCATTCTATCCGCACTATCGGCCATGCTGTGGTTTAATGCTCATTGTTCGATTGGTGTATCATTGCGCCACCATAAGGTCCTGCGACGGTAGATCAGAAGCCTATCC
>CM042314.1:5217405-5227405 GCA_023566125.1 Zingel zingel | reverse complement strand
GATTGTAGGGAGGATGAGTCCCAGCTGAGGGGAAGGCCTTGGCGTCCAGAGGGACACAATCAGTCAAGATTTTACACAAAAAAAAACATAAAATGGAGTAGGGGGGTCCGTCGCCAGCAGAGCCTTTTAAAGTAATGCTTGATAGAATCAGCTGCTCTCTCGGTGTTAAGTCTTTGTAAAGAGAGGATGAAAGAAGTATCGACTGTTGTGAAATCAAGTTTACACGGAGCCCATAAAGGGACATGGGAATTGTTTTATATTCTGGTGTGCACAAGATACTTTTTTTGGCTTGCATGAGAAACTTTCTGGTGCGCACGAGAAACCAATCTGAGTAGCAGTCAGAATGGCTGACGAGTAGGAGGTATTCATGTACATGATAGTGTCATCAACAAACTTAAAGCTATAGTGTGTAGTTTCTGTCGCCCCCATGAGGAATTTTAAGTAATGACAACAACGCTGTCGGCGCACCGCCCCCACCCCTCCTCCATGCAGTTGCTAGTAGCCAAGAAGGACACGGAGGATTACAAAAACATGATGGACTCTTCAGAAGAGGTCATTATCTTCACTCGAGCTTCTGCGCACAAAAGTCACCGGATGCCACAATCTTCTGAACATAGCCATACTGAAATCCAGAGAGAATTGTGTGGAGCTGATGGTCTTAAGTAACTTTGTAGCAAGTCATTTGGAAATGGCTTGAATGTAACGGACATTCATTAAGATCAGCTTCATTATTTCCCCAAACAACCCAAAATTTCTGTTCATTGTTGTTGTCGCGTTCTCTTTCTGTCCTTAGGTCCACGTGTCCCCGAAGAAACAACCTGAGACACCAAAGTCCACTTCAATCGAGGTAAGCTGCTTTGACGTTTGCTTTGCATTTCAATTTCTGCATTCACTACATCGATGTTTCATCCTATAAATCGTTAAAAAGGGACACAATTAGCTCCAAAAAAATGTTTTAGTACGCTGTATTAGTGTTTTAATTTTGCCCTTCCAACTCCACGTTGCTCGGTCTCAGGCCAGCCTGGTCTCTGAGCTGAGTCGGTTTGAGGCTGAGCTGGACTCGGAGATCCAGGGCCTGGAGAGGACACTTTCCCAGAAGAGGCAGCATCGAGGCCGGGGTGAGGTACTGAGCCCCCCTCCTGACTCTCTCTGCTGAAGCATCCCTACTCTCCCCCCACCTCCTCCCTTCCAATCTAGCAGAATCCTCACCCACCCTCACCCTTTACTCCCCCACTTTCAATAAAAGCTGCGTGTCTCGGTGAGACCCTCCCTGCTTGCTAGCTGCGTTATGTTGTTTTCCCTCTGCGACCTGGATGACAGCGCCTGGAAATCGCCTGCCTGCCTTGCTCTTGGATTGATCTGCTGTGTTTAATCACCTGCCTGCAAGTTGCAAATTTGGCTGCAAAAAAAATACAATACAATACAAAAAAGTTTTTTTTCCTCAATCAATTACCTTTTAATCACATGTTGTTTAGAACTTCCTTCCCCAGTGCTTGATTCAGAGAGTGACTTGGATGCAGCCCTGCCAAAAAACGTTTTTGATTCTTGTGTGATTTACTTTGCTTCAAAGGGCTGCCGATTTGACTGAAATCACAGGCAGCTCAGACAGATCATGAATGGTGTTGTTTATTTTAGCCCGAGGAGGATAGGACCCAGGGGATTTCTTTCTCCCTTGGGAGTGGTCAGCACCTCTACTTTGTCTGAGTTGTTGTGAGATCTCCTCTGAGCAGTGAGATACAGTGGGCTGCAGGAAACAAACTGTGTGTTTCAATGTTCGCTCTGTTTTCAGGGGGCCAGAAACGGGGACCCGGTAACTGCTCCAAAGACTGCAACTACAAACTACAGGTCAGTTGACAACATTACTTTAAAAAAAAAAAGCAAGGTGGGATGTGATTACTTCAAATGATATTCAGCAGGTTATAATGTATACATTTTGTTTATCATTTGAGATGCCTTTTCCTACAATAGATTCCAACTAAAAGTTTTTTTTCCCGCATTATTACATGACAGTGGTCAGTTGCTAAACATACAATTTTACTCAAAGTGTACAGTTTGTCTAACACATGCCAATGAAACTGTTTAATTGAGGGCTTTTTAGTACTGACTATGAATAGCTTGTGTTTCTTGGCACGTTTTTCCCCGTTACTTATTTTTGAACAAAGCTGTGGCATTCCTGTTTTCTGTTCATGTTACTGTTGGAATTTGTTCACCAACAAGTGGACAAGTGGAGTTCAGAGACATACATATCAAGCCACTCGAGATGGTAAAAGCAGTGTTATTAATAACTAAATGTAAATAATGTTATTGACAGTTTAGCAGGTCTTAAAGTGATATTCATTTTCATTATGTGGATTGTAGACAGGTTCATGGGTCAGTCACCACATAACAGACCTCCTCTGAGCCCTTAATCCACTTTGACATTGCTTCATCAAGCGGGAGTAGCTGCCCATTGCTTCCTGCTGTTTTTAAGAAACCCAGCCCTGTGATTGGACAGCACAACCATTATTACTTTGCAGGGTACCTGTTCTGTTAGTTGATCAGGTGACTCATGGGCTGGATTCTGTTGGGAAGCTGTTGAACTTTAACAAGTTCAAGTACGGTATTTGTGTCTTCAAACAGTGGGAGGCATTCCACATTTCTCACCATGTGCGTAATGCTCTCCTGGAGGATTCTCGCTGTTGTTTGCTAAGTTGAGTTTGTGAGTTTTGACCTTTTCTGGCTAGGTGGTATATTTTTTTTTTAAAGAGCCTGTTGCTAAGGACATGTGAATACAAAAAACAGCAACAAGAAATTGACATTATTTTTTTTTTTTTTAAATGTTTCCTGTTATCTGTGTGTGTGTGTGTGTGTGTGTGTGTGTGTGTGTGTGTGTGTGTGTGTGTGTGCGTGCGTGCGTCCCAGCTGCAAATTTTGGACTACAAAACAACCCTGTCTGGAAATATGCAAATAAGTTCAGAGGAAGCCAGACAGGAAACATTGGGTTTTAGATTAATTCTTAACTCAGAAACAATAGACTCGTGATTCTGATCATGAATGGAGTTTCGGGGCCGTAAAGATAATTTACGCTCCAAACTTTATCAGAACCAGATTTTCAATTCAAGGATAGCAACATGAGTCACACAGTGTCATCTGCACGGCCTTCTAGTGTCTGATTATTCATCTCAACTCTGTCCAATGTACAAGAAAACAGATGTGTTGTACAGTAAATCTGCAGAAAATTCCGCAAACGCAGAATTGGGCTGTGTGTATTTCAGTATGTGTGGGTTAACTGTGTTTTACTGTACTGTGATGTCGTTAGAAACCATATCCCTTGATTGGGAGACACAGTGACAGTAATATAAGCATTAAAAAAAAGCTTATTTTCTTCACTTTTTTCAGCAATTCATCAGCAGCCAAGCAACCTGTCCATCGCTCTGTTGGCACATCATTGACCTCTGCTCCCACATATGGTAAACATGGAGTGTCTTCCCTTTTTGGCTCTGCAACACACATGACACACCAAAAGACATGTGAAGGCCCCCTCATTTAATCAGGCAGCATATATTTGATGAAAGCTTTCCTGCAGTAATCTAATATATTTTGAAGATCCCATGATTCTCTTTCATTGCCACTGTTGTCTTCTGCTTTGGTATTCAACAATTTAGATGAGGCTGATGTGAGCATAGAAAGCGTTTGCATATTGCACCCCCTCCTCCCCCCCCTTAGAATCATAAGGTGCTGTAGATGGGTGGGGAGGAAGCCCACAGAAAATAGGAAATGGAACTCGGAAGACCTGATTGAAGATTAGCTTTATCCAATTGTTTTTCTCTGGAAATTAGTCCAGATGGAACCAGCTTGAATAATTTCCAGGGCCCCTTTTTGAATGTATGCAGTTGTTAAGGCTGGGATTGCTTTTTCATAGCAACACATCCAACAACAACATTTGTTGAACAAAAGAGTGCACATTTTAGTCTCCAATCATACCGCTGTGCCTTTGCTTTGCTCCACAGTAGAACGTCCGTCCCCTGCAAATGAAACCATGGAGCTCCCACCTAAGAAAGAGGAGAAAAAAGTAAGTTTCTACGACTGTCTTGTTACCTAAAAGGCTGAAAAATCTTTTAAAAAAAGCTATTTTGTGAAGTGGTTTTAAGTTGTGACATCTTGCCTTTGTGATCTGAGTGCATTCTGAGTTGTTCACATAATAACTGCATCTGTACAACTCGTCCCATGATGCTGACTGATTTGTTTGTTTTTCCAGATGAAAGCGGCGCGAGCCAAGTTCAATTTCCAGGCTCAGACACCCAAGTGAGTGACTTTCAGTGTGAGCTGATAAAATAGATTTGCCATTTCCTTTCTTGCATAAGTCATTTACATTCCTGAAAGAAAACATTGTGTTATAGCAATACCAGCAGGTCACTGAAGGCTTGTATCACGTGGTCGCGCCAACAGTTTTGTTGTCATTACTTTTACTTTGAATTCCTCATGGGGGACAGAAACTACGCACTATAGCTTTAAGTACTTTTTAGCTGCACAGCATGTACGTTTCGCAGTCATTCATCTAGGATTTTACAGCATTTTCAAAATAAAAGGAGAATAAGCATAAGCATGTCAAATGCCATGGTGGGCCAAAACAAAGGGAGCACGGGCCCCAAATTGGGCGGCCTTGCTCTAGACCAGGGGGTTGTCAACGCTTTTTAAAGGGGAACTATTCAGTTTTTTTAGCTTAATTTACCTTAACTGAACAGCTTCGGAGTCATTGGAATGGTTATATGACTTTTTTCGAGTTGAATGGTGGTCGTCTCGCTTCCCCCTAGCGCCTGTGAGTGGAACCCCCCTTGCAACTTTAGGGCCTCCGGCCTCAGCGCCATAAGGTATCGTGTGATATCAGGTCTCACGATGTAACAAATTGCTTCACGGCACTGCATACATACGCCCATTCAGGAACCGGCTAACAAGGTGGCGATGGAGTTTTTCAAGGACCCCTTAACTGAAAGAGAGATGGAGCAGGGACCCCCTACAACATATATTGTATAAAATGAAATTGCATATTAAACTGGGCCTACAATAACGTGTAGAGCAGACTAAAACCTTTATACATTACTTTTTTGCATAGAATACCAAGCTATTAAAATAGCCTAATAATTGTTGGAATGAAAAAAAAAAACATTTTTTAATATTAAAACATACATGTGGCACAGTGACTCCTTAGGATTAAATGTATCTGTGAATTGCCTTAGTGACCACCTAGGCCAGTAAGCAGTGGGGATTTATATTTGCTAATAATATGTTGGATTCATGTTAAGACTTTTAAATTTCTTTTTAATTTTTTTTTCAAAATTAACAATAATTTGGAGGCCCGCCTTGCATTGACTCTGAGGACCCCCTAGGGGTCCTGGACCCCCTGTTGATGATCCCTGCTCTAGATCAAATCTGAAGTCTAAATTCTCTTTATAATGCACATTTGAAACAATCAATACATTTTGATCTCTGTATTTCTTTATATGTGTGTGTCATTATTACTATTCTTGTCTTCAGGGAGCTCACGCTGCAGAAAGGCGACATAGTTTACATCCACAGGCAGGTAGATGCCAACTGGTTTGAAGGGGAACATCACGGAAGAGCTGGCATTTTTCCCACGTCTTATGTGGAGGTGAATTTCTTTGAGTTGATGCTGTTTCTCTGACTGCTGCTGTTGGTTGTGTAAGACTAGGGCTGGGCATCGTTTTGATTTTAACAATTCTGATTCCGATTCTTCCTTTTGATTCCGGTTCTTGTCGATTCTCGATTCAGAGTCTTTGAGGGCTGGAGTTGAAACGGGTCACATGCTTATTTCACAGATAAGAGGGACATTTTATTTTGATTCAATGGTTTTACTGGGCTTTTTCAGCCACACTTTATAGCGCCGCTTACTGTGCCCCATGGCTGCAACACAACAGGCGCCTGGCTGCTATATACAGAAAGCAAAACTGTTAAATTTGGAACTGATGATCGGATTCGAAACCATATTATCCAAACAATTCCAATAAAGAGACGATTCCATTGGAATCGCAATTTTTTTTTAAACGATTCCAAGAAGTTGGAACCGGGTCTCGATGCCCAATCCTATTTAAGACCCTGTGAAACTGGCTCAAAACTCTTTTCCTTTGTCCTCCATAGATTCTGCTTCCTACTGAGAAGCCCACACCTACAAAGTCTCCCACTCTACAGGTGTTGGACTACGGGGAAGCTGTGGCTCTGTTTAACTTCAACGGGGACCTACCTGTTGAACTTTCTTTTCGGAAAGTGAGTATTGCTGTGATGCTGCAACAGAGGGGCAGACACGTTCTCTTCACATTTGTATGGGAACACATGAATTTGTAGTACAAGTCAGTTTCTGGCTGAAAATTTGATTTGCACAATAGACATTAGACATTCTCTCCAAGTTAGATGAAAAGATTGCTACCACTCCTAATGAATGCTAAATGGGAAGCTACTGTACCAGCAGCTGGTTAGCTTAGCTTAGCATAAAGACTGGAAAACGTGATTGTTTGCATTTCTTTAAACAAATCACAATTGTCTTGGGTGGAGCTAAGTTCCAGATGCAGCGACGGTAGCTCTGCAAAATAATCTTGGGAACATTTGGTGGAACATTTGCAGCCCACAAATGAAAACACCACATATACTATTAAATGAAGTTAACTGTTCCCTCACTTCAGTAACGTGAGATATTTAAATTAGCTGATACATGGTTAAACCTCATTAGCTCTTACCAGTGTATCACCGTGTGTATTTTGTCCACAGCAATCCCACCAATCAGTCCCAAAACGTCCCAGTTGGCTGTAAACATATTCCTTGTAAATCTTTCAATCATTCCCCAAAAGAACCAAGCAGGCCTGTCTTGATGCACCATCCAGATTTTCTTTCAAACTTGCCATTTTCAGCGTGTAGCTCACTACTCAAAGTTTGTTGATGTTTCCCGTAGCGAAGGGATTTTGAGAACAGCAACACACAGAACGTGAGGGGCAAAACCTGACATCAGGCTTTATCCTTGGAAATGTACTTGCATTTATCCACTAGCCTGGGAAAACCCTGATGAACTTCCAGCAAATTTGAGATTTTCTCTGCAAGTCAGTCTGGCCAAGAGCCCATTCAAGCCCATTTCCAATTTTTCCAAATCGAGGCACCAATCACAACCGTTGAGGCGGGCTTTACACGATGATGATAGCGCAGTGACGGCAAGCAGCTTTTTGTTTACATTCAACATGACGGCCACCGAAGCTCAGCAACCCGTTGATGCCGCTGTCGCTGCTACGTCACCCGGATCGTTGCTCTGATTGGTTGAAGGACTATCCAATTGCGCCCAGAGGCATTTGAGCGTCGTCCGTTGGTGACGCCCCTTTGGAAATGGGCTGCGAATGAAGTTTGCCCAGACCCACTCTCAGTTTCAACTGAGAAGGGTCTGGTGTCAACCAGGCTATTGATCCACACTATACTATAATTGACTGATTACTGTAGACACTAGCCAATATGTTAAACAAACTTTAGTATTTAATTCTCATTGGATATTATATTTTCTGTGTAACATCTAATTCTGCAAAACTGTATTCTATTTTTTTCCCCCTAGGGTGAGACGATTGATATAACCAGGCGTGTTGACGAAAGGTGGTTAGAGGGGAGGATCTCAGGGACTAGCCGGAGCGGCATCTTCCCAGCCAATTATGTCCAGGTCAACAAGATGCCCCGCATCAAATTCTCTACTGATGACTACTCGCCAGGCCCCATGTCTCCCGTCTCCCCTGGACCCCAGAGTCCAGGGCGTCCCCTCCACTCACCCTGCCCACGCTCACCATTATTCCCTTTCACCCCCACTTCCCTCAGTCCCAAACCTGAACACTCTCCACTGAAGCCATCTTCGCCTGTACCTTATGGCAGCCCAGCTTCACAGTCACGCTCCCCCACCCAGATACCCGTATCCAAAGAAACAGCTGATCGGTGGCCCTCCAAAACGGCTTCCTCGCCCACCAACTTGAATAGCCACTGGGCTGGGACACACTCGGCTAACCAGAGCTCTGTTTCACCTTCCACTCAGTTGTCAGCGTCTGTAGACAGAGCTGGAGCTCCCACAGCGAACACTCCCAGATCCACTGACCCCTCACAGGTCCGCTCTCACTGTCTGCACCGCCTGTCACTGCATGTCCACACCCGCACTCTCACTGTTTGTGTTCAGAGGAATGTTGTTCATCATCTCTTGTTTCCACTGGTGGAATGTAATTAAATACATTTACTCAGGTACTGTACTCAAGTACAAATGTTGAGGTACTTTACTTGAGTCTTTTTATTTATTTATTTATTTTCACGCCGCTCTCTACTTCTACTCCGCTACATTTTAGAGAGAGAAATATTGTACTTTTTTACTCCACTACATTCATCGGACAGCTTTAGTTACTAGTTTTAGTTTTAGTTTATTTGTTTCACAGAACATAAAAAAACAAGACATTGAAGAAATACAAAAATACATGTGAGGTAGAAACCTGTAACGGCTTATATAAAAACCCCAACCAAAGTACATACAGAAATGTAGACATACAAAATCAAAAATACATTAGTGTTAGTGTGCAAAAAAATAAAATGCATGTAGAGAAACAGAAATAATTCCCATATTTACAGTAAAAACAACAGTTTCCTAAGAGTTATCCTTTTTTTCCCAAAACCACACAGTTTAGACAGCAGGGCATTTCTAAGTCTATTTTTATACACAGAAAATGACACATTTTCATTCCACAAAATAACTCCAACAAAATTTGATAGAGAACTGACCGTTACTTTACAATTAAGATTTTTGCACACAAAACACATGCAGATTATGAAATATGGTTTTTATTATAGATTAAACTACCCAACGATATACAGGCCAACAAATACAGCTGAAATGATTAGCTGATTAATCACTTAGTTGATTGACAGAACTGTTTTGATCGTTTCTAGTTTTTAAAAATCTGGGGATTTTCCTGCATTGAGTACTTTTAATTTTAAGACTTTAAGTACATTTTCCAGATGGTACTTACCTACTTTTACGTAAGTAACATTTTCTATGCAGGACATGTTACAGAGTATTTTTACAGTGTGGTATTAGCACTTTTACTTAAGTAAGTATCTGAATACTTCCTCCACCACTGCTTGTTTCATAATGCGTGAAATGAGCTTTCTATTTCCATCCAGGGTGCGATACGAAACCAGACGGCTCGGTCTTATCCACACGTTAACTCACTGCCACAAACACGAGTGCCAAACAACCCTGATTCAACAGTGGTGCAACGCAAACCGTACGTCTCCACATTTTCTACATTTGTCTACATTGCTGCAGTACAGACCGAGTGTTGCAACTGCGGTGAATTTGTGGCTCAGACCATTTGTTTTTTTCTTCTGTTCTCTGTTTAAGGTATAAAGCTGTTTACAACTACAAACCACAGAATTCAGATGAGTTGGAGCTCAGAGAAGGAGACATTGTGCAAGTGATGGAGAAATGTGATGATGGCTGGTTTGTAGGTAAGGAATAAACATTTATTTTAAAATCACAAAGAATGTAATTGCCAGTGTATGTTACTCCCTTAGTAGTTCCCCTGTGAAAGCACAATGCAGCATGACATTATGTTAGGATGCAGATGGGTGACAAATTAAAGAAGGAAAAAAGCCTACAAGTGTTTTGATTTTGGGCCGCCATAGTCTATGGTTGCATGTCATACCCCTCAAATTGCATCCGCGACTCCTCCACTTGCGTCCCTTCCTCCCTTCCTGTCTTAGTCGAGGAAATCATGGGAGGAGAGAGGCATCGAGCAAATATATTTTAGGGGGATGAGACACAGTGGTGTAGTCTACATGTTACGCAGGTATATATCCATTAAGAAAGCTCCAGGATTTCCATATACCCACTTAAAATGCCCAATGACACGCAACAACATACTTTCCATTCTATTTTTGATACATTTTGAATTGTCATCTGTGTTTTTCTTCTTCACATAGGCTAAATAAAGGTATTTGCACC
>CM042314.1:5209905-5212405 GCA_023566125.1 Zingel zingel | reverse complement strand
AAAAAAAAAAAATTGTCTCAACGTCCATAAAGCGTCTTAGCTAACTCAAGAAACTGGATTGGATTTGTGATGCAGCTCTAATCAAAACTCCAGTGCGTTAAACGCTTACATTACGTTTTAGTTAGCTGACGCTTTTATACAAAGCGACTTCCAATATGTGCATTCAACCATGAAAGTACAAACTCCGAACAGCAAGAATCACATAGAAGTACATTAGCTTCAAATAAGCCAAACTTCTACTTTTTTAAACCAGCATCTTCTTAGCCAAAGTGCAGTCGGAAGAGATGTGTTGACGTTCACCTTATTTGTTGAGTGAGTGTCTTTTTGTATCTAATGTCATCATCACATTTCAGTTTAAAAGTTATGTGCTATGTTTTTATGGCAGTTAGCTAGTGTGACTCATTGTTAATAAACATGAGAGACTCATATCTGTATCTGTTCATAAAAAGTGTGGGAACCTCAAAGAGTGCAGTGAAGCCTTGCTAAAGTGTGATTGACGCAAGGTATGCACAGTGTAAAGTGTGCAGTACCCTCAAATGAGCTGTTTTGGCTAATGATGCATGATTATAAGTGGAAATGAAAGTCAAGTCTAACTGACTAGAACAACTTTAGCCCACACAGGGTGCTGTTTCCAGCACCTACTGTCGACCTTGCACCCTGTTAATGCATCTGTATTCGGGAGAGCAGGGAAGGTTATTTGTTGACCATTAAGCAGTCAGTGTGATTTGTGGAGGGGCTTGACCATGTGCGGCCTCAGGACTCTTGAAGTCAGTATTTATGTCACATTAGTTCAACAGTGTGAAGCGGTTATCTCCTCTCTCCTCTGTTGAGGGTGATGACTCTGAATTAGTCAGGTCCACTGTTCAAGTTCAATTGCCTCACTCTTTCCTTGTGTCTAGAATCAGAAAAAAAGTGTATTGCCACAATAAGTACACTTGCATGGAATTTGCCTTGGTGAATGGTGCAAACATAAACATATGAAACATTAATATGAAATAAGCAATAAATACACAAAACAAATGTATACATACAAAATAACTAACTGCATAGAAACATTACTGTTTCTCCTATTTACTTAATCAAATGTTCATAAATAAATAGATGTGGCTTGTGAGCTCTGCAGGTGGGAAAGTACTTTGAGGCGTTTCACAGACCTCATGTACAATCCAGAACAGTCCCCATGAAACCTCATATCCACTCCCCCACCCCCACCACCCCCGCCTGCTGTTTGTGTACCTTCCCTATTGTGATTGTGCCCGGCTGCCTTTCATGGTCCTGCTCTACCTAATCCTGCTCTCACTTTATAGTGTTTGTTTCCTGGTGCTGTTGCTTTTTTTTTTTTTTTGGGAGAGAGAACACTGTGCTGTTTCTCAAGATAGGACAGGGCTATAGCCATCCCGGAACCAAAAACAGCCCACTGTAATTTTGGATGGAGCGAAGCGGTGGCTTTTCAAGAAAACGGGGCAAACTCGTTACCTTCTAACTCGGGGAAAAGAATCTGTTTTTTTACAATTGCGTTGAGATTTCCACTGAAGTAAATAATATTTTAGACTTCTTTTTTTGAGTTTTGCTAAATACTACTGTGCTGTTTTTTTTTTTTTTTTTTTTTTAAAACGTTAGGGCCTATAACTGTTAGTTTGCCTCTGTGATGAACATGTTTACGGTTATGCAGGAAGTTAGTATAATCTGTTCAGTCTGAATTGTGTGTGTGGTTTTTGGTGCGTGTGTGGTTTTCTGTTTTAGCTGAGGCAGAGGCATCGCAGGATATTTCTGACTGTTCTTTCTTTTATATTACTTCAAATTTTGTACAAACGGTGTGTGAGGCAGAGGATGTTTCTTACCAAGCATCAAGCATACCACTGAATGCACCGCGATGCATCATTGCAGCGGTGTATTTCAAGAGCGTGCATGTAATGAACAAAGTGGTGGTTGGTGTGTCTTTTGTGAGGAGAGCACAATGGTGCATGGAGAGGATGTGGTGATCTGGCCTGATTGCCGAGCAGCAGAGTCTGGAGCCTGTTTAGTGTGAACAGCAGTAACATGATCTCCAGATGATGATGATGATGATGATGATGCTGCTGATGCAGAGTAGAGGATGGATACCCGACGGGCCGGGTAGGACAGATATTTAGAAATGATGTTTGGGTTCGGGTTGGGCTCTGTCACATCAGCGCGATAAGGCATTCTCTTCTCATTCTCACTCTTGGGCATGCCGTTGTTAAACGTGCGTTATACTCGCCGCAGCCGTTCTTAGCACGCAAATGTGACGTCATGGGATAACACGCCATAACTGTTTCTACTCGCGCATGGTGGTTGCGGCACTAGTTGCAGTCTTCTCTGAACAGAGGTGGCGCTAATGAGCAAAGGCTACCGACTTTGCTGTTTGTACAAAGAATAAGAAGAAGGTCAACAACGGCAGAATTGGCAGCAGCATTGCCGTCAATGCTTCGATTTGATTCAATGACCTACTTGGTCGGATCAAGCCTTTCATTCACCATAA
>CM042314.1:5152405-5204905 GCA_023566125.1 Zingel zingel | reverse complement strand
CTCAGAATGAATGAGGTGATAATTCTTAGGATTCGCTTTGCTAAACACTATGATGTTAATGCACATTAATTGGTTGGCCTTTTCAATCTGCAGGTTCTGTGTATTCTCTCCGTAATGCATTTTTTTCACTTTTCAATAATACTAATATAACAGTCAGCATGGCAGCTGGTTGCCATAACTGTTGTGGTGATCAAAAATAATGACTTATGTGTCAGTCATCGTAATTTTTTGCCACGCTCCAGTAAATTACACACACAGCTTCAGACTTGTGTTAGCAAGTTTCACTCATTGATCCCAAACTACCTGTAACTGCATGTTATGGGTATGTTATGTTAGGTAAACATGTTAAATTGAAGATTGCCCATCAGTTAAGTGTTATTGAGTGTCTACGATCCTCAGCCTAAATGAC
Organism: Zingel zingel; assembly: GCA_023566125.1. Lineage (NCBI taxonomy): Eukaryota > Metazoa > Chordata > Actinopteri > Perciformes > Percidae > Zingel > Zingel zingel. The sequence goes on along the minus strand of CM042314.1, from coordinate 5,204,496 downwards.
ACTCTGACCACCAAGGAGTGAGACTGAGCCTGTAGCGCGTGTCTTTTCTCATTTGTAGTCAAAGACAAATAAACCGACATTACTGCTGCAGTTACACTCATATGCAGCAAACACGTGTATATTTATGTGACAGAAAAATTCTGCTGTACATATGTCAAAGACTAGCATTATAAAATATTGTTTTTAGTGTCACCAAAACTTTGAGAAAATCAATATAGTTGATATAGTCTGGTTGTTTTTTTTTTTTTTTTTTTAATAAAAGTTTTCACCATGGGCACAAAATGTATCATTGAAAACGTTTTACAGATACAAATTACCAATGAAACCCTTGAGGCTCTGCATGTCGGAGCAATGAGTCTCGAATCAAATATTTCGAAAGGCCTTTTCTTCCCCTTCATACCTCCCCAAGATCTCTTTTGTCGGTAGGGACACACTCCAAATGTGACAAGTGCCAAAAGGTCTTCAACATATTGAGTATATACATAACAGGCTCAGATTTTCCCCGGAGAGTGAAAATGTCCCAATGGAAACTGAGATACAGGCTGAGCTCATTATGGTCTTGTTTACCTGCTGAACATCTCATCAATCCTGCCACCCCAACCGGCACTTTATATGCAGAGTAGCAAGACTGAGATTTGGTCTTTGAACAATGTGAATCGAAATATTAAGTCTCGAGCTGCTAATAGCTAAGATGTTGTGCCAGTACGTAACATTCAATGTCTAGGGTTTTCCCTAAATTTTAACTTTTTTGATTTGTTGTACAGCCACTTTAGTACGTGTGCCAGTAAAGCGCTCTAAAGGTGCTGTAGGTAGGATTGCAAAGATCCAGGACTTAGCCAAAAAATGTGAACATTTGACAACTTCTTAGTCCCACCCCCTTTTCCGCTAAAGCCCAAAATGGTCTCCTAAGCCCCTCCCCCCACAAGGGAGAATAAATGTGTGCGCATGAGCAGTGATTGAGACGCAGTTAGACAGTTTACGCTTTGTTTTATGCTGTATGGACAATCGCATGTAAATAATACAAATATTGAGAGGTATTGATAATTATCACTGATAAAATGGGGTGGACTTAAAACTTAGAGCTGCAACTTACAATTTTTAATTTTCAATTAATCAGCTGAATATTTCCTTTTTATTAATCATTGGGTCTATAAAATTGTGAAAACTCCACATCACAATTTCCTAAAGCCTAATTTTATATTTACATGTTTTGTCTGACCAACAGTCCAAAACCTAAAGGTATTTGGTTTACTATCACATAAGACAAAGAAAAGCAGTAAATCCTAAAACATTAGCAGCTGGAGTTCGAGAATGTTACTATAGTGATAAATCGACCACTAAAATAGTTGATTATTTTTATGGCGTTTGATTAATCGATTGTCCGAGTACACCAAAATAGTAAAACCTGCTCTCGTAATACACTTAAATAGCACAAACTTCTATAGCCTCAAATGACTATAAAGTTTAATCAACACCTTCTTCAAAACAGGTTTAACCCAAACTGAATATAGGATGTCTGATTTATTGCAAAGCTGTTGTATTAAACTGCATTAGTTTAAGCTGGGTGTACTCGTAACTGAGTCATGAGCCAATGGATAACCTTTCCAGGAAATTTGGATGCTGCCTCTTGTAGTCTTTGCTTTTTTTTTTTTTTTTTTTTTTTTTTTTATACACTGAACCAAACAATGGCGGCATAATGCTGCCCCAGTGTATGATTTTTAGATGTCAGCATTCTGCGAGCAAAAGAGGGGTGACGTGTGACAGTGTCAGTAGTAACTATGAAATCAATATTAACAGTTTTTTCATGAGTTTATGCACAGTTTTGTCTGGAAGGTTAGGATTGATTTGGATACGAATTATACCATGCCAAACCAGTAAACAATAATATATCATAGATTTGCCAACTATTAATTTTTTGAGGTGGCAAACAAACTGGAAGCCATTTGATATTATTTAAATTATTTTCATGGTTACTGCACTTTGCCTTGGTTTGGCCTGTCCTGCTGGCTGTCCCTTTCACACAGACGTCGATTTGGCTCTGTTGCCTCCTGCCAGCCAAACGGTGGACCAACTTTTTTTATTTTTTAAATACAGAGCAGCTAGGCAGAATAACAGCGCAACATTACCACCTTTTTAACAGGCTGTGTGAAAGCAGCTTGTCAAACTTGAAACCTTGTTGTGTTAGCATGTTCTCTAGGAATGTAGGAATGCAGGTAAGTCGTAAACCTTTCCTTTGTGTGTTAGTTGGAAGTGAGAGTATTTCACTACACCTATAGTACCAGTTTCCATCCTCATGCTGACCTCCTGCTGCGTAGAAATGACTTCATGACTAGAATTCTTCCCATTGTGCTGCCAGATTGGCGTGGCAGCAGATGTCACCAGAACAGAAGTCACCTTTTATGGGTATTGGCAGCTGCCCAACAGTACTTTTGTGCAATGGCGTTTCATTAAAGTGTGTTTTAGCCCTTTTGGTTTATGGGAGCAGCAGTGCAGTCTTTAAACCTCATCAGTGGCCAATTAAGCACAGCCCACTTATCCTCACCACCACTGTGTTTGTCTTCTCCGCTCTGTGTCCGCTCTGCTGCATACTTTCACCATCCTTTCACTTCAACATTATCCACCACTAGCGCTTTTATGATGCTAAAAGTGAACGTTTACGCAGAGAATTAGCAGGGTGCTTGGGCCGTAATGGCAGCTCTACAGGAGAAGCTGCAGAAGCTCATGGAAGTTATTGACACCCCCAGAGGCTGGGAAACTTTAGGGCAGCTGCTCCCTGTCATTATCACACAACTGCACTTACTTCTGGAGTCCACTGCAATTAAGAAACCCTAATGATGGTGAGCCCAGTAACCCTGCTAATTGGCCCAGTCTGTTAATGACTTACCGGGTCTGCACTGTGTGTCCCAAACACTTGTGGAATGTGCAGGCGATGAAATGGGCCAGTGTTTGGAACGATTTAGGGGAATAGTATGGCTGATGTCCTAGATCCACTTGGGTCTTTCCAGCAGTTTTGCTCCTCCCATTTATTTATTTTATTTTTTTTATTTTTTAAACTATGTCAATGATAACAAACATTTGCATATTCTCAGACTTGACAGACATTGAGTAATAAGCAGAACATGTACTAATGTATGCTTTATCTGATATGCAGTGCACTGTGAACTTTGTATTGAGATAATCAGCTTTTAATCCATGATTAACCAATATAGCAAAAACATGGTAAGGCTGTAATTACTTGATACAATCTATTGTGCTAAATGTTTTTATGCCTCTGTATGACTTTGCTTTGTTCTACTAAAGTATGCGTAGGACTTTTTAAATGAAAGCAATGACTATGGTGATTATAATTATCAAAAAGTCCAAATTAAGGCGTATACTTGATGGTCTGGAAAACAGATCCAGCATGGCATTGTCTCTGTAGAATGCAACCTTTTTAACTATTAGGTGTAAGTTCTGCATTAACTGTCAGTTTGACGCAAGAAGCTTTGTTTGTGTTGGGAGTTGAGCAACAGATGATTTCAAATTGTTTGGGTGTAGACAATTTCTTTTTTTTTTTTTTTTTTTTTTTTTTTTTTTTTGAAGGGAGAGACAGTCTATACTTAAAATAGCTTATGCCGTTTGTGAGTGCAACTACATATTCCTTGTTACACTAAGATCATCAGCTTCAAAAAAGCTGTGTGTGTGCACAACAGACAAGCTTCATCCACAGATATAAGCGGAGTCTGAGAAAACTGGTGCATAAATCACAGGTTATTGGGTCGAAAAGCATCATCAGAGTAACCATTCCAATGCTTTAAAGCGTATTCTGCTCCAATTTTGGCCCACTGATATTTAAATTAATCTGGTTCCCCTCCTAAAACAGTTAAAGGTTTGAGGGCTGCAGCTAACTGTTATTTTCATTGTCGATTAATCTGATTATTTTCTCGATTAAGTGTCAGAAAAGGGTGAAATGATGACTCGAGGAGAATTTGACACTGAGTGACTTGTTGGTAGGAATGGCCAAACACCTGCAGGTACTATGTGGTAGAGCAGTTACAGTCAAGCAACCTGAAGCTGTATAGCCCATCCAAGAGCCGAGAGCACACAGTATTTACTCGTATGGATCCTCATTTTTCACGTCTACACAGATGAGCGACTGCTGGGGAAAAAAAATCAATTTGCCACAGACGGTAGCGCACAACACTTTGTCATCACCAATAATGATTTTGCAGTGTGTACTATTTTGAAAGCTCAAACTTCACCGATAATTAAAGCGCTACATCTGAGGGATCTGTTACTTGACTGTGTTGTCATCTAGCCATGGAGATCTGTGATGGATTGAAGTAATGAACAAAAGCTCAACAGAATCTTGATCCATGACACAACATGATAGTCGGAGCTGACAACCCCCGAATATCATTCTAATAAAGTGATTTCTCCCATATGGAAAATCAAACAGGCCTGGGGAGGATGTTACAATATGTGTTCTCTCTTAATATTGCATTAATGTCATTCCAGAAACTTCTGTCTACAAGATAATGGAAACAATGAAAAGTCATATGGTTTCACTATACATTGGTGTCAATGGTTTGATTTTAAACACTAGATTAGAAAAATTAACAGACTTTGTGGAAAGCAAAATCTATACATTTTTGTGCAAACCCTAACTGTTCAAACAAAATATCCATGAAGGACCAATATAAACGACTGAATTGTTAGACAGCTTTGTATATACAGCCCGTTCTTATAAACAAGTCTTAAAGGGCTGCCATACTTGATGCCGTATATCATGCCACACCACAGTATACATGCACATTAAATACCACGGTCGCAGAGAAACTCGACGAAGCGTTCAGCTCCTCGTGTGCTCGCACCGCTTTTTGTTTGCGTTTGGTTTCCCTTGTCCCAAAAGAGCATTTGGATTTAATGAAACTCTTTTGCTTTGAAGGCACTTTAGCAATGTTAGTCATGTGTCTTTGGTTTCGGATTCTTCCCATAACTATTTGATGTGGTAACACAATCATGTCAAGGGGACTTAGGCCAGTGGAAGTGAAGTGTTGCTGGAGACCAAAGGCGGCTTATGCAAATACTTGCTGTCTTCACCTGTGGGATCTGATATACAGCCTTGCCAGGAGAAACGTTCAGCCGTGCATGTTTTTATGTCCCACGTGTTACTCGCACACAATCTCATGCTCCCTGTGTCTCTGTTTTTTTTCTTCTTCATCTTCTAGGGTTTGGACAAGAGTGTGTGCTGACTGATCACTAAATGGCGCTGACGGTGAACCTTATTGGTCCTTCGCCATGGGGCTTCAGAATATTTGGAGGAAGGGACTTCAAGAAGGCCATAACTGTATCAAAGGTACTTGCGGCCCTGTTGCTAAAACTCGTTACACCTTATCGAACCATATCCTCTTGTTTTTGTCAAAACGCAGCCTGTAATGGCACGTCATGTAAAGTCAACTTCCTCCTCACTACGTCTCTTTTCTTGTCTTTGTTTGTGTCCGCGGGCTGCTTTGCACCTATTTCCTTGACTGCTGAACCCATTAGAATAGAATGGAATTGGAAGGAAACCACTGATTACAGTTACAGTGGAAGTTGAGGTGGGAGGTGAGGGGTTCCTGATCCCAGAGTGCAGTCTGTGAATGTGGGTTTGTGTTTCTTTGCCGTCTCGCGTGCATAACCACGTGCATCAGTAAATTCCCAGTCAGTGTTTTTAAAAAAAGGAGAAAAAAAAAAAAAGATGGAATAAAGTAGTGGAAATGTTACCACTGTAAGCAGACGGCACACAGTAAACACCGCCAGAAAAAACGTCTGCCTGCCAGAGACACCCAGGTCTGCACATTCTGGTCCTACATCTGCACGTCAGCCGGTTTTTCTCCAGTCAGACTTCCCTTAGTATAGACCAGTAAGGATGAATTATGGCAAACTCATGGCATGGCACTAGTGCTTCACACAGACGTTGACTTCAAAAGCATTTATTGTTTGACCCCTCCTGACAACTTGTGCTAGAAAAAACAGGTCTTCCCATGAATACGTCTGCATTAAGTATGATTGTTACTGCTAACCAGTAAACAACACCAGCACGTTTGCTTGTCTCAAATATCAAACGGGTTCTGTGAAGTGACAGGGATTCCTGCTGAGAGGAACTTGAATCGGTGAAATTGGTTTGCAAAGCCCCCCCCCCCCTCGCCCAACCAATAGTGTTGGACCATCTCAAGTGGTTTGCACTTGGCGCAGAGACGACCTGGATGCCCTCTTTTATTCCTGTTGGCCTGAAAGATAGCTTGCCCCCGTTTTCACTCTGGCACAGATGCTGGGAAAAGAACCCCCAGCTGCTCTTAGTTGATGTGAAACACGGTGTGTCCTGATCAGAAAAGGCACGCAATATTGTGGGTCACCACAGCAACGCTTAATTGCCTCTTGAGTGGGCCCACAGACATGGCACCTCTGCCCCTCTTGCTTGGCTAAACTGACAAACAGCCTGTTGACTGGCGCACTCTTTGCATCCATTTTTCCTCTAGAGATGTAAAAACAAGTCTTTCATCCTCTGTGATTGGCTCTTTATTTGTTTTGTTTTGCATTCTTTTGTTTAATTCTCTGTTTTTAATTCTGCCGCGAGCACAGTTTGTGGTAAATGTCATACTTCTCGCTAAAGTTTAAGCGGCGTCAGCCTCCTCATTTGGCCTTTTTGTTCTAGTAAGCCTGTGCGTTTGGGTGTGTATGCCTGGGACATGGGAACCGAGCTGAAAGCGGTGGCTTGGACACAATGTTTCGCCCCATTAGTGTGGAATTCCCTCTGATGTGGTGGTATAGCATTGGCTTTGACATGTGGTTAGGCTGGTTGCAAAGGTCAGGCCCAGTCAAACCATTAAGTAGTGTCACACTAACGACTTCTCCGCCAAAGGGTGTCATGAATCTGTCCGCTGATGACCAGCACTGCCTCGTTCCATGTGTGTGAAGCGCTGTGGCGTCTGTTGGCATTTACTATGAGTGTTAACTTATGAGTTGGAGAGAGAGTGAGAGAGCTGAATTATGGCAAAAGTGTGAAGCAACTTGTCAACACACAGTTTCTCATTTACTCATTCATTATTACTGAACGTCAGCCACTGACAAATTGTCGACACAGATACAGAGCTGTCTATACTCGCCAGATGGATAGCATCCACAAAGTGTTATGTTCAGAGCAGGACCTGGGGCCAGTAGGACCTAACTGGAACTCATTCTTCTGTTCAACAGGTCAACGGGGGCAGTAAGGCAGAGAAGGCAGACCTGCAACCTGGTGATATTATCTTGGAGATCAACAGGGAAAACACGGCGGACATGTTGAACGTGGAGGCCCAGAACAAGATCAAGAACTCAAAGACTCAGCTGCAGCTGGTGGTGGAGAGGTACGCTGACATGCAGATCTGCCATGCAAATATTCCTGCTACCATGACTTGCGGTTTTATGTCATGCATACAGTATGTTTATGTTGGATTTGTAAGCATTACACGCATACAGTGCCATGCAACCTTCTGCAGCATAGTTCCCCGTATGAATACCCCTAATCTTCTGTTTGTGCCAAGACCAAAGTCGCTTCAGCTTCCATCTTTTTTTTTCTGTTTTTTTTTTTTTTGTTTGTTTGTTTTTTTAACTTGATCATGCAGGCACTGTACAAACAAAAACAAGTGATTGTAATCAGGGGAAATGCCAGCATACGAGTGCCACATTGTTCCCTTTCCTGGTCCTTTTTCATAAACGCTGTTTTTGAGATTTGCTAAGGCCTTGTTTGGATGATGGGGAGTTGGCTACTAAAGACGTTTTCCTTTGAGCCAGGACTGCTCTTGGCTGGTATTTTGGTTAAAGGTCCTCCCTAAATTCTCATTTCTTGTCACTGTTGCCCCCCACCCCCTTCTCTCCATGTATACACACTCACACTCTCTCACACGCACGTGTGCTTTCACATGCATCCTCCTTGGATGTCCCACGTCCATGTGAGTGAATTTTTCCCTGCTGACCTCATGTCTCCTACCAAGCCAGAAACAACACCATTACTTCTGGCCTGCCCAGGACAATGCCACCATGTACTTCTGCCCTGTCTTTAATCCCACTTTGTTAACAGTCGGCGGGTTGCGGCACCAAGACTCTTATGTACCTCACAGGCTTCTGTCTTAATACCTCTCAACAAGCATATTACCTTCAGGCAAGCTTTTAAGAGGTCTATAATTGAGTAGCACAAATCTGTAACATTTGATTTGCTCTGTGCTTATTCGAGAGCGCTCCCTTTTTTCCAGCTCAACATCTGGTTGGCAGTTTATTCTCATCAAACCAGCAGCGATGTGGCTACTGGCCGTCATCCCACAGATGGTGTTGCCCACTGGAGGGAGCTGGCATCAGCGCATCATCAGTCCTTTTTAGGCGTACATGTCTGCTGCTCTATACAGGGGCAGTGGTTTATTGTTGGTGCATCCAACAACATGTTCATCCCAGACATTTGCTAACTGGGGTTATTTTTACATAACAAAGCAACCGCACCATCGCTGTCTTGTCATTGACCCCGAAAATGTTTTAGTCTAGGCTTTGTTTGCACTTCTTTGGACTTCATTGTTAATTGATGCTTTGCGGATGATGTCACGTTGACCAAAGCATTTGTCTCTCATTTGTCACTCACTCTGTTGCTCTCTCTAATTGAGTTGGCCATCAAACAACTCATGGGTATAGCTTTACCACACAGCTATGCTGTTGAAGTAAAAAAAAAAAAAAGCTTCCTCTTTGATAATGAGATTGTTCAGGTGCCGCCAGAAATTCGGCCGGATGTACCTCACCTTTTGCTTTCTTTGTGTTGGCGTGACTAGGGTTAACTGCTCCTCAGATGGGGCTGGGCAATATATCAATATTATATCTGTATATGAGGCTAGATATCATCTTACATATTGCTAAATGACACAAGTGTTTTCTTTTCCTGGTTTTAAAGGCTACATTACAGTAAAGTCATGTCATTTTTGTCAACTCACCAGACTTACTAGCTGTTTTATTATTTGCCTTTACGCACTTAATCATTATATCCACATTACTCATGATTATTTGTCATACATCTCATTGTGTAAATATTTTTTAAAAGCACCAATAGTCAACCCTACAATATCACCGCAGTATCGATAATGATGTATTTGGTCAAACATATCACAATATTTGATTTTCTCTACATCGCCCAGCTTTATCCTCAGAATCCAGACCGCTAGCTAGACTCTGTCCAATCTGGGTTGGAAGACTAAAACAGCCTTTGAACGTACACGTTCCACCAAAACAAGTTCCTTCCTGAGGCTGTTTTGCAGAGGCACCGTCATTGTGTCTGGTGCTTGGCGCCGCCCAAGATGATCGTGATTGGTTTAAAGAAATTCCAATAAACCAGAGCACATTTTTCTCCCATCACGGGGTGCTATGTGGACTACCCAGACCCTCCTCCAGAGCGCTGTGGAGGAAGGTCTGGCAATGTGAGACTAGGAAAGTATAAACATTTTTCGTATTTATCAAAATGTGTTGTAGCAGAGTACCAAAAACCATGAAAGTTGCCATCGAATTTCTGGTCATGGATTTAAATTTTTTGTTGACTTATTCTTAAATGAAACAATGAACAAAGTTCCCTAAAATTTTGGCAGTTTTTTTTTTAGGCGGAGTTTTTGTGTCTCTGCTTGTTTGGTATACACAGTATGTACCGTTTTGCTTCTTGTGGATTTGAATCATCTGGCAATATTAAGTAGTTTTTTGATATTTCAGATCTCAGAATGAAGAGGTATTCTTCCAATGTACATGTTTTGAAGAATCTGCCTTAGGTAGGTTAACTCTAGGTCCCTTTTAAAACAGCTGTGCACTGTGTGGTATGAAGTCACAGTTGGCTGCATTTTACTAATAAGCAAATTCTTCTACTGTATTATGAAGACCTGTAACCAGAGGTCATCGGCTACAGACTAGACACTGATCTGATCACTGACCTAAAAATACATCTCATGGTCTAAAGACCAGATGTATGTAGAAAATGGAAGTTTAAAAGCACAAGGTAAGTATTTCTCTGCTGGACAGTTGCTAATTCAAAGCAATGAGTATTTCAGGTCTGCCACATTAATATCTCTCCTACGGGAAGAAATGTCTTCCTGCTGCTGTATCAGTTTTCGTCTTCTTGCCATCTCTCTCTTGTATGTATGTGGAGCCCAGGCCACAAGAGGTGTGTTTCTGGGTGATTTACCACAGGCATCCAGGCCTTCCTGTGAGCCTCATTACCCCGGGCTCAACCAAAAGCCTGTCAGCCTCTGGCCCTGCAGCCAGGGGGGCACTGTGTGTTTGCATTGGCGCTTGTACCCACATTTTCCCCTCCGAATTGAATGATGGAATTGCTAACAGAATGCACTTTCTATTTAAGAAAGTCAAACAAAAAGTGACTAGTTGGAAAGACGAGATCCATCGAGAGAATATTTTCAAAAGGGGGACGGAGTCTGCAATTCTCGTCTTATGCAGTAGATTCATGGGAACATACTAATGGATGTTTGCCATGACATTAGCTAAATGGATGTAAAAGATTTGTTTTTTGTTTGTACTTCCTTACTTTTTTTTTCAAGTTCTTGAACATGATATTACATCCTTTTGAGTACATCAGCTTGTCAAGAATGTCATTCAGACCTGTTTTTAAATACCTTTTTAATTGATTTCAGTTCCTTTTTTTTTTTTTAAAGCCACATGGGTGATTTCAGTTATTCTGGCTGATTAGACTCTGCTCAGGGTGAAGGAGGGCCGGAGCTTTGATTGGAACTTATGAGGTCACTAATTATTTCCCAATAAGAATGATAAAGGTGTCATTTGTCCTGCCCTCACAGGTGTAACAGCACTAACCGGCAATTTCCACTGGATGCATAACTGCTCCGGAACGTCGACGGAGTCATTAGGTTTCCATCAAAGTCAAGTCAATGTGTGTATTTCCACTGACTGCGGAACGTCTGCGTCCCAGCTCCGGCGGTCCGCAGCCCTCTGGAGCAGATACGCAGAGCTTCTATTTTTGCCGGACGCCGGAGAGCTCCGCAGCAAGTCAGCACTCGGTAGATAGTGCGGGACAGGAAGTCGAGCACAGAAACAAAATAAAAATCCGGTTAATTTTCAAAGTAAAATACACTGTGCTCACAGCGGATCATATTTCCCTGCACTACACCTTGAAAACACAGCTCAGAGCTGTTTCCCCTCTACTCCTCTGGATGGAAACAAACTGTTGTTGGTTTTGTGGTTCTATTCTACGTGAATTCTCAAGATATCGTGGGTCCTCGTGACTACAGCTGTCAGTCATGGCCGCAGCCGTGCCGCAACAAATCCGGACCCGGATGGCGGAGCACGCAGCCGTTCGGCAGCGGAGCCGTTCCGCCGTTTTGACTTCAGTAAATGCATACTTAGAAGTTCATGTTTGGTTAAAAACTCGGCACTCTGTATCAACCTTTCTTTCTTTCCAATGTGCTGACATTTATGAGGGATAACTGCTCATTCACGTCCATGCTAACATCTCCTGCTCAGTTTGCGGCTCACCGACACATCCATACAGTTCTACTTCTTTTTAATTGCGACTTGCAACCAGAGAAGAAGTTGCATACGTTCATTTAAAAAAAAAAAAAAAAAAAAAAGCAGTTCTGGTGTAGTTGTTCTGGGCGCGATTTATTTATTTATTTTTTTTTTTCTTCCTTTCGGTTTTCGTTAGTTTTTTTTCCTTCTTTTTTTTTTTAACTAGTAACGGATGGGATTTGTAATGTAGCAAAATACAATACTTAACTCAAAACGTAATAGAGTACATTTTAAAATGCATTTTTTTTTAAAACTACTTGAAAAATACAAAATACACAACAAAACTACTCAATACAGTAACGTGAGTAAATGTATTTCCACCTCTGGTCCTGGGTAGAGGTCCAATCAGCCACATTTAACTGAAAACACCTGCATGGGTGTTCATGGCCTTTTAAATTCAGTGATGAGGTCAGACTTTATGTATGCAAATATTATCAATGTTGACAGTCAGTTGATCTCTGGTTTTCCTTTTTAAGACCTGAACCTCCCAGCCCTGGACAGACTAACGGCATCGGCACCCCTGAGCAGCTCACCGGACGCTTCCAGGTCAGTGCTACAGCTCCACGGGAGCTTTAATCGGTCTACAGTTTGTGTTGATTACTCGACATCAAATTGAAACTTGATGTCTAGAACAGTGGACTCCACATCATTTTGATCCACGGCATTGCTCAGTGCCTGCTTCATTTGGATAATGTGTTATGACCATACAGGGTGTGCTGCTTCATTTCTACTAATGCATGCATCACACATCTGTTTATCACATATCTGCTTATTTCACTTTCCCTCAAGATGGAAGCAATACAAGCATTGCAGTGGTTTAGTGCTTGTTCCTGTGTTTTTATTGGGATCATAAAGATTCCCAAAGCAACACATACAATACATGGTGATACTGAGTACATCTGTTTAAGAATATGACATTTACTACACGGTACATTGTGGCAAAAATTCACTCGTAAAGATCAAGTTACGTTTATCTGATACCAACGCAATAGCATTTCTCTAATGATTTGTAGGAGGCAGTAATAGTCAGTAGAGACGAGAATCAGAACTACAGAGAGTACACCATCTCCAGCCCTGCGTCGCTGTCCCCTGGACCTTATTCACCAGATCCTTTTCCCAGCCCCGACAGGAAGAGGGAGAGGCTGACACCGACCATCAACAAGAGGTAACTTGCTTGACCTGCTGTAGTTGTAGAGATCAGCATTGCAATGTTCAAGCATGCAGGTCAAATTTGAGTTTTATTGCATAATTGATAGAAATCAGTCATATAATTAGCTTCAATGCATATTTGATAGAGATGTTCCAATACCAGTATCTGTATCGGCGCCGATACTGCCTAAAATGCTGGTATCGGGAAGTACAGGAGTTTATGCACTGATCCAATACCACATAATAAAGCCCTAAAGAAAATCTACGTTAAAGTAGTTTGTTCTTTTTCCGTTATAACTGACTGTCAAACTGCAGAATAAAAGAGAGGCATTCTGTGGCATTCATTGTTCATGTTTCACAAAGAGTTTAACCTGAGCCAGACTGACAACAAAGATAGAAATATCACATCCATACAGGGATAGTAGTATACAGTTGTTAAAAGATAATAAAATATGACACATTGGTATCGGATCGGTATTGGGAAGATAAAAAATGATATCGGGCCATCTCTAATATTTGATGACGAAGTTTTTTTTTTTTTTTTTTTTTTTTAAAAGGTAGATGCCACCTCTAATGAAGAATCCACTGTAGGCATAAAAAAAATGCTTGAAATATAAGCATGAGTGGAACCTATTAGCTCGGTTGTGACATTTTGAGTTGTTGGACAGATGTTGAACCCTCAGCCAGTTTGTCCGCTTTTGCATCGTTTCCGTGCTTACCAATGTTGTAACAAAAGTAAAAGATTGTACTGAAGTCACACACTTGATCTGGTTACTAAAATCTAAATTACAGTTTGGACAATCAGCCTTTCAGCATGAACCGGTTCTAAGATAGTCTTGGGGCCTTTTTTTAAAGCTTGTCGTTTCAGATGGACAGTTGAATATTTTTCAGAAACCTGTCCATTCACCGCTTCAATAGGCTTATATCTGGACAAAAGGTTGCAACAAGCGCTCTCTTGACTCTACAATAGGCCCAGAGTCAATAGGTATGGGAATAACAGACCGAAAGTGGAGCCATGGGATTGTACTGTAGTAACAAAGGATATGCACAGGATATCACATTCCACCGTGTGCATTCACATTAACAAAAGGCAGAATGTGGAACGTTCACCGCGCTCTCTCTCGGCACATGGCCGTTTGTTGACTCTCCTGGATAACTCTTAGTAGGTCACATTTAAAACTCAAATTTTTCTCCCTTGTCCGGACTGACGAAGCTTTCTGTCCTGCATGCACGTAATTTCCATCTCGTCATAAATATAACTTGAATTCTTAGTAATATTATTCTTCTACCATCTTAATTTACCGTTTAAGCCGGAATTATTATTGTGAGTAAAAATTGTGCAGAACACTAGTTCTTCAAAATATAAGTTTACTGTTTCATCAAATTGGAATTTGTACAGACCTTCACGGCACGGGGAACCGCCGGTACTTCAGCAATGTTTCCATTCATTTATCAAGCCAATTTTTAAGCAAAGTTTTGAAATGTTGCAAAAAATAAATGCAAATTAGGAGCGTCTCCATCAACTGGTTTGGAGCGAAAAAACTCAGGTACAGCGTAGTTTGGTCAGAAGTTGTCGCTCTAGGATACGCATGGCTGTAAAAACAAGTCTCCTTGGCCATCTAACCATCTACAAGGTCTTCGGGAATTTGGTTCAGTTGGTCAAGTTTTAATTGTTTATTCATGTCGGCTAGTATTGGCCATCTTTCATGCTGTCCGGATACAAAAAAAAATGAATGCCAGACGCTGACAGCTAAAACGGCTGATCAGTCCTGTGACTGAAGTATTTTTAACGCAATAACTTATTCTGCAAAGGTGTTTCCATATTCCATTCAGCATCAACTATTTCTCCACAAAGGCACAAAACCACTTAAGCGAGCGTATAAACATTTTTGCGCAAGTCGAGGAAGTTTTGTTAGAATTTTTCCATTTAGATTTTCAAACGCAATACTTCATAATGTGCATTAAAATATGTGAATGGAAAAAACTGCTTATGTTTCATTTAAAATGTGTGAATATGGCAATGTGGTTAAAATACTTTATCACATTCATAATTTTATAAAGTTATTTTGTGGCTATACTACATTTGGAAGATCATTTGAAAATTGAATAGATGAAATACTAGACAGGAATTTCTGTATTTGGCTGACAAATTAAAGTACTTAATCACATTGATACAAAAGTCTTAAAAATCCAATATTTCAATTGGTCTGTCCCACTTATTGATTTGCAAAATAGCCTCATACACCCAGGGATATTAAAGGATAACTACTTTACCACATATACGATTTGAAGAAATTCCCAGAGGGTTGACACATTTGTCCGTCTCATGTTATACTGTATATTGTCATATTGCCAACCCCAAAATCAAACCTGTATGGTTGACTCTCTGTTGCCTTTATCTTCTAGTGTCCAGCTGCGTCCATGGTCTCCAGTGGAGAAGAGTCACCGACTGTCCAGACCGCTGTCACAGGTTGGTTTCTGTTGTTTTATTTAAACCAGCTAAATTATCTATTCGTTCCTTCTGAAAGTTTTTAGCTTTCTGAGATATGCTGTCGAACTGTCCACCATTTGTCTAGTCAATAACTGCCCATCCTGTTAAAGAAAAGCAGCTGAATTTCGGCTATAACATGTTTTTAATTAGATGTGGACAATTGGTTCTTGGTTAGCGTGACATTACGGTCTCCTCCAACCAAAAACAAAAGAAAGAAGAGTTTGTTGTGTGCCTGTTGTGTTTTTTTTTTTTTTTTTGACTGCTGTTAAATAAGTTTGCTATTTCATACTTTGGATGATATGATGATAAGATTGCATCTAAGTATCATGGCAGGAGTAGTGCAAGAATACTGACAAATACATAAACATGTTTAAACGTAATGTCCTCACAATGCCAATCTGTCAGTCATCTGTAGCTGCTGATTTGGGATGCAGCTCACTTGGTTAGTACAGCTGAAGGTTGTCCTCTCGTCTGTAGATCTGTGTGTATTTATTTTGACTGCACTGTCGCAGTCTGCAGGAATAACATGTTTCAATTCTTGGCCTTTCCTCTTGAATTGTTACTTCGATGCCCTACAAAACGTTTGCGGGCCTCAATGTACTCTATGTGTACTTCAGTCATGGCAGGATACAGAGAGGGTTTGACATTTTTATAGCAGGGAGTGTATGAACTAGAAAGGTCGGTCTCTTTTGAAAATATGTGGCATTAAGCTGAATAACAGTCTGGTGCCGTTTCATTCAGAGCCAGCTCCAAGGGAAAAAATAAATACTTCAAAACAATGGCCTTAACCTTTTTAGTTGTCTGAATGGAGACTCATTTGTCTCAGTAAGCAGTAAAATATGGTGTGGTAAAATAGAGACTTGGGGTTATCATGAGACTGCGGCTAAACTATGCTGTGCTTATTTACCATTCTGCAACGAAGCCAAGAAGGGACTCGGGCGTCTGGAAAGACTTCAGTGAGTTAAAGAGAGAAAATGCTGTGGGAAAGTTCATCATGAGCTATTTCAGCTATGCCTACATGCTTAGTCGCAAGCATGGGTCCCACTGAAAGAATGTGCGACATGACTGAGCAGGAAAAAACATACAAGAATTCCATCCATTTTTATAACACTGGACATAACATAAAGTTGGATAAATATGCAGAGGTTTGAACTTAAAAACATTTGAGCATCTTGAGTTCCAAGAAGCTGCTGGCTGACAAGGTCCATTTTAAATTTTCTCTTTGAGTTTGGGATTCTTTGTGTTGTTGACATGTTAAATGGGATTCAGATGCACATGTCCCTCACAGCGGTGTCCACCCTCTGAGACTGGTCGCTTACGTCAAGAGTAGTTATGATCTCTTTCACACTGGGAGAAAGATGAACCAGGCTAGCCCTGATGTAACCGGGGTCAAAGTATTGCTTTTGAGGATGCCATCAATACATTTCTGAACATTTTAAAGTCTTTTATCAAAATAAAATGCTTCTGTCAGTCATGACCGCCATGAATCTGGTCCCAGTCTTTAGGAATGCACGACAGAGTCCCTCCTAATAACTAATTTGATGCGAGTGCAAAGCCACATGGCATGTTGCCTCCCTATTTGTTTTAGAGCAGGGAGGGTGTGCAGGGTGTCTGTGTGTGCGGACATGAATCAGCTCTCTGACTGGCTCGCCGTTTAGGCAGATTCAGCTGACATGAGGGTGATATGTGATGTTCATTTGGATGATGGACGCCTCGGGCAGGCAGACAGTAGGCTGGAGACTAAAGATGATGAAGTTGTGTAGTGTCAAGTCCTAACACTTGTAAGTCTGTGTTACAAACTTGGGGGTTGAGTTTAATTAACATCAGCATTTACAAGGCAGAGAGGGTATAGTGAAAGCCTTGAGTTGCATTATGGGAAATGTAGGATTTTTCATTTATTTTTGGTTAAATGGTCTAATAGTCTGAACAGTATATTATACTCTTGCTCAATTCATCTTACTAATAAGACATTTCAGGTGTATCGGTGTATTATTTCTCACTGAAGGCATTGTATGCCTCTGTTAAATACAGATGCTGATGTTTTTTAGCATCAATCCAAAACCACATTGAAAAACAAAACCACTGGAGTTATAGTGGGGCTGTGGCGAGCAAACCATAGCAGCAAACTTCCGAATTGGCCTATCAAACGCATTAGGAGCTGTGTTGTGGCTCAATCTGCGAACCCTCAGGAATGGACGTTCTCCTGTCAAAGCTGTCCGTCCGGTAGGCCTTGCATGTTTGTGGTATTTATGGAGTCGCCTGTTTTCCCATTCTATTTACCATTTGGCTTTTTTTAACCATCCGTTCAGTGTGTTTGAGTTAATATCAAGCTACATGTTATGAGAAGACTGCAATTTGAGATATGTAATCGCTGATTAGTCATCCCTTTTTCTTTTTTTTTTTTACTTTTTCTGGTCTTAAAGCTGATTTGGAAATGGGCTGCTGTGCTGTCTATGGCTGACAGCCTTGGTGTTTACCATTATCCAGCTTAGTGGATGAGAGTTTTGGGTTTTGGCTGACCCCTTCCTCCAAGGGATGTCTACCCTGGTTTTAAAGTGGTGACGAGCCTCCCGCCGCAGTGCCGTGATTAGTGAGTGGAGTTCTTTCAGAGCACTCAGTGGGGAAATGGCTGGGAAGAGGCCTGCCATGGGCACACTGTGCATTATGCTGCTCGGGCTGGCAGGAACACAGCATCCCAGTGAGCGCTAAGATGCGGCACTTCCATGACAAGGGCCTCTGTCCTGCTTCAGAGGTGCAGAGTGCTGCTGTATCAGGTGATCAGCCTCTCTGAAAAGCTCCTAAAAGGCTTTTCCACCCTTGTTTTGACTCCCTGAGTGAGGAGAGTGGGATGCGCAACAGGATCCCCCATTTTCCAGGGTGTTGGATATCCTGAGAAAAAGCCTGTGTACAATAGTGGCTGTGATGGCAGAGGCTGTGGAAGGCTTGTGCTGCTTTTTTCCTCGCGTCACAAGGCCTGTCATTGTGTGATGGAAGCTGGAAGAGATGGGGCTCTGGGGGGGGAGCAGAGTGGACACCAGGGAGCCCGCTGAAATTCCCAAACTGTACTTAAGCCATCACACCACCATGCTCAGCCCAGTGGCTGCTAAAACACAGCAGTGTCCGCTGTGCCTCACCATGGAGTCCAATGTTCCAAACTGCCTGCAGCACCACACAGAACATGTGATTAATATGCTAGGATTAGAATTGCATGTTTTAAAAAAATAATCACTGTACCTGCACTTCATCCTCATTGAAGACTTTTGGTCTTTTCTACACATTTTCAACCTACTGTACATGGACTGTATTTAAGTAGTGCTTTTCTTGTCTTACTGACTACTCAAAGCGCTTTTACATACAGGAACCAGTCATACACTGGTGCGGAGGCTGCCAAAAAAGGTGCCACCTGCTCATCAGAAACATTCACACACCGATGGCACAGTATTCTTGCCCAAGGACACTTCGACCAACCACCAACCTTCCAATTGGTAGGCGACCGCTCTACCACCTGAGCCACAGCCGCCTCATTCATTTAGATTCTTGTTCGTGGTTAGTGCATCCACAGCTGGTGTATATTTCTTTTTTCACTTGACTGTAAAACAATTTCTCCTTAGGACAAGAAAAGTCTGTATTGGCCTCTACATTTCCCATATCATAAACATTTGGCCACATGAATAAATGTTTTTCAGGAAATGCACAATACCTCTTGATTAGAGCTCTGAAGGATAACATGTTGAGTATGGAAAGTGACCTTTTTTAAAAAGGAAAGACCAATGCAAAGAAAACTGTAGAGATTTGAAATGCATTGCTATAGACATGTGTTGGAAACCCCTGTAGGAATAAGTCCATTCCATTTCTGAGTAAAAAGTGGCATTGATGCAGGTGATAACACAGCTGTAACTTTGTAAACTGTAGTTTTTGTTTGGTCATGCCGTGATGTGACTGGTTGTGTTTTATTATGTGTTTTAATATCTACTAGCTCACCACCATGACAAAAGGAGCGTAGGCATCCTAGATTCCTGGAAGGCAGGCATGATATTGTATCTGAACTCACCGGCCACCGTCATGATTCAGAGCATCTGTTTATATCATCCAGAAATAACCACAACGGGATCTCTGTTGCGATGAGCTCGGCCAAAACCAAACTGCTTTTCATGAGACGCGACCCGTCAATGGGCCATTAGGACCAGGCTCCATGTCTGGGTTTGCAGTTTCTGCACTTTGCGGTTCCTGAGGGTTGCCTTAGTGGGCTGCCTGAGCCTGTGCTGGGACAGGGTGGTTGCTTTATAAATATCCCTCCTAGTGTAGGATGGCCAGCTCCTGCAGGGTGACACCCGTGCAGACCAATCCTTTTCTCCTTGATGCTAAATTGGGTGGAGTGGCCTTGGCTGTGGGACATGTGTCGCCAAGCTCTTTATCCAGAGCGGGAATGTAATCCAGGAAGTATCTGTCAATACTTCCTGGATTACATTTCTCTGTTCACTTTTCTCCTCGCAGCGGGCCAGCCTGCAAGCCAGAAGCTGGCTTTGTCCAGCTCTATTCTGGAGGTTGTGGTGGACTGGATTGCAAAGCTGTGGTCATTGCTTTGGAGCAGAAATGGAGACTTGGCATGCAGGGATAGAACTAAAGTTTTAGTCAATGTAACATTTTATATTGCATGCACTGGTAGTTAAATATTTGAGTTATTAAATTATTTTTCTTCAGGACTGGAGACTGCACCTCACCTGTGAGTGGCTTCTCCTGCAGCACTAAACACAGACATGCATATGTCCTCCTTGAGGATGATGCCTTGGAATGATGTACTATTTAAGGTCTGACATGAGTGGGGCTGTTGTTTGGTTTGGCAGGCCGGAGCTGTGCTAAGCCAAGCCAGTGTTGGGGGAGTGGTGCTGGCCGTGGCCACGGTGGAGGGATGTTTTCATCTCCTCTGCACAGTGAGCTCTGTGACTGGACAGTTCAAGGCTTTTTCATGCGGACTCGTAGCCGTTAAGCTTGGGGTCCATTGTGGCCCCTGCACGGGCGGCATGCCTCTCCTCATCCCCACTGATTGATCAGCACGCCTGTTTTTCTTTCCCCTGGTTTGGAAAAGCAAACTGGGACACTTTTGATTCCCTGTGCTTTCCCGGGCTCCCGGGCACAGTCATAGGGACACTCGGCCCTGCAAGTTTTATGGGGAAATGTTGGCCGGGAGAGATGGGCCTTTTTACTAGTTGGTGCTGCTTAGGAAAGTGGTTGAGCGGTATGTCAACATTCCAAAAGTTGTTGTCAAGGGAACGACGTGTGTAACTGCCCCTCAGTGTATTCATGCCAGCAAAAACAAGACATGTCAGCATATATTCCTGTAGTTTTACACAAAACGACACCTACGTTTTAGGGAAATGGTTACAAAGCTGCATTTGTTGTTTATAAATCATAATTGTTAAGCTGGTAAAATGTCACTGACCACTGAAGAATAATTCTGCTACAGCCAGACACCATAAATGCATCTTGCTGACATTTTAGATTTGTTTTTTCCAATTCGCGGAAAGTCATGTAGAAATGAGTATTGGGCTGCAGTCCATCATATTGTAATGCATAAGTCATAGCACTGTTGTACAGTAGAGTTACTGTACCTCTGAAACCAGAGTAAGACATGCCAGATGTTTTCTAACTACTGCAGTTGTGATGCTGTCAGGCTCATTGGCCATTTGAGCTTTATGGAGGGATTTTCACTGATGAGCTGTTAAAGGTGGCATCATATCTAGACCTCCCAGCTCAAAATGAGTCGGCACACATGGTTTAAGTTCATCTTCCTTCAGTTGTTACTGTCCTTTTTTGTTAAACAAGAGGAATCCTATCGACCATAAATTAAAAGTATCATGAAGTCCAGCAATTTTAGCCCAACCATAATGAACTCCAGATGTCTAATGAGCTTGATACGTTGCTCCAGTCGGAGCCTTGTGGGGAATTTTATAGGGATGAAGAATGTGTTGCTTGTAGCACCCTTCGTGGATAAATAAATGCTCAGACTCTTTTCGTTCCTCATTGTCTTTTTGTGGCAGTGTGGGTGTGTGCCTCCCTCAGACCACCTACACAATGATCACATGAGACAGCTTTGGCTTCTCTCAGAGGTCTTAAAGTATTCACTGTGCCATTCCAATTCACACACGATCAGGTTCATCCACATTTCTCATGTGCTCAGCTGCAGGAATCATTGACATTACAGTACAGAAAAAACTTTGACATGATGTTTTTGCCAAATATTTCCATCAACTGTCGTCATTGTGTCATTTTGCACCAAAAGTCGAGATTGAATGAATGGAAATTGCAGTCTAAATGGCAGAAATTTAGAAAACTAAAGGCAACTCTGTTTTTAAGCTGACATTGGCTAACGTGCATTACTGTATACTCGCTGTCATCCTGTTGTCTTCATCTCTCTGCTGCTCATTTGGCCTCTAATCTTGTACATATGGTTTATATCTGGAGCAGTCCGATGGTGTGTGTGGCCATGTCGAACAAATGGGGAGAGAGAGGGGGAGGTATTATTAGTGCTGGCATCACAAAGATCTGTCATTTTATTCCATGTTATTGAATGCTGCACAGTGTAAGCTGGGGCCAAGAGTTTATATGTTTATATGAGAGCATTATAGATGATTGAAAAGATTGAGCTTGATTTCATAGGCTTACTCCATGTACCATGTATGGACTGGGCACTGTATATGAAGATTTTTACATCCCTATTTTGAAAAAGGGGTAAACTAAGCATGCCCTAAGGCTAGAATACTAGATCCTCTCTACAGTGGTTTTCAAAGTGGGGTCCAGGGACCCCCTGGGGTCCTTATGGGGCTTCCAGGGAGTCCACAGCAAAAAGGAACATTTTTATTTTCACTAGAACTCCATCCATAAGTAACACAATATGAATGTACTGTATATGGCTATTTTGGTCATGGGTTTCATACACATTCTGATGGGGGACCATGGGACAAAATCTTATCTAATGTGGGTTGTGGTCTAATTTGTGTCAGTTTAGGGGTCCTTGATGTGAGAAGGTTTTGTGAACCACACTGCTCTTTACAGTTTATGTATGTTAAATTTGGGCTAGAGCATTCAGCTAGAGAGTAGAAGAAAGGGGCTCATCACTTGAAGCAGCCTCCATAGAAGCTGTAGTCCGTCTGCACCCATCAGCCCACTGGTCTTGTTGTATCATTATTTAGTCTGAGACCTTTTTTATAAAGCAGATGTAGTTGGATATGAGGCAATAAAAAAGCTAAAGAATGTTAATGACATGATTTTTGATATAAAACAATCGTGTCTTATTTGTTGCAGAATGTGGACACAGTGATGCACCATCGCTCAGACATAATTACAAGGCAGGGTCCATCAGTGACTGTGGATAACGAGTAGGTTACCGTCAGCCTCAGGTCTTTGCTCAGGACCTCCACCAACGCACACTGCTGGATAGGAAACGCTGCACGCAGCTCTGATTATTACCCAGCCCAGGATGTCTGCTGTCCCCCCGCCTCATTGTAGTACAGCAGTCGCGTCTGTGTCTGTGGTGGAGACGGTGAACGAGCAGCCATAGCACTTTCTTACAGCAGCGTCAAGCTTCCCAAAATAAAAAACTCCCCTAGGCATCTGCCCTGCGCGCTGCTGGCCCATGCCCTGTAATTGAAGCTGCAGGGTGGTAATGATGATGATGATGCAGAGTGGCTTGCTTGGAGCCAGACTCAAAGCTCTTCCACTGGCACTGTCCCCAACGTCTCCCATGGGCCTTGATTTGAAACAGCTGCTGTCACTTCAGTTCACCATTTCCTGTTTGTTTGTGTCTTAAGGAGCCAATCAGACAGAGGCTTGTTCTCGTCATAGGATGATTCTCATGGATTTTTGACAGTTTAGCTGCCATTTTTCCCTCCCATACCGAGCCTTTTCCTGACCAAAAGCCAGCCACACTTGGTCTTTCATTCACTTAAATCAGATCATGACATCTAGGCTCAGTCATCCAAAAGTGCTTTTTAGAGCAACAGAGGACTTTTTTTTTTTTATTCTTTTTTTTTTTTTTTAAAGATTATAAAAACGGATATTTTAAAGCTGATATACCCCTTATGGTTTTAAATAATAAATTGCAGATAAAAACAGTTTAAAGCTATTTATTTCAACAATTAATGTGGCTGAAGATTCGCTTTGTGTGGCTTGTTATGGCTTGTCAGGTCATTCCTGTCTTAGTTGACAATACCAATAAAGTACGTTCAGAACGCAAAAGCACACGTTTGGATTTTTACATGTTGAAATCTAGCTGTTAATCACCTTTTTCCAACTAAACCCCATCCACTTTTAAACTGGGCAAAAAGCACAGACAGAACAGAAATGCATAAGTCTCTCGTGAAATATTCAAAACTGTTCTAACTTTTGCAGAAAAATAGTGCATATGTATAGGACCCCATCGCTCATAATAAGCTGATTTGAGTTTTCTGAGCCTTTTTATAAATTGAGGGTTTAAATGTATGTACTCTTGCTTGAACTCACACACGCACAACTTTTTGCAGACTTTTAGGTTAGATATGTTTTATTATATGTGCAGCTCAAGACCAGCACAGCATACCAATGACCTGCCCTAATGAACCCGGGTACATTATGTTGACTGTGAGCTCCTGATTACAGTTCAGTGCCACTTCAATCAGAGCTTCCTCCTCTCGCCAGCCACAGGAACCAGGAAGAATTGGCTCATGATTTTCTCCAGTGGTCTGACACATACCCCTATCCAAGGCAAAATAATAGGCTTTCCTCGGCTCGCCTATGTGCCCCTCCCAAAGTTTG
Organism: Zingel zingel; assembly: GCA_023566125.1. Taxonomy (NCBI): domain Eukaryota; kingdom Metazoa; phylum Chordata; class Actinopteri; order Perciformes; family Percidae; genus Zingel; species Zingel zingel. The sequence goes on along the minus strand of CM042314.1, from coordinate 5,180,513 downwards.
TTGGTGCAGAACAACATTGGGGGAACTGTTGGCACTGCCATGGTGCAGTTTACCAAATGCATTGTAACTCTGAAATCAGCTGTGTGTAATGGTTTGATGGATTACAATGGAACAGTGATGATTCCAGAACAAGGAGCCCAGTTTAAGGCCATTGCCAGCCGTGCCATGGTTACCGCTATAAAAGGCTGGTATCGCAGACTGTAGAGTGGATGACGGTGATGGGGCAACTGCTGTGGTGGTGCAGACAGTGCGTTTTTTTTTTTTTTTTTGTTTTTTTTTCCTCTCTCTCTAAGGTCAAGCTCAATCACAGCTGCATACTCGCTGTCACAGTGGAGCGCTTGTTTTTTTTTCTTCTTCTCTTTCTCTCTCTCTTCCCTTTTGTTTTCCTTTTACTTCGTAGCATTCCTCTTGAGTCTCATAGATCATAGTTGTGATTGTATCCGTAATTCTTCTGCTGTTGGAGAGCATGAAGATCCACATTCAGTTGCCAGACACTTGCATAACATAGTCTTGGTTTGCATTAGTGTGTGGCTTCACTCGGGTCTTCCTGAAAGAATCCCTAAAGCATCGATGTCTATCAGGTATATGCATCTAAGATTGGTTCACAGCAGGAGAGGACATGGATGTCTCTATTCTTGTACTCTGATGGTATGGAATATGTGATCTTATGAGCCTGCAGTTATTATGCCGGATTTAGCCTGGGAGGAATCGCACGCAGAAGTCCCAATGATCATTTCTGGTAAAGGCTTCCTGGCGTGCACCACTAATCTGCCCACTCTCTAAGGAAAAAGAAGAGGAAAATTGGACTCAATTGAGAACAGAGACATTGTTCAAAGAGTTTCTGAATTGGAAGCGGGTGCTGGCATTAGACACACAAATCTTTGACTCCATCAGTGCCACTGTGTGAGCATCGCGCTCCATCGGCTGCTCCAACTTGAGTCACAGACATGTACCGGACCGGTTCAAAGACCCGGGTAAAGACATTTCCTCCTTGGGATGGAGCCTGTGTAACATTAATGCCAGCTGGTGACGGTTGAGAGAGGAAAAACTCAGTGAGCTTCATTGTGAAAGCTGCACTCTGGAGTCATCTGTGGGCTGTTTTGATTCACAGTCAACGTATTCCTGGACTGTGCACAGACCTAAAGTAAAGTAATAGCTTTGTTTCTCAGCAAACTGGAAGTTGTGAAAGTGTTTGGAGACTTTCTTTTTTTAAAGTCCTGTTTGAGTATTGCATTAGTGCGCGAGTATGCTTTCTGTGATCAGTATTACAGGTGGACGTGGTTACACGCCAGACATTGTTGTGGTTAAAAACGATTAGTTTGTTGGAATTCCTGACAATAAAAGTGTCTGGGTTGAGTTATGTGCAGTGCAGGTGTGCTGAGTGTTTAGTGTGGACATGTGCCTGAGGTCACTTTCACTAGTGGCTCACTCCTGCATAATTAAACTTGAATAAATCAACCTTTGCCCGCAATGTTGTAACTGACTATCCTGTGCCCATTAGTTTCTGCTAAGAACAGCTGCAATAAAAACTGTCATTTGCACATCTGCTGAGACCTTAAGTTTACGAGCTGCTTGTGTACAGTGGGTATGTAGCGCCCTCTTCTGTCAAAAGTCAAACATTATACACTTAATAACTAAGACTTTGCTCGCAGTTTCCTTCCCGAATTACACTATTGTTTTTGCAGTACTGTAAGTGTTAAGTTTGGCTGAATGAGGTTCTGAACGCGTGGAATGTCTTCTCTCATTTAATGACGATGGACACTGTCTATAACTACCACGAATAATTGTGAGATTTGTACGGCATCTGGAAGCCATTGAAGTACATGCTAGCTCTGGCTTTCCCATTAGACCAGCACTGGAGTCAGTGCCAAACATCTGTTGCCACACCGATGTATCAGCTGAGGGGCTGAAGTACAGCTTTGATATACATGGTAATCAAGATTAAAAAAAAAAAAAAAAAAAAAAAGTTTATGTGGGTTGCTGTGATTGTTGAGACTGATCAGCCCGCAGTTGAGGAATGTTGGGTGTGACTCATGCAACAGAAACTTTGAGAGCTCTGATGGAACTTAACCAGGTTTCAGTCAAAGTGATGATGATTATGATGATGAAGAAGAAGAAGATATCTGTGGTATTTCTCCATCTGGAGCTATTTTAAGCTACTGATGAATCTCTCCCATCTTGACTGAATAAATACTACACAGAATTTGTTTAATTCCGATTTTGTCATACAGTATAGTCTCCTTGGATTCAGAGCTTCCTACAACAAGGACTCTGCATTTGTTGAGTGCCAATACGCTGCTTGGAGGAGCAGTAATCCAGAAAGACTGCTGGCGAATTCCTGCCTCTGCACTGAACACAGCTCTTTTTGTGACTCTTGTACAGTACCATTGCATCATGGTCTAAGCACTTGCACACTGTCTCAATAGATTCCTCAACTCTGAACTGCAGAGTTGGTTTCAGCTGCTGCAGGAAGTTTTGACTGTCATGCTTACTCATCTCTTGCTTTCGTTGTCGCTTTCCCCTTCCTCCACAGGAGTTCTCCCCTTCAGACCACAGGAATAACTCCGTCTCCAGCAGAACCCCGACCCCACCAGGACGCTACTCGCCCCTTAGCCCCATTGATCGGGACATACCCATGTCCCCACGTCGCAGGTAAAGACCACTCGCATCACCAATAATACATGAGAAAACCTCATAGTTCATGCTTGAGTATGAAAAAACAGATCTGTTGAAAACCTATAATTTGTCATTTTAGCCCATGACACTAGTTCCTCTTCAGAGATTGAAGTGTAAAGCACAGCCTGAAGCTTTCACCTATTAACAGTAGCAGGATGGTGTCCTGTCTAAAAAGAGTGTGTGTGTGTGTACGGTACAGGCATTCAGCGCCATCTACAGGCCAGTAGTGGTTATCTGAGCCTAGAGAAGAAATCAACATTACCTGAAAAGCTTATAGTCAATTCATACACAAAAGAAAAACTATAAGAAAAAGCTTTTCAGTATAAGCTAGTACTGGCAGTAATTTATTTAATTTCAAAATTGAATTCGAGGATAAACCCCTTGAGATGCACCATCTCGTTTTCAAGGGGGTCTTCAGGCACAAACGCATGGATGTTAAACATTCAAACATAAATAATAATAATGAATTAAACAATCAAACAACCCAATAAACATAGTAACATCAACAAGGACATACACATATTAAAATAAAAAAAAAAACATGTACTGTAGGTTTGAGGTAGAGCTGTAACAATTCAAAATGTGCTGTACAATTGCCTCTCAGTCAAATTTCAAAATGATTCATTAAAAAATTCCAGGATACATCTTTTGGTTATGTCACTGTTATGTGACCCAGATAATGTAATAACCCAGGTAAACAGCCTATGAAGTAAACAACGCCTCTTTATTATCATAAAATATTTCTTCTAACTGGATCCCCACTTGTCATTTTTGTTGCTATGAACGTCTATAGGGTCAAGTGCCAACAACTAGCATAGCTTTAGCTGAACAGTCCGACCAATAATTACTTGTATACATATCTGCTGGCATATCTGCACAAAATTAACAATTACCATCAACAGTCAAACCCCTTAAGACCAGCTAATGTTGGCAATTAATTGCGGTTAAACAAAGAAACCGTGATTATGTTTATTAAAAAAAAAAATTGACAATTAGACAATTATGTAATAATTGTTACAGACCTAGTGTGAGGTAAACAATCACGGAAGTATTGAAGCATTTGCTTTTGTTTAAAAAAGAACATCATTTAGTTGAAGTAAAGAGCGAAAGGTGCTGATTCGACTGTACGCTAATGTTTGAAGCTCTAGTTATTGTACAGAATTGTTTCATGGAAGTGTAATCTCCCGACACAATGGTATCTACTTACACCTACGATATGGTTGAATCAACGGTTCTGACACTGTTTCAACTTTCAAATGGTAACCATAAGCAGTCATTTCAATTGCAGGGATGTTGTGTTGGATGACATGAGGTTATTCCAGTGGTTAGGATATTGCAGTATCCCCCATATTTGGAATTCATCTGGTAGCCAATCTCTGCTAGAAACATTCCTTCGCACATTCGTATTCATTGTTTTTCCTTTCAAAAGTCTGTGTGAAAAGACAGTTGATGGAGCAAATGGCCTGAAAAGTCTGTCAAACCAATGCAGTCATTTAGTGTACAATTGTTAAGTCCTCTTGTGAATTCACTGCTCTGTTGCAGCTGACTGTTGGTGCTTTGAGCTGTTTGAAGCTGCACTCTGAACGTTTTAGCAACACTAAAACACTAACGTGAGTTCTGTAACGTGACTCACTTTGTAGCATGCAGGTGCTACCCTCTAAGCATTTTTTTTTTTTTTTTTGGATTCAATTACACTCGCATGTTTTTTGTCTCTTTGCAGATATTAAATCTTCTTTCAGTCCCTCACACAATCCTCTGTGTCCACTCTCTTTCTGCTGGAGAGCCTTGTGCCTGTGTTTTCACAGGCACAAGGCCCCCCCCCCCCCCCCCGGGCGACCACGGCTAGTGATATGACATGTCAGCAACTGCAGTCATATCTCTCACACACACACACACACACACACACACACACACACACACACACACACACACACACACACACTCCCAAAAAAAGTCAGATTTTACTTCTCCCCCTGATTGGCCCCGAGTCTGGATCCCCCGGCCTGCACACCAAGCCTCTCCCTGCTCCTCCCCAGCCAATCACAGACTCAGTGACATCCATGTACCCACCCCTTCTGTCGCATGTCCAATGAGTTTCAGCCCAGAGGCACACCTTTCAGTCAGCCTCTTGTTTTTCTGCCCCGTCTGGTTTAGATAGAAGTTTGTGTTCGGCATCCAATATAGTTTCTTCTCTTGTATGTTCCGATTTGCTACAGCAGTATTAGAAATACAGGGGCAGTTACTGGAAAGAAAAGTTGAGCTCCCTTTCTTTTGTTCCCTCTTTCGTTCCTTTTTGAGGTGAGTCTTGTCATTTTTTGAGTTTTGTCATTTGGATTTCTTTTGTCAGGATGTACTGACTTTGAGAAATGAGGTTGGAATTTGGTTGTGATCTTTGATATATTTTGGCTGCGCTCATGTGCTATGACTAGATCTTTATCATTGAAGCGCTGTGCCAAGTCTGGGTCTGGAAACCAACAACACGTTAATTTTGGATGCAGGCATTGTGTAGGTCATTGTGAGAACATGTACAGTAGAACAAACCAACTCTCCTGAAGTTGTCTGATACTTTGTGAAATCGAACTGCTTCCACTGCAGATCTGTTTGCACACGACTGCCTGTTCAGATGCATGCTGTCTCCTCTCACCCTCACTGCTGTTATTTGTTTTCCTCCCATTTGACCTAGACTTTCCATTTGTTTTGAGAATGCAATTTCAGAAGGGATGAAGAGCGAGGCGAAAATGGAAATTGGATTGTTGAGGGTGGAGCTGAGCATGTGGAGAACTTGGAGGGTGTGCTTTCTAGGTCTGTTTTCAATTTGAACCATGTTCAGGGAGTCAGACGAAAGGGTCTGAGTCTCAGATTTGTTGTCTTGTCTGTATACCATCTCCTGTTTCATTTAACAAGCAGCATAAAGCTGGAATACAGGCAGGAACAATACATGCACACAGCAGTGGTGGAAAGGTTAGGAACCACTATGAACATAAAATATGTTTTACATGCAACACTGAGGAAATGTTACATGTACAAGAGAAATTCACAATTATTTGGATAGTGACATTTTTTTTAAAGGTTTTGTTCTACTAAAATAAAACCGTGACTATGAGGTCAAAGTGCTGACTTTCAGCCTTAAGGATCTTTGAGGCTCAGCAGGACAGTGATCCTAAACATAAAACCAAAGCAACCAGGGAGTTCTTTTCTTTCTGGCCAAACGGCTGAATTTGACCGGCCAAGTCTGTCATCAGACCTAAATCCATCTGAGCATGTGTTTCACAGGCTGAAGGCCTGATACGAGCAAGAAGTGAAGATTGCAAATGCAGTTCAGACCTGGCAACGCATCGCCAGGAATGATATCAAGTATTTGCTGAAGTTTGTCTTTCATAAATAGTCTACGAAGGCTTTGACACCACTTTATCTTAAGTTAATTTGTCAAATTACTGTACCTATCATTCCAGTAAGTTGGGAGATTGTGTATAAAAAGCACTTCAATTCTGACCCTGTTCGCTGGTGTTGAGTACAGAGCAAACACAACTTGTTGGTTGCAAATCTGTCACTGTCCAGCTACCTAATTGTGTCCTTGTACAACAAATACCAGGCCTCCATAGTGCAGCGATGCTAAAAGGTTTCCATGGTGGAGGTTTAGGTCACTGTCTCCGAGCGGATTCTTCACAGCGTAGGCGTTAGTTTGAAGACTAAATATTTGGACAGATGTGTTGTGACAACAGGTGTGCCAGTCAGTCAAGTTAAGTTGACTGATTCTGGCTGACAAGATGTCTTCAGGTGGAAGGCATCAAACCACACCTGCACCCAGCCAACCGGTTCCTACTGACAGCACACACTCACCAGCTCCCATTGACACAAGAACATACTTTGTGTTCTTGTGTTTCTTTTTAACTTATTAATCAGCCGTCAGTTGAGGTTGTAATGCATGTGTTGCTTCAGGAGCTTCAGGAGAGGTTGGTATTCAACCACACATCAAGTATGGAAGCAGCAGTAAAAAATAACTGCTTTTCCACCACACCAGGGGTAAAGAATTTGCTTGTAAAGTGAGCCACTGTTCTTTTTTTCCAATTTCTTAATTGACAGCATATAATCTTCCATCCTGCTCCCTCCTGTCAATGCACAGGAGGACATTCATTGTTGTTTCAAAGCTCATGTCCGTTATTTTTTTATATCCTACCTTGTGTCAGGCATAGGACTTTTCATTTTCATAATCATGGTTGCTGAAATGATATAACTTAATAACTTACAGTGCATGTGATAAAGCATTCATTCATATTTTGCATTAAAGGTGATACTACACATTCTAAACTTGGCACAAAAAGTAAGGAAATTTGTGTTTGGTAGATTATTTCTCTGTGGTAACAATGCTTTTGGCAATAAAGCTTGTACTGTTGGAAAGCCTGCACACAGCAGTGTGTGACCAGGCTGGTGACCAGCATGAGGAGGAGGTGCCAGGCTGTTGTGGCTGTGTATGGTTCTTCCACACGCTACTGTTTGTGAAATGAATAAATTGTTAAATTGCCAATATGTCTTCTTCAAACTTCCAATCATCCAATCCACCAAACGCAATGGCAGAATAACCTGTTTTGAAATTTTTCATTGGCGCAACCCACATACTGCACACTGCTCGTCCCACAAATGCATGTTCCTTACAAATGGGGCACCATTTAAAAGGGAACTAAACAGGCTTTCCAACGGTATAAGATATATATGCCATATGTATATGCATTGTTACCACAGAGAAATAATCTACCAAACACAAATTTCCTTACTTTTTGTGCTAAGTTTATATAGCTTCCACAGTTGGCCTTATGTTATGGCCTTTGTTTTTGCCTCAAGGCTGTTTTCTGAGTTGGAACAGTGCCTCTGGTAAGGGGATATGACGAGGTCCTGTTGAGGGAATGATGTGCGATAGGACACTTGTTTGGCCTCTTGCCTGTGGTTTGCAATCTACACTTAATGCTCTGAGGTCAAAGTCTCAAAGCCAGCTGCTGCCCTTTTCTTTCATTTCCTCTGGATTCAGTTAAACCAGACTCGCAAATCTTTCATAAACGCACGTTTTTCCACAGAACACGTCACCAAGAGCTCGACGTCTGATTTCAGTGAATGTGATAACCTGCTACCTGTGATTTATATTTTTATTTCTACAGCAGTTCGAGCTCTGACTTTGCCATGCAGAAGTTCGACAGGGACTCGGAGGTGTACAAGATGATTCAGGAGAATAAGGAGTCCCGCTCGGTGCCTCGTCAGTCCAACACCTTTAAAATACTGCAAGAGGTCCTGGAGGCTGATGAGAAAGGTGAGAAGCACTCTGCATTACAAACAAATGTGCAGGATTGAAAAGTGAAAGAATCACTGTCTATTTTAGATTAAATACTCACTAGTATTCATTGTTGCACAAATATTTTTATATCATCTATTGTTTTTATCAGGCATTTCACATAAAAGTTCAGTGTGTCCCCACTCTCACTGAAGATCTAGAAAATGCATGGGACATGAATGTGTTTGCATGGAAGAGCCTGGCAGGTTGCATAATTTTTTTTTTTGGGGATTTTGACGGATGGTTGTTCACCTTAACCCCTTTGCACGGGTTGCAAAGGGTTTACAGTTGCGTCAGGATTCAGCTATTCTATAGCATAATATATAATTATTATAATAATATTATGATTATAATAATTATTATATATAATTATAAATATCCTCCTACAGTTGTTTTGCTGTCCCCTCTCCATTTTAAAATCATTGCTGTTGAAAGTGCATCATGTACAGAACAAGCAAGTGTTGCACTGAGTTGTAACTTGGACTGCCATATGGCCGTCACCTGTGCAGGATGAAACGCTCTCCAGTGTGCAGTTCATATTGTGAACAGCATATCATGGAATGCATCTGTCGTCCTCCTTTCCCCCTCTCCGCTTTGATGAATGGTGGTGCAAATAAATCCAGATAGCAGTAACATTCTTTCATGACGTGATAATGACCGATGTGTGGAAACCCGTTTCATGAACGCGCGTGCCATGCGTGATGATTAGCTTAGTGATGAGTGGGAAACGGAAAACAAGCTCCACTGACAGAGGAGGCAGACCCGAGTGATTATGTGATAAACAGAGAAGCAGGCCAGTTACAACATCCCATTGAGCAGCTTTGTTCCTGTGTTTGACTCCAGAGGCAGCCTTGCGGTTCCCAGGGAAACTTTCACCCAACGCCCCCACACTAAGCACATCAGTGGGAGGAGTCAAAAAAATCCACACCTGTGAGAAGTGTGGCACAAGCATCGGGTAAGTCTCTTGCAGTTACACATTCATTGTGCCGCAGTAAAAGATGTTCCACATGTAGAGTGTGAAAACCAGTTATTATGACTGTTTAATTACTGAATGTAGTGAAAATATCTTAAGTTCATATTAGAAGAAGAATCTCAAAAGTGTATTACTACATTGGCAAATCATTTGTTCATAGGAAAACAAGATTATAATTGTCAGTATGACATGACCATGCAAATATTTCTGCTGTCGTGTTGTCTTGTCACAAACGTGCAACCGGCGAGTTGATTTGCATTGGAAATGAGGCAAATGATTTCACCCTGATGTTGGATAGTCCGGTGTGTTTGACCGCATTCGTCTTTCCACAGCACACTGGCCGTGCGCATCGCAGACGACCGCTTCCGCCACGCAGAGTGCTACACCTGCACAGATTGCGGTCTCAACCTCAGGATGAGGGGTCACTTTTGCGTCGGAGACGTGATGTACTGTGAGAAGCACGCCAAACAGAGGTACCAAGGCCCGGGCAGTTCCCCTCAAGCCACCATGTCCCAGCGCCAGTGAGTTTGCCACTCCACACCTGCCCCGCTCTGGATCTGCCGGAAGCACCACACCATCTGACTCAGTTATAGACCTTGGGATGGTACGTGGAGGTGGACACTAGTCAACAAAACGGCAGATGTTCTTTTCTGATCACATTTAACCATCCTTGCAATATTATGATTCACTTTCTTGCTTTTCTTATAATCGTAAGTGAATTGGGGCTTTGTTTTTTTTTTTGTTTTTTTCCATATGGCCCAGCCTCTGCATTCTCTTTAGGTTATTCTTAGTTCTAATGATGCACAGCTGCCATGGACTCGAGCCACATTGTACTGAGGCCACATTTTCATAACGCCAACACTTTAGACAAACTCAACAGGATTGGCACTCTGATTCTTTGAGGATCTGGATAATCATTTGAATCTCTGGCTGACACAAAGGTGTGTGTGTGTGTGTGTGTGTGTGTGTGTGTGTGTGTGTGTGTGTGTGTGTGTGTGTGTGTGTGTGTGTGTGTGTGTGTGTGTGTGTGTGTGTGTGTGTGTGTGTGTGTGTGTGTGTGTGTGTGTGTGTGTGTGTGTGTGTGTGTGTGTGTGTGTGTGTGTGTGTGTGTGTGTGTGTGTGTGTGTGTGTGTGATATTTCTTTTGTATGCAGAATTTGAGTAGAAATGATGAAAAAAAATATTTGCTGACTTGTTTTGTTGCTTATGAGGAGACTATAGATTCAATATACAAATGTTTTTGATGGTTTTTGAACTATAATATAGAGCATTTAAAAATGCATAATGTATGCACAGGGCCATTTAGTGTGAAAAGAGTTGATGATACTACACTTTACCAGTTACAGCAGTACTCAGAGATGCACTATAATGTTTGCATTTTATGTGGCACCCAATAAAATCGCACAACCTAAAGCTTCTTCAGTGATAATGAGTGTGTTGGAATAATAAGTGTGAAAAGGCTTCCTGCATCATTACTGGTTTACTTTTTGGTGATTTCTAACCTGTCTTCAGATATTTTTATCAACTTTACATTACACAAGTTCACTTCATATTATTGCACCTGACAGGGGTCAACGAGAGTTGTCTGTCCCTTACAGATAGTGCTGGGTACCAAATTCAATACTTTTTAAACACTGACCAAATTGCCTCTGAAGTATTGAGTATTGAAAAATTCATTCAATACCCAATTTCAATACCTGAGGAGTAAATCTGATCAGCATCAGTGAGCCAATAAGCATGCAGCATGCTTCTACCAAGATCTAATAATGATTGTGATTGGCTGTCTAACGTTAGACGTCGTAGAGACACGCAGGAAAAACTCTACATTACGCACAGAAATGGGGCTCACGTAGTATGAGCTGAAAAATGTATAGAAAGATTTGTGCCGTAATGTTATTTCTTTTTGTTTTATAAAATTGGTTTAGGAACCGGTATCGAAGTCACAGTACTGGTATTGAATTTTTTAAACTATACCCAGCCCTACTTACAGGTGACCCAATATTCAACGCACATCTTTTAAGTTCAATAGACCTTTTTATTTTTAACAGCTAACCTTTTGTCGCATGTTGGCAGTAAAACACAGGTGTAACTAATTACATCAATGATGACTCCGTTCCATAGACGTGTCTCCAGTCCCTGGAGTAGGCGCAGCCTTAATCAGTGTAAGTTACAGCTGTGCTTTTCCTGCCATGACTATTCAAAATGTCTGCCGTTTTTAACGGCCCATTTACAATACTGTACATGACAATAAATCATTAACGTTCTGGGCCCTATTTTAACTAAGTGCACGGCATGAAGCTTTTGAAAAAAGGGTCCGTGCGCCGGGCGCATGGTTCAAAAGGGTTGTACTTAGTGTCTTAATTAATCAGAGGTGTGTTTTGGGCGTAACATGCAATAAACCAATCAGATCGTCTCCCATTCCCTTTTAAAAGCCAGGCTCGTTTGGACCTTGGCTCATTGCTATTATGATGGCCGATTTGCACCGTAATATTTTTATTTGTAATCGTGTTTGTCAAGCATAGTGTGCGCATGCTGTGCATAAGCCTAGGCACATTTTACTAATTTGCTGTTAAAATAACAATGAAATGCTGCGCTATTGACTTCTAGACCAGGTTTTTGTTGGCCAATGGCGCAATCACTTCCCCCTGCCTCAAGATAGCAATACGCCAACGATGCACCTGAACACACCTCCCTGTAAGACCAGCACACCCATGGGCGCAGGTGCATTTGCCATTTAAACGACGTGGGCGCTGGACGGGAAATTGACAGCTGTGTTGGTCTTAAACTAGCAAAGACACTTGCATCGGGCTGGGTGCAAGATAGGGCCCTCTGTATGAGAGGCCGTATAGGAAGTCATTCATACTTCGGTCTTACACACACTATCATAATCTTGAATATACACCACTATACTCACATACACACACACACACACACTATTATTATCCTTCTACATGTATGTATGAGAGGGTATAGTTGTGTATATGAGACTAGTGTGTGTGTGTGTGTGTGTGTGTGTGTGTGTGTGTGTGTGTGTGTGTGTGAGAAGGAAGTTGGTTTGATCAATCAGGAAGACAGTTTAAATTCTCACGTCCTCATTGGCTAAAGGGGCCATTTTAAATTATTATCCGGTGGGCTTGCTGCTTTGAAAGTACAGCTAGCACAAACTCAGAGGAACAAGGAACATTTAAATCAAGCAGCAGAAACTTTAAGGACAAAAACGACCTTGTTGGACGAAAAAATGTATTCTTATCTCATTTAGTTTATTTTTCAGCTCCGTTTTTGTTTATTGAAAGTAAATGGTAATGAGGAAAACATTCCTATCTTTTTAACTGATACTGTGTGTTCAGAGAATTGTGAAACTGACAATTTGGGACACGACAGTGTCATTTTGGAAAGATTAATTTCTGAGCTCAATGGTTATACTCGGACAATCTCTTTCTTGCTCTTGATTAACCAGCGGTTTGAAGAGGATGACAATCGGGGAAGCTTTGGTGTAGAGCTGAAGATCTTTGTCCGAACCTGACGGGACCCGACAGGACCTTTTTTAATTTCTATCATTTTACACGGGCTCGCGCTCTGGGTTGCGCGTGTCAGTGCAGAGGCAATGCAGAACATTTTAGTTGGGAGTGACAACGCCGAAATGAATGAAGACACCCCCCCCCCCCCCCCCCCCCCCCCAGTACATTTTGAGACTTCAAACGTCAGTGTTGTTCCAGAAAAAAAAACTTTATTTTCAATGATACTGTTATGAACAGAATTCTAGAAACTGTAGACCCACTAGCCAATGACGGTAACCATGGCGTTCAATTATTTTTGGGCCTGGTGAACTCTATCAGTGAGCAAGTTCATTAGTGTCAAGGCCATTAATAACTGTTAATAAAAGGCCAGTGACAATTTCTGCTTCACAATGTTGAACAATAAAATAACAATGGTTTCCTTTTTAGTTAAATGATTATTCCATTTTCAATTGTTTAAACAAGACATTAATAATGTATTAGGAAATGGTGAGTTATTGACAACGATGCCTCATCAATTTAGTAAAGTTCTGATTAATGAATATAATCACATTAAACCACCTGTAATATGTCTCAGACGTATTACAGCTATTAGTTTGTGAAAAACCTATAGTATCCTCATCAGTGACCTATTGTCTCTAAAAGGCATATTTATAGCTTTTCAATTTAATAGCTTTCTCATTCATGAAGATAACAGGTGGTTTGATGTGATTATCTTCATAAATGAGAGCCATTAAATTGAAAAGCTTTAAATATGCATTTAGAGACAATAGGTCACTGATGAGGATACTATAGGATTTGCATACGAGTTTTTCACAAACTAACAGCCGTGAAAGTTCTGGGAGGATGTCTGAGACATATTACAGGTGGTTTGATGTGATTATATTAATTAATCAGAAAATGGTTGCAACTACCATCGTTATTGGTAAGTTTCTTCTCTCCTCTGTGACAGTAAACTGAATATCTTTGAGTTGTGGACAAAACAAGACATTTGAGGACGTCATCATGAGCTTTAGGAAACTGTTAAGATAATTACATTATCAAAGAATAGACAGAACTACTGAAGATCTCTCAATGTTCATTTTTACTTGCGAACACGAGCCAGTTACAGCACTACAGCATAGTACAGAAATAACTGACTCAAAAGCTCTCCAGCTGCTTTTGTAATACAAAGTGGAATATACATGTAGTCATAATAAAGTCGATGTCGCCTTCTTTATCTCAGTCAGGGACGACATGTTCTGCCCTCAGCATCATTCCGTGCTCTAGACAAGGACAGTTAATGGCTCGGTGGTATCTTGTGAGAGTACAATCAGTATAATATGGCATTCTTATGCAAACTGTTTTAATAATAAGACCGTAAAATGTCAATCACAATTTTTCTAACAGAAACCCTGACATTTTTCATTATTTTCTAACATTTTCTACATCAAACAACTAATCCATTAATCTCGAAAAAATAATCTACAGATTAATCGCCAACGGGGGTGGGGGGGGCACATCTCAACTCTGAGAAGACAGGTTTGACATCTGTCAGAGCACAGTTACTGCACATTAGCAGGGTGAGTTCTAACTTGGATTTCTTTATTAAGACACCTCAATGTTGACTGTGAAGCTGGAGGTAATAAACAGCAGTCCAAGTGGTCTGTCAGTCTTGGAAAAAGCAGGACATTGTGGTTGGGATCCCCCATCAGATATCATTGGTGCCCCCCCCCTCCAAATCCATTGGGCTAGGATGCTGTCAATCTGACAATTGTGATATCCATTGGATCATAGTACTGTCCAAAATTGTGATACCATGGAGCCAGCACTGGAATAGTTTTTTTTTTTTTTTTTAAAGTGGCATACTGAGCGTATAGAAAATGTGTATTTTAGTCAGATAAACAATTTTAGTTTGCTGCTAAGTTTAAAATGAAAACCAGTAAAATGAATAATGAATGTGATGTTTTATTAAGCAGAATTACATTATGTTATATCCTATCCAATATTTCCAAGCAGATTTTCTATGCTGTATTCTGACGTGGAAAATGTGATGGTAATTACCTGTCATTGTGAATTAAAGGCAATAAATAAAGTTAAGAAAAGCAGGAGTTAACCCTGTGATACTTGCATGTCATAGTCTTCAACTAGCACTGCCCTGGACTAAGACCATTTCAAACAATATGTATAATTCACTCTGCTAACAGAAGAGGGCAGCGTTGATACAGATTTAAAATTGCCTCTGAACTTTGGAAAGGCTGAAAAACGAGGAAGGACCAACTTAGACTTCATAGGATTTCATGGACAAAATACAATTCATTTTTACAAAAAGGCTAATTCCTGTGGAGAAATGTGATATTAGGAATTAGAATTTAAATTGGTTCAGCAGTCAACAACTATGCATACATTTATTTATTCATTAGTATGCATAAATGTTACATGTGGATTTACTCAGTTATTGCAGTAGTGAGTGATTCCTTTTAATATGGATTACAAAATGTTATGTTTGGTATGTGCTTTGCATATATAAGTACTAGAATGTACAAACATGGAGTCCACGCTCCAATATGTAATCGAGATTAAATGCTACTGCCATTAGGGTTACCACTGCTGTTACTGCTGTCTGCTGCTGGTAATTCTTAATGATGGACAAAGGTATTTAGTGCTGAGAAATATGGCACCACATTATGATTTGATAACCCCATAAACTGTGGAAGCAGTGGGTTTAATGTTCCCATAAATCCTTAATTAGAACCATTCACCCAGGAGAAAGTGCAGGACTGACTGACAGCGGCTCAGAGAGGGCGGGCCTTCCGTGTCCTGCTGATGTGGTGTTTTTTTTCGTTGCCATTTTACTCTTTACTGAGTTCATTCAATTTATAGGGCCTATCGATCAAATTAGAAGTAACATTCTTTCCTTACTGACTGCGTGAGCCCCACAGCTGCTGCAGTACAGGAGAAAGTGTCAGACGAGGACTCCCATTAAGACACCAGAGATTGCTGAAGTTCACTCCATGCAGATTTATTGGCAACAATTACATGTTTACAAGTAAACCAAGGCTGCCCTATATCCGTCGACTGACCACAGGCAACAGACAATTGAATAGACAACTGAATGTAGGCAGTGGTGGATAAAGTATTCAGATCTTCTACTTAAGTAAAGGTAGCCTCCTAATACCACACTGTAAAAAATTACAAGTGAAAGTTTTGCATCGAAAATGTTACTTAAGTAAAAGTATGTAAGTATTATCAGGACAATTGCCTTAAAGTATTAAAAGTAAAAGTACTTGATGCAGAAAAATCCTCACATTTTAAAAACTGGAAACGATCCAAACAGTTGTGTGTTTAATGGTCTAATCAAGGGATCTTCAACAGGGGGTCCGGGACCCCTAAGGGGTCCTCGGAGTCAATGCTGGGGGGGCCTCCAAATTATTGTAGCTATCCACAGATACAGTTCAACTTAGTCACTGTGCCACATGTATGTTTAACAATTAAACATGATACAATAATATGCAACTTAATTTTATACAACAGATGGAGCAGGGGGTCCCTGCTCCATCTCTCTTTCAGTTAAGGGGTCTTTGGCTTAAAAAATATTGACAACCCCTGGTCTAATCATTTTAGCTGCAGCTTGTAGGCCTGTACTGTATATTGTTGGTTAGTTGAATTTATAATATAACGTATTTCATAAACTACATGTGTTGTAAGTACAAAAATCATTCATTTGTAAAGTAACTAATAACTAAAGCTGTCAGATGAATGTAGTAGAGTAAAAAGTACAATATTTCTCTCTGAAATGCAGCGGAGCAGAAGTAGAAAGTGGCATGAAAATAAAAGACTCAAGTAAAGTACAAGTACATCAAATTTGTACTTAAGTACTGTACTTGAGTAAATGTATTTAGTTACATTTCGTCACTGAATTTAGTCTTTTTTTGCATTTGTTCCAGTTGGACTCATTAACGTACACAGTTACCTTATTTAAACTGGTTATATTTTTATTCCTTACTCCCTGTCTCCACTCCCTTTCTTGCGTGCACCTAGGTCGTTGTGACCCAGACAGTTCATTGTCTGTCAGCTTCTTAAGTACTGCATGTGCAGTGCTCACACCACTAGATGTCACGGGCTCATCAAGAAACGACTCGGCAACAGATGGGGGCCTGGTATTTGCTTCCCAGCTAAAAGTTTTTCTTTTGTTTATCCACTGGCAGACACGCTGTCCTGAGCTGTGCCTCAATCTCAGCAGTCACTTTGTCTGCCTCACATCTCTGATTGCCCCGTTGTTTTTTAGATGTTTCTGCTCTAACGTGTGATTTGGAGGACAAACACCGGAACATGCCCGAGAGCAATTGTCTGTCATACATCCCAAAAGCTTGTGAAACTTCCACCAAAATCTCCCCCGAAGACATTATCTCAGTCCTTCTTTCTGAGCCTCTCTGCGTCCCACCTTTCCTTCCCCAGCGTTCTCCCCTTTCTCAATTCCCTACCTGGAATGGGGTCCAGATGTGGAACAGGGAGAAGGAGAGATTGCTTGCTTGGCTATAAGGAGCGAAGGGGGGAGGGGGGGTGCAGAGAGAGAAAATGTTGGAACGACATTAAAGTTTGTCTGGATGCCATTAAGTACAATTTGATGTAATGTGCAGTTTGGAACGTGACATTTTAAATGGAAACTGTGCTCTCCAGATGAGAGAGATTTGGGCCGTGTGGAGATGGAGGGGGGTGTTGTACTTGAAGCCTTATTTAACAGCTTGGATAAACAGCCCTCTGTTTCGTTGCTGAGCAGGCGCCCTCAACTCTTTGTCCTTTCTTTCAATAATCATGCTGGCTTTCTGAGCCCGCTCCAGTGTACAGTATCATATACAGGAATAACAAACCCAGGGTCCACTGTGCGGGTCAGAGCACAGTGCACCATTATACTGCCGGGCATGCTCGCACGACTGAGGTGCCTGCAGATATGGATATGTCTGTGCACACATGTCAAACCTAGTTGCATAAAGTCCCTTTTCAAAAGATTTCCTGGTTCACCTTCTCATATTTGATTTCAAAATGCTCTCCAGATTTGAATCGCTACAGCCTCCATCCTCCCGGGCCTCTCGTATATCAAAAAGTATTTTTAAAACACACATTTTGGGAACTTTCCATACACACAAGCAAAAATGTGAAAAGGAGACCTTGAGGAAGTTCATGATCTTCTGTGTTTTTTGGACTGTTTTGGATTCTTTCAGGAGGGAAAATATCATATCTTGCATATCTCGCATTCAGGCGCACTTTAAAAATCAAGGCCCGTCTTCTACAACCCGGATGGAAACAGCCAAATCAAATAAAAAAACAACAAAACAACAGCAATATGGCATTGAAACAATAAATATCCCATAAACACTCCCATTATTTCTTAAAAAATACATCCATGATCTTATTTGCTTCATAATGCTTTCCCCTTTATTCCATTATAGGTTTTCTCTTAAACTAAAAGAGCCTATAAGGATACATGATGATGATGATGATGATGATGATGATGATGGTGGTGATGATGATGACTTTATTACCTTATAAAAAAATGATTTTTTTTTTTTTAACTTTTAAATTTGGATTTGTAGCCGCAAGAGACTGCAACCAACAAGTCATTTTTGTTTTTGCATGAAACCATAAAGCCTAAAACAGTTATATTATGCATGTTTGTTTAGTTATGTTAGAGTGTATTTTACATGTATTTGTTCTTTTCATTTTAATAAGTTTGGCTATGCACCATCCACCAAGGCAAACTCCTTGTAAGTGTTACTTACTTGGCAATAAATTATTTTCTGATTCTGATTCTCTTTACCATTTCATCTAGGCCAGCTACAATACACATTTTTTTTAATATAATTTTGATGTTAAGTATCACCCTACTGGAGGAAAAAGTAATCTATTGACGAAGTGTTATCAATTAAAAATGAGAAACTGTAAATGCATTCTGAATTCGACAAATAAATGTAACATTCAAACTCAAGATATGCTTTTCACTTTCTGTAGGCTATATTTTATATTAATGTGATTTAACTAACTGAAATTCTTCATTTCATGTTGTTATTAAATTCCAGCACTTTTGGGCTTCCACATGCTTCAAATTGGATTTATTTCTACATTTCAAACATAATCCACATAACTAGTGTGTGTGTGTGTGTGTGTGTGTGTGTGTGTGTGTGTGTGTGTGTGTGTGTGTGTGTGTGTGTGTGTGTGTGTGTGTGAGAAGTGGCTTTAGGGGGGTTTAGCCCTGCTCTCTGCCTCTCTCCAATGGGCTGGATGCGCTAGGACCGCGGGGACCAGAGCGCGCAGACGCAGACGGAATGGGCGCACTTGGGGTAGTAATAAGTGGGTTTGAGTGTGACAGAGGCAAGCAGGCAAAAACCGCTAGATTCTGGGAATCACACAGGAGCCGACCAAGACGCAAGCTCACTTCTTGTCCGAACTAACAGTTGTTTCCTAGTTTCAATTTTATTTCAAGTTGCGCGTGAGAGAAGTCCCTACGGAGTGCTCCGGGATCGAGGAAAACACTGAGGAAAACTTTTTAAAGCAGCGGAACAACTGACAAAAGTTTGAGGATATACTTTTTTTTTTTACTTCTTCATATACTGTAGATGATCTGGATGTGACTGCACTGTCGTGAATCTCATCCACCCCTGGATTAACTTTAAGAGTGGGAGATAACGGTAACCTGGAAACTCCCACAGGGATGTAAATCTCTCAAGGTAATTATACACAACCAGCGACTTTTAGAGTCAGACTACTGCGTCTGTTTGTAAATGTGGAAGACATTTGGATGGACTCACACATCCATTGAATTGATTCTTCGGTTTGGACCACAGGGAGTGGTGCGCCCGGGCTGCCGTGACATAACGGCACGCTCTTAGGAAAAAAAAAAAATCCAGAGTGCTGAATATTTTCTGAAATGACCGGATGATGCGTGTCCATTGTTGAGCGGAGGATCTCTAAGTTTAACCATTCATTCAAGACTTCATTCAAGATCATTTGGTCTCCTCGTGCGCTCCCTTCCACGCTCTGAAAGCTCCATGGTGGAGATATGGGATGACTGGTGGCGGGGGTGCAGCTGAGGTGAGATCCAGCCGAAGAACAATGTTCACTCCCGGCGTTGGCATCCCTCTGCTGCCGGGGCGTCTGGTACTGATGCTGCTGCTGCTGCTGCTGTCCGGCCCCGAGCCGAGCCGAGCCTGTCCCGGGTTGCTCGCCTCCACCGGCGGCTGCAGCTGCACAGAGGAGCGCTCCAAAGGGCACGGTGTGCAGGTGTTGGGGCGACGGGTCAGCTGCAGCAAAGAGGAGCTGACTGAACCTCCGGATGCCAGCCTGCTGCCCAACAGGACCGTCACTCTGTGAGTTGGAACAGTGTGAAGTTCTAGGGGTGCACGATATGAGGAAAATATGCGATATGCGATAACGTTGATGAATATCGCGATTACGATTGTACTTGATATAATCAGATGTTACAGTGTACTCAGTTCTGCTGCTTTCAGTATTCTGCTAAAATGCAACAAACTGCTTGATGATTTTAAAACAAATGAAAGAAAATCATTTCCAACATCCTTTTGTTGAACAAATTGAACATTGAATTGAATACAAAAGTGACCACTAAAAAGAGAATGACATTATTAAGGGCAGTTTTCTGCTGATATTTTCTTTCAACTAACACCAAAAACTGTGTCTTTTGCGACATGTCGCAGTTTTTCGCGATATGGTTATTGCGCCCGTTGATATCGCGATGATAATTAAAAAAAAGAGCTGCAAAGATCAATCAATTAATCGATAAGTTGTCAGCTATTAAGGTAATCGGCAACTGTTTTGATGATCGATTAATCGGTTTGAGTCAAGTTCTCTGATTCCTTGTTAAATGTGAATATTTAACAAGGACGTCATCTTGGGAAAACACTAATTGACATTTTTCTCCATTTTCTGACATTTTATAGACCAAACAACTCATTGATTAATCGAGAAAGTAATCAACAGATTAAACGGCGATGAAAATAATCCTTAGCTCTAATCCACAGTGTTTCTATAGGATGTAACTGGTGAGTGTTGGTGCATTTTACATGAAACGCATCCATATGACAAAAACAAAGTGAGGGTACAGTGCTTGCATCAGGCCCACACACCCATGACTCTGAACCCATGACCTTAGGTTTAACTATATTGAGGAGTAATAAGGCTTGTTAGGTCAGAAGTTTACATCTTGATCTAGTTTAACTCTGTAGTGGAGGGCTGTGAGGCATTAAGACGATCAGTGAGAGGGCAGGCTGACTGTAGTCGTCATCCTGCCCTGCCTCTTTGACACAACTCTGTCACTTTAAATTTAACTCGAACCCAGCAGGCAGCTCCGAGCTCAGCTCCCTCTTTCTCCCTCCACCACCACCACCCTGTGCACAAGGTCCAGCTGACTTGGGTTTGCGAAAAGTAGAATAAACAGAAACACATTTTGAGTATTTTATATCAGACTCTGTGCTTTACTCACAATCCCCAGAAAGAAAACACAGAGACTATTTGGTGTGAACAGGACAGCTATGATTCTGGGCCACTTTAGTGTGATCTTTTTTTAATTACAGTTAGTTATTTATAGTTGTGCAAAACTTGAAAGGGGCCACCTCATGGGCCAAAACTTTATCTTTAATGAGGGATGGACTACCAATCTATCAGTGACACATTTTTGGGTTGTGTTTTTGTTCACTTTCTTCTACAGCTGCTCAGACTTTCTGAAGTCGTCGCTCGTTCCCACAGTACGTTACTGTCTCTGTACTCTGACCCAGTGGGAGAAATGCTATCTGCACATGGGCACAGTAAAAAAAAACAAAAAAAAAAACATGTTCAACTACCCCACTGCAGCGAGCATATGAGGTAAAGTAAGTGGATTTCTGCCCCAGGAGAGCTAAAGCCAGCCAGCAGTCCATTTATAGGGCCTTATGTTTCTTGCTTAATAAAAGCAGAATAAACATCTGGGGAACACATTGCTGGAAACCATAGGGGGGGAAAAAAGTTTAGGGTGACAGTGGTCGAGGTGATTGAAGATAATCTTCCGTCCCGCATCTACTAATTTTGGTTGAGTTGTTTTTGTACAGATGTTTTAGCATTCTGATACACTTTTTTTTTTTTTTACGATGCCGTGTACGAGGAGCAAACAATTCCACCCATAATCCGCCCTTTTACCTTTCCCGAGGAACTCTGGTGTCTGGAAAGAAAATTTATTTTCCCAAAGATTCGGTGAGCTCCTTAATGCGCCCATGCTCCCATCACGACATTAGCTCCAGATGTGGAATGTAAGAAGTTGTGTTGGTATTCGTGTTATTCCTGACATTACTCAGTCCGTTCAGGGACTGCAGACAGTATCCCAGGTGCAGCAGGGGCGCTTTCCCCGTGCACTACGCTGCCTCGGTCCATCCTCACATGGGACGGCCTGACAACCAGCCCCGCAGCCCTCTCTCCTGGGGCAGTCTGGAGGAATGCTCTCCTCCATGCTGAGCAGGCTAGGGCTGGAGGACACCAGGCCCAGGGCTTCCGGGGGCCGGCTGCTACGTGTAATGCATAACAGCTGGCCCCTGTGAACATTCCAGCTGAGGCCCCTCAGCCTCATGGGAAATCCCAATGGGGATTTGTTTATTAAAACTATTAGTTGGCTGTTTGTTGTTCCTGCCAGCCATAGAGGAGCAACCAGTCGCCCTGGTTATTAAATAGTATCATCTTCTCCTTTTGGCTCGTCTGTTTGATTACATTATTGCGTGTCAGATTATACACCGTACCATTTCTATAAACTCACACTTATCACTAGTTTAATGATGCATCAAGCTATTGTCAGCAGTCCGCCATGAGCTCCAGTCTTCTTGTCTCCCACTTTCCCTCTTTTTCTTTATCTTCTTTAGCTCCCCGTTTCTCTCCCCTTCCCACCCCCTCTATCATGAGTTCATCCACACACAGTAACTCTCAACCTAAATATTTAGTCGTCTTGGTAGGAAACTGCCATGTCCAAACTCCTTCCAGATGTGAGCCTGTGCATGCAGGCTTGTGTTTAGGCCTAATTATGCACGGCTGCAAAAGGAGCTGGATCACTGGGAGAGGAAGAGGAGCGGAAGGGTAAAAGAGGGAGAAAATAGAGAAGAGTGTGAAAGCGAAAAGTGCCGTCGTTGATAGGGGGAAAGAAGGAATAAATGCGGGAAGTCGGAGCATGAGGAGTAGAAGAAGTGGAAAGAGGGAACCAAGAGGGGAACAAAGAAAGAGAGCAGAGCGGGAGAGAGGATGGAGGAGGGAGAGGAGAAGCTTGGCAGGCGGTTCAGAGGGATGTGCCCCTGGAGACTGAAAACTCCCCAGCCCCTGACCAACAGATCTTCGACACCCGGGTGAGAGGGAGGAGGCGGCGGCGGCGGCGGCAGTACAGCGACATAGCCTCACTTCCAAAGATCCATGTCTCTATTAATATTAGACTTTTCTTTGTGAAATAAGAACATTTGTTATGCTGGTGATGAAATAAATGGATCAACGCATTCTTGTAGGAAAAATGATGCACAACAATTTGTATCATATCCTTACAAAATAACGACGAACATTGGCCGGTCGCGTGACGACTGGTCACGTGACAGTTAGCGATCGTTACAGTTAAATTCAAGAAAAGGTGACTGTGAGTAGGGTTGCACGATATTTACAAAATGTGATATTGCGATATTGATATTCATTTCAATATTTTTAAACATATGTAAAATTACAAACGTTATGGGAAAACGCATCAAAATAGATTCATAACAAATTAAACAAGCTTTCTTACAACACAAGGGTTATTTCAACTGACGGTCATATTGGACTGGTCCAACATGAATAAATAAATAAGGACCATGTCTGCAGAAGAGGACATGTTCTACTGGTCGGAGAGTATCAAATATATAAATAAAGAGAACAGGACATGTTCTACTGGTGGTACAGTATCAAATATATAAATAAAGAGAACAGGACATGTTCTACTGGTCGGACAGTATCAAATAAATAAAGAGAACAGGACATGTTCTACTGGTGGTACAGTATAAAATAAATAAATAAAGAGAACAGGACATGTTCTACTGGTCGGACAGTATCAAATATATAAATAAAGAGAACAGGACATGTTCTACTGGTCGGACAGTATCAAATATATAAATAAAGAGAACAGGACATGTTCTACTGGTCGGAGAGTATCAAATATATAAATAAAGAGAACAGGACATGTTCTACTGGTGGTACAGTATAAAATAAATAAAGAGAACAGGACATGTTCTACTGGTTGGACAGTATAAAATACTTTTCTTTCTCTTCTCTGATTCGTTCCGTTTAGTTGTCTCTATTTCTTCACTTACACTGTCACACTCTCAAAATATACACACACGTGGTACGCTCCATAGGGTTTTTCACGTAGTGGACCCGTGCGCTGACGTGCACTAACATGTGCAAGTGGCACGGTAACTGGCCAATGAAAAATGATCATTATAGCGTTTCAAGCGGGCTCTAAATCAAACACAACTAAACCACACAGCCAACACGGGACGCAGCGCTCCACAAAATAAACAAAATATTGCATACTTATCGCAACCCTTTTGATATAATATTGTGCAGCGTGATATTGCGATAATGATATTGAGTCGATATATCATGCACCCCAAACTGTGAGCCGGGTACAGAGCACCAGAAGGCCCCGGTTGCTTAAGCAGCCGTTGCAGTTAAGTTGAGCCGACAAAAGGTGACCGGTGTGCAATTAAGTTTAGGCAAGAAAACGACTAGATAAGATTAGAAAACAGATTCTGTAGTCTATTCTAGAGTCTATATCCACGAAGTTCCACTTCCGGGATTGCTCCGGTGCTGCAGGTGTGTTGGCGTTCTAAACTCCGGTGGATTTCTGAGGACTATGGTTACCTGCTCCTCAGATCTCTGCAGGGTAAATCCAGACAGCTAGCTAGACTATCTGTCCAATCTGAGTTTTCCCTCACACGACCAAAACAACTTTTGAACGTATGCATGTTCCACCAAAACTAGTTCCTCCCGAGGTTATTTTGCAGCGGCACCGCGCGGAGCTTAGAGCCACCCAATACGATTGTGATTGGTTTAAAGAAATGCCAATAAACCAGAGCATGTTTTTCTCCCATCCCAGAATGCTGTCGACTAGCCAGACCCTCTTCCGCATAGCTGTGGAGGAAGGCCTGGCAAAGCAAGACTAAAAAAAAAGATTGAGATTTGGGTTAAATCACCGGCCCTTAAGTATCCTAGTACTGTACCCCCGAGACACGAAAACCCGTTTCCTGTGGGAAAGTCTTGTGTTTTCACCTTAACTTCTTCCAGGACATGAACTCCACTCCCCTCTTGAAAGCCCTGTGTCTTAGGACCCAACAATCCACTCCGACTTCCTTATACCACGCTCTTATACAGCAGCCGTCAATGTGGTGCATACAGAAATAAATGTGTGGTATACATATGTATCCGAAACATTACGTTTCGTATATATGTACGAATGGTTCATGAGAACTGCCTGATTGGATACATATCGTACACATTCAGCATATACCCCCCCCTGAACACACAAAGCAGTAATTCCTTTCTCAGCGCTGTGTGGTGGCAGCTGTGTTTGTTTGAATGTTTTAATGGATAACAGACAAATGAAGAGAATGTACAGTGGCAGTCTATGTGTGAACGCGCTGGTGTCTCAGAGGTTGTGGTTTCTACCCAAGTCAAAACCGTGATCCTCGCTCGGTGTGTTTTGTTGTCATCGTTTTCAGTGACTGATGGCTTTGACTCAGTGGGTGCCAGCCTGAATGAGTGGGCACAGATGCTCAGGGTGGGGTTGGGGGGGGGGGGGGGGCGGGGGTTGAGCATGCCCGTCCTTGGCCTGATGCCCCCTCACCCAAGGCAGCTGCCATGCAAGACAGTTGCTCCTTGCGCGGTTGCACTTGATCCCAGTAGCTATGTCAGAGTTGTTGGCTGGTAGTCAGGGGTTCAAGATGAAAATATTCCAACTAGGGCAGTAATATCTTTATCAGTACAGGGGGTCACCGTTGTAAAAGAACAGTTGTAAAAGTTCCAGTTTATACTGGGGAGGTTGCTGAACAAGCTTGCTCTTTATAGTCTTTGTTCAGTTCTTATTTCAAATATTTTTCTTGTTGTATACTTCTCTTCTGGATCTCGCACTTTCCCATATGCCTTTGCTTTTATTGTGCTCCCTCTGTCATTAGCAGTATGGCAGTATGAATGAGTATATACGTTTCGGTGGACTGTAGAAACTGAATTGCCCTTCGGCGGTAAATAAAGCTATCTGTATCTTTAAAGCAAAAGTTCATGTGCTTATTTGCTTTTTTTGCCTTTACTCAGACGGGCCAGGCATTGAAGCAAATTGAACATAGTGGACAAACAGTGGAATTGCAACTCCCATCCCTTCATGTGATGCCCTCTGGCCCAAAAAAACTTTTCTCCACAGACTTACATGGAGAAAGTGACGTCTGTAAATCAGTGGATAATATTTATGAGTGTCACAATCCCCGTGAAATGACTCGTTTCACTCTCAGAATTTGATCCATTCGGTCCGATAACATTTGGAAAGTTTAGAAGAGCAAGTTAGCGGAGCGCTAAACAGGCTGAGGCCTCTAGTGTGCCTGCTCTTTGGGCCGCAAATTTCGGAAGTAGTGCCGATCATTTGGGTCATTTTTAGCTCCATGATGGCATCATGCGCCACTGAGCAACTCTCATAGGAATGAACGAGGCTCCTCCTCGAACGCTGTATCCAGGTTTTATTATACATCCATGGTCCTGAGATTTTGATAGAGAGGACAGCCTTGTTTTTACAATCATCCCCCCCATTTGTCAGTTTTCTCTGTATTAACTTTTGGTTCCATATAACCGATGCTCACACAGTCTGTAATCGTTTACTGAGTTTGATGAGTCTTCTGTGTCTCTGTTCACTCAAAGGCAACTCACCTCCTCAGTATAATCGATTGGCTACAGTATGAAAACACGTTCCCTTTAATCATCGTTTTATTTTCTGAGTCACATCTTCGGTCTCTTACTTGTGGCCCATGTGCGGACGGACACCAAAGGGGCCCAGCAGATGTGTCGGTGGTTTATGTTTGGTCTGTGAGTCAGTATGTGTGGAGATGGGAGTGTGTCGATGAAACATCCCAAACAGTCATCTTATCGGCGGGCGAGAATTCCAATAGCGGGGAGAGTGTTGGAGCCCTGGCATTCCTTCAGTGGTGGGGTTTATTTATGTAGAGAAAGGTGTTGAGAGGAGGGGGAGCGGCCTCTCCTCCGCACATGTTAGGTGGGGCAGTGGTCAGCAATAAATCAAAAAAGCAAACAAAGGCCTGACACTGGATACTCGGAGCTCCATACTCAGCTGCAACACCTGCCAATGCCACACAGGCCCGGGGGTTTATTGTGCCCTTGGAGGTCAAGGGAACATGACCGGAGTGGGACATCTCCTCACACAGTGGTGGAATGTAACTAAGTACTTAGTGTTGTACTTTTTACAGTTTTTACATGTTAGGTCCATATGTGCTTGTGTTATGTCGTGAATGTGAAAATGAACTGCTACCTCCTCTGTCAGCTCTAGCCACTGAAAAGAAATAAGTGGAGAAATCCGGCCAATTACAAAAGCTGGTCAGTCTGACGTGGTGTTGCCTGAGCTCATTACTATTCAGGAGCTCGCCCAGTTGCGCTGGGTAAAGGATGCTGATAGCCAGGCTGTCATTGGCTGGCTGTTAGCCAATCAGAGTCAAGCAGCTAAGCTCATTGAATATTAATGATAACTGGCACAAATCTAGCTGAGTCTTCCTGCAGGCTTTCTATACCACGCTAGAATGGCTTGAAACAAGGTAACCAAGGCATTTTTTCCACAAAAAATGTTACAAAGTCCATGGTAGAACTTCAGACATTACCACAAACTAATGAAATACGTGTGGCAGGGCACCTTTAAGTACAGATTTGAGGTACTTGTACTTTACTTTTCATTTCATGCCACTTTCTAGAGAGAGAAATAGTCTACTTTCTACTCCACTACATTGATCTGACATCTTTAGTTACTTTACAAATTAAGATTTTTGCACAAAACACATGTAGTTTATAAAATACGAAAAAATGTTTTGTTATAAATTCAACTAACACAATGTATAGGCCTACAGCACAGCTGAAATGATTAGACGGTTAAATACTTATTGATTGACAGAACTGTTTTGATCGTTTCCACATTCTAAAATGTGTTTTTTTTTCTTAGAGATGGTCCTGTACCATTTTTTGCTTCCTGATACCTGTTCCGATATCTGAGGTTGCGTATCGGCCGATACCGAGTACCGATCCGTTACCAGTGTGTCATATATTTTATTGTGTTTTAACAGCTGTATACTACTATCTCTGCTTTGTTGTATGGCCCTGGTCAGGTTGAGCCTTTTGTGAAACATGAACAAACACGAACAATGAACGCCATAGAACTTTCTTTTACTATCCAGTTTGAAAGTCTCATAACAGAAAACAAACAAAAATAAACTACTTTACAGTAGATTTTCTGCAGGGATAAATTAAGTGGTATCGGATCGGTGCATTAACTTACTGTACTTACCAATGCTAGCATTTTAGGCAGTATCAGAGGCTTTTCCGGTACTGGGATCAGAAA